>JACEFZ010003822.1:5000-517500 GCA_014155875.1 Cepaea nemoralis
GCAAGGCAGGGACAACACATGCCCATTCCCCACCTTCAATGGAATCGACATATGGTGCACTGGATACGGGTTTAACCCAGGAGTTGTTACATCCTGCCCAAGGCTGATTATCCTGACTTCCGTTTATCTCATGATTTTAAAAAAAAAACATTTTATAGTGAGTTTCACTGTCTCAAAACAAACATTTCACGGTGAGTGTCACTGTCTCGTGTCAAACATTCGACACTGTGTTTATTTGTCTCGTGACAAATATTTGACAGTGAGGTTTCCTGTCCCACTACAACAATGTGATAGTGAGTTCCACTGGCTCATGACAACCCTTTCACAGTGAGATTCACTGTCTCATAATATTTGACTGCGAGTTTCACTGCCTCAGTCATAAACATTAGACAGTGAATTTCAAACAACAATTGATATTGAATTTCATTGTCTCAAAATATTCGACAGTGAATTTCATTGCCTCACAACATTTGAGTTTCAGTCTCAGGACAAACAATTGACTGTGAGTTTCAATATTCCTTGACAAACATTTGACAGTTTCACTACCATGTGACAAACACATGCTAGTGAGTTTCACAGTTTCAAGGCAAACATTTAGCAGTGAGTTTCACTGCCTCATGTTAAAACATCTGGTATGGTCTCAACACATTTTACGAAAATACCGATATTGAACCAATGCCGTTGGTGCCGTCACTTCGGGTTTTTGAAGTCTCGCGGAATAAAGACCACTTTCCCAGACAGTAATATTTAACGGATTCAGTCCCAAACACAAAGTTGGTTTGGACCAAACACGGTATACAATCAAATGAACAAGTATTATAATGCCGATTTCCATTCACTGAGCATGGAAACTGCGAAAGATACCATGAAACAAAACAAATAAAACACCATGGCCCAAGTATGGCGATATAGCGTCTTTGTGCTCAAGTGGGAGGTCATATGTGGCGATATATTGTCCTTTGGCACCGAATTCCAAATCCATTAAACGAGTAAAGATAGTCTCATGCGGGCAAGTTAGCGAAGTTGATAGGGATCTGCGTTGATAATGTCGTGGGCCTGGTAGAACAAGAGTTCAACAACGTAAGGAAAAGATCGGACAACTATTCCTCTGTGTATTCGGGCCTACACAGTGTGATGTCCCTATCACACCACAGTCCCATAGCGGAAAACAGCTTTGGGACCCCAAGAAAATATATTCGTTTGTGTAAGATAGGCTCATGGAAGTTACTCCTGGTATGGTATGAAAAGTTAGGCCTACGCAAATTCTAGATCATGGTATACTGTGGTGAAGTGATAAATTCGCGTCCTCGCCGTCCATCCTTCCGAGTCAATTCCTAGACAACTGACCAGTGGTCACTTTAAAGGATGGGTCGATCCCAGAGCCGTACTTGTCAGGAAATATAAATAACCCGTCCCGGCCACGGAGGTTGAAGTCGGGCCATTTATCTTGGTAGGTCAGCTCGAACCCTGCTGCAGATTATGTCTCTATAACTAAAACACATACAACTGGGTTATCTAAGGTTGGTCTCCTTGGCTCAGGTGTTAACGTCTTTCTCCGTAATCCTGTATATTCTCGTGAGAAACGTAACCTGCGCGAGAATCGGTAACTTACGGGGTATGTGAGCCTGTCGCTCAGAAAGCAAAGGCAAACTACTGAGCGTAATCTAGCAAAATACTGAGCGTAAACTTGCCTAGTACATCAACAGCAGCTGAAAATGCTGATGTTGACTGCAACGTCCAGTAAGGGATATGCAAAAATAAATCTAAGGTTATCTGCCAGCCTAACGACAGCACATACAACTGGGTTATTTAGGATTATCTGTCTGTCTAACGAGAACACATTCAACTGGGTTATTTAGTATTGTCTCTTTGTATAACGAGAGCACAAACAACTGGGGTTTTAATAGTTATCTGTCTGTATAACGAGAGCACAAACAACTGGGGTTTTAATAGTTATCTGTCTGTATAACGAGAGCACAAACAACTGGGGTTTTAATAGTTATCTGTCTGTATAACGAGAGCACAAACAACTGGGGTTTTAATAGTTATCTGTCTGTATAACGAGAGCACAAACAACTGGGGTTTTAATAGTTATCTGTCTGTATAACGAGAGCACAAACAACTGGGGTTTTTAATAGTTATCTGTCTGTATAACGAGAGCACAAACAACTGGGGTTTTAATAGTTATCTGTCTGTATAACGAGAGCACAAACAACTGGGGTTTTAATAGTTATCTGTCTGTATAACGAGAGCACAAACAACTGGGGTTTTAATAGTTATCTGTCTGTATAACGAGAGCACAAACAACTGGGGTTTTAATAGTTATCTGTCTGTATAACGAGAGCACAAACAACTGGGTTTTAATAGTTATCTGTCTGTATAACGAGAGCACAAACAACTGGGGTTTTAATAGTTATCTGTCTGTATAACGAGAACACATTCAACTGGGTTATTTAGTATTGTCTCTTTGTATAACGAGAGCACAAACAACTGGGGTTTTAATAGTTATCTGTCTGTATAACGAGAGCACAAACAACTGGGGTTTTAATAGTTATCTGTCTGTATAACGAGAGCACAAACAACTGGGGTTTTAATAGTTATCTGTCTGTATAACGAGAGCACAAACAACTGGGGTTTTAATAGTTATCTGTCTGTATAACGAGAGCACAAACAACTGGGGTTTTAATAGTTATCTGTCTGTATAACGAGAGCACAAACAACTGGGGTTTTAATAGTTATCTGTCTGTATAACGAGAGCACAAACAACTGGGGTTTTAATAGTTATCTGTCTGTATAACGAGAGCACAAACAACTGGGGTTTAATAGTTATCTGTCTGTATAACGAGAGCACAAACAACTGGGGTTTTAATAGTTATCTGTCTGTATAACGAGAGCACAAACAACTGGGGTTTTAATAGTTATCTGTCTGTTATAACGAGAGCACAAACAACTGGGGTTTTAATAGTTATCTGTCTGTATAACGAGAGCACAAACAACTGGGGTTTTAATAGTTATCTGTCTGTATAACGAGAACACATTCAACTGGGTTATTTAGTATTGTCTCTTTGTATAACGAGAGCACAAACAACTGGGGTTTTAATAGTTATCTGTCTGTATAACGAGAGCACAAACAACTGGGGTTTTAATAGTTATCTGTCTGTATAACGAGAGCACAAACAACTGGGGTTTTAATAGTTATCTGTCTGTATAACGAGAGCACAAACAACTGGGGTTTTAATAGTTATCTGTCTGTATAACGAGAGCACAAACAACTGGGGTTTTAATAGTTATCTGTCTGTATAACGAGAGCACAAACAACTGGGGTTTTAATAGTTATCTGTCTGTATAACGAGAGCACAAACAACTGGGGTTTTAATAGTTTATCTGTCTGTATAACGAGAGCACAAACAACTGGGGTTTTAATAGTTATCTGTCTGTATAACGAGAGCACAAACAACTGGGGTTTTAATAGTTATCTGTCTGTATAACGAGAGCACAAACAACTGGGGTTTTAATAGTTATCTGTCTGTATTACCAGAACACGTACAGTGGTGTTATTAAGGGTTATCTGTCTGAATAAACGCGTGCTCGAACAACAGTACTCTCATATTTCATTGCCAGAGATACTATTTCTTTATGTATCAAATTCACCAGTTTGAAAGATGTATAAATATTTATGACGTAAAACTATCTACTATTTTGTGCAAGAACCATAAATTGTATACGCTGGTTTCATAAGCTTTCAGTAAACATTAAATTAACATACACCAGTAACAGATACAATATAGTGTGTGCCATCTTGCAAACTGCAAAGGATAACAGAATTATTAAATTAATTTCTAAGGTAATCATTTTCAACCATTTTGACTCCTTGGCACCCCTGATGAATTATATTATTTATGTGGATCCATCATGTGTCATGCCGATAAGCGTGGGCGGTCATGTTTTGTCATCTCACTCGATCACCAGAGTCGTGGATCAGCTCTGTATTTCTGTCTCGACCATGCCACGTGGCCAAGCCATCCAGATATTTAATTCTTGGTCTTCCCTTTGGTCTCCTCCCTTCGATCTTGCCAGTTATCACCAAGTTCTCCAATTCATTTCTTCTCATAACATGCCCAAAAAATGTTGGCTGTCTACGTCTAATGTCTCTAATAAGTTTACGATCTTCATTTGTTTCTTGTAGGACTTATTCATTGGTATTTCTGTCTGTCCATGGTATTCTTTGCATTTTCCTCAGAAACCACATTTACACAGCCATCAGATGTTTTTTTAACTTGTCTGCTCATTGTCTCCCTTCACATCGATATAAAAGTACAAGTTCTATGTAGCACTTCAACACTCTTTTTCTCGTTTAAACTGATGTCTTTTTATTGGTCAGTATGTTTTTCATATTGCAAAAGGCTACCTTCGCCATGGCAATTCTTGTTCTAATCTCTTCAAGGCATCTCCCATCAGATGTTATGACTGTTCCGAGATAATTGTACCGATTCACTTGTTGAAGAATATGCCCATTTACTTGTATATTATATTGTGGTATTTCTTCCTTCCTAGTGACAATAATAATCTGTGTCAGTTTACAATTTAATTCTAACCCTAGTTGTTCACTGTGTGCAACAACCGCATCTACTAAATTTTTCAGGTCCTGTTCATGTGGATCTCTTATCAGATAAAAATAAAATTAACTCTCTGGGGGTATGTTATTATCTAGCCTCGCGATTATTTTTATTTTTTTGGGGTGGGGGTGGGGGTGGGGGGGGGGGGGGTAACCTTTAGGATGCTCCACATAAATGTACATGTATTGTTGCTCATAGAAGTAGAAGAAAGAAGTGGATATTAGAAGACATACTAGATACCATGCAAATTAGAGAGTCATATTTATCCCGCACATGTCAAACCTGTCACCTCCAAATGAAGACAACGCCTTGCTGCAGGAAGAAATGTACATCGTCAAATGATATTTCAGTTTTAAAATAGTTTGCTATAATTATAATGTTCTTATTTCATGTAAAAAACAAAAATCTTCCATATTAGTAAGCAGCTATGGCTATATGAAGTATTATGACCATGACAGCTTGTATGTCTGAGTGGACGGAGGAATCAGTTTGAGTGCATGGAGAAATAGATCTGAGTGAATGGAGGAATATATCTGAGTGCACAGAGGAATAGGTTTGAGTGCACGGAGGAAGATGTCTGAGTGCATGGAAGTATAGGTCTGGATGCACGGAGGAGTAGGACTGAGTGCATGGAGGAATAGGTCTGAGTGCATGGAGAAATAGGTCTGAGTACACGGAGGAATAGGTCTGAGTGCATAGGGAAATAGGTCTGAGTGCATGGAGAAATAGGTCTGATTGCATGGAGGAATAGGTCTGAGTGCATGGGGAAATAGGTCTGAGTGCATGGAGAAATAGGTCTGAGTGCATGGAGAAATAGGTCTGAGTGCATGGGGAAATAGGTCTGAGTGCATGAGGAAATATGTCTGAATGCCTGGAGAAATAGGTCTGAGTGCATGGGAAAATAGTTCTGAGTGCACAGAGGAGTAGTTCTAAGTGTACGGAGGAATATGTCTAAGTGCACGGAGGATTAGGTCTGAGTGTACGGAGGAATAGGTCTGAGTGCATGGAGGTATAGGTCTGAGTGCACGGGGGAGTAGGACTGAGTACATGGAGAAATAGGTCTGAGTGCAGGTATGAATAGGTCTGCGTGCATGGGGAAATAGGTATGAGTGCACGGAGGAATAGGTCTGAGTGCATGGGGGAAATAGGTTTGAGTGCATGGAGAAATAGGTCTGAGTGCACTGAGGAGTAGGACTGAGTGCACGGAGGAATAGGTCTGAGTTTATGGGGAAATAGGTTTGAGTGCACGGAGGAGTAAGACTGAGTGTACGGAGGAATAGGTCTGAATGTATGGGAAAATAGGTAAGAGTGCATGGAGGAATAGGTCTGAGTGCAAGGGGAAATATGTCTGAGTACGTGGAGAAATAGGTCTGAATGCACGGAGGAGTAGATCTGAGTGTACAGCGGAATATGTCTGAGTGCACGGAGGAGTAGGTCTGAGTGCACGGAGGAATAGGTCTTAGTGCATGGAGAAATAGGTGACCAGTCATTCCTTCCCGTAGCGAACGTCGAGAGCTTACATTGAATCATCGCCACACGGCGCTCAGAGTCACATATTATTCAATGCACCAAAGTTTATAATCTAAGTTTTTGAGCCGCAGCTGGGCAATCTGTGATAAAAACTACATCTTCAAGAAAACACACATAATCTACACGTCTATTATATAAACCAACGCGCCTATTATATTATCAACACTCCTATTATATCACCTGGACGCGTAGTATATACTCGACACACATATTATATAATCAAGACGCATATTACATTATTAACACGCCTGACTGTTCGTATACAAGAAAACACAGATAAAGCTACTTTTAGTCCTGGTGAGGGGAAGTAGGAGTGGAAGATGGAGTATGAAGATGCAACGTCTGCTTCTTAATCTAGCAGACATATACATTTCACAGAGTGATAGCTGTGGATTTTATAAACAAAGGAAAAGGGTGACATGTTCCCTTGATCACAGATTAGTGGCTCGGACGTCTAACCTACTCAGATAATGTGGGTAAGCCTAGAGGAACAATGGTAGCGGTTGAAAAAAAAAAAAAAAAGCAGACACAACAGGAGACTGGCCGGGCTAACTTTCACAATTAGAAAACTTACGCCCAAATGAATATTTACAGCATGTGTGAGTGTGGTGTACACACATATGAGTACACTACGGTGCTATGGAATTCGTGCACTGTGAGAAGAAGCTCCCTGTGTGATGTACGGAAGAAGACTGGGGCACCTAGGGAAGCATCCGTGTGCCATGAAAGTGATGATCCACAAGCCACTTTAATTTGATAGTTTACAGCCACGCACGAAAACAGTCTGTGCCTAGTCACGGTGTCCATGACAATCCAAATCCATTAATGGTGTACTTGACATTCCAGTCATGATGTAACTGACAATCCATATCCACTCATGTTGTTCTAGATAATCCACATTCCAGTTGCAGTGTCTCTGATAATCAACATCCAGTCATAGTGTCTAGGTGAATCCATATCCATTCAGGGTGTCCCTCACAATCCATAGCCATTCATGGTGTCCCTGGTAATCCATATCTTTTCATTGTAACATTGACAAGCCTTATTTATTCATGGTTTTCCTGAAAGTCCATACCCACTTATGGTGTTGAAGACAATCCACCAATCCCCCCTCTCCCACCCATTTGACGGTGTTCCAGAGAAGCCATCCCTCCTGATGGTGTTCCAGACAATTCATACCCACTCATGGTATCCCTGACAGATCATCCACATTCATCTGTCCCTGACAATCCATGTCCACCCATGGTATCCCTGACAAGTCTTATTCACTCATGGTGTCCCAGACAAACCATACCCACTCATACTGTCCCAGACAATCCCATACCCATTCATGTTGTCTCTAACGATTTGCAGGACACAGCGGTGAAAATGTTGTAAGCCGTTCTATCGAGTAATCGATCGAATACAGCGTGTACCGTGTTGGGAACTGCCTCCAGAGTATTGTTACGCGTCTCTCCAATCTGCTTGGCCAGCCACCGTTAATAAAAGATGCGATCAACTGAGGGGACGGCATGGGGTGTGTATACGGCAGAATTATGAAACGGATAGCAAATAGAATTTGACGACCCGAAGCAATATTTTGTATTAAGAAATTCGCATAAAATTATTATCGTCCGCCTTTTCTTTCACAACGTTATTCTCTTAACAGGTGATCTGAAAACATACCTATGTTGGGAACGTTGTCTGCATCCTCTTTACTATTTGGTTTTCATCTATACCACCGGATTGTCAATGATTTATACAAGATATTCGAATTAAAACAACTGAATGCTAATTTGAATAATAAATCACAAACAGTCAAAAATGCTAAGGTTGACTGCGACGTCCTGTACATGACATGAGGCTAACTTTTTACTCTAATTCATATACACATTCCTCGTTCTTCGTTGGCGGTTTCGGTGTCTATTTGCGTTTCGTGGTACCTGTTGTCTTTATCTCGGTTCAGTTGGTATTTAGAATCAGCATTCGTGTTTCAAGTTCTTTTGTGCTGTTTGTTTGTTTGATTATTTGGTTGTTTCGGGATTTGAAATTTAAATATTGAGCACAACCCACTATTGGCAACGCCGATCGTACTCTGGTAAGAACCTAAGGCCCATCCACGTCAATATGGAAGCACTATACTCGAGTTTCGCTCTCGTTTGAGCTCGTCAGTAGTGCATATCCCTGACCGGATCCGGAAACAGGCCCCGGTTTGTTTGTTTGTTTGTTAAGAGTACGGATAGTATCTGGAGCATAGCTAATTTCTAGAATTTTGTCACACTTGCTTATAGACAATTCAAATTGCGCGCATTGACCATCTGTTATGATCGTCATATTTGTTTCAGCCACAAATGTTAAACACTAACTGAGAAGGATATACTGTTATCTGGTACTTTTCTGTACTTGTAACTTTAAAACACAAAATTATTTATCATGATGAGTGAGAAAAAAACAAACATGTCCCATGGAAAGAACGTGCTGTGAGTATAAAGTGTTCGGACCGTCACATTGTGTAGGTCTAAGTGGAAGGAAAGATTGGGTGGGGGGTCGGGAGGGGGGAGGGGCAGATGGCTAGCATTTCCCTTCCGTAGCAAACGTTGAGTGCTGACATAGAATCCTCGTGACAAGATTATCGATCATGCCATTATCAGCGTAATGTCCTAACCATTACACCATGTGCCCGCTATTTACACAGACATCCCCCTGTTATCCGTGATGTTCGGACCGTCACATCGGAAGGACGTGTTTTGGTGGTTTTTCGACGGTAGTTCATAAGTGCCAATCATGTACGCAATTATAGACAGTGGCGAAGTGACCAGGTGTTAGCTTGCCCAGTAGCAAAGTGTTCCTCGGTAAACAATAGACACAATATTAATGACCTTTAAGTAGCAGTGTCTCCTGACAACCGGTACTTTTATTCCCAACCCGTCACTGGTGTCACGTGTAGTTTGTAAAGCATGAACAGGAAAGGACCCTTTTACAGGCATTAAGTCGCGGAGCACTATGCACTTGGTGCTATACACGTTTGTATAGACTAATCGGCAGTCGTGGGTGATGTGGCCAGTATTATGCCGGTCGCCTTTTTTACCCAGACATGTTCTGGTACCTGTGTTAAACAGGGTGGACCTTGGAGTACAGGTCAGTTTGCCAAATTTTAATCCATCCCCAATGAGGATTGAACCCTGACCACCAGGAGGATAGTCGAGTGTCAAGCCACTAAACTACCGCGGCTCCCTTATAAAGCGGGTATACACCTTACATTAGTTAACGCTGAACTCTTTGCACTTAATACCACATTATTTATGTTAAACAGATGTTTTCTTGTAGCTGTATCTAATGTAAAACCCCGCCTGTACTTCGTAGTTTTCATGTTCAAGTTTGTGCTCAATTCTGCTCTGTATCCTACAATGTTCAGTAGCATTCTTCTGGAAAAGCTTTCAGTGTTATTGCTCTGTAACGTGTCCACACTTTCTGGTTGCCCTTTTGGGTAAGGATGTGTGTATTGATCGTTTGCAATCTTTGGGCCAGATTTTACTATGCCAGATTTTACAGATCATGCATGGTACATGCGGACGCCTACATTCTCTGGATCCTGTAATTAATTCCCCACAACCCGATTTCTTGCTTTTCACGTGTTCAGAGCTTTGCGAACAGGTTTTACTTCGTGCTCTATTAATTTCAAGCTGCTTATATTTGCTGCGCTGTTTGTTGTTGAATACTTCACTTACATAACATTCATTCAATCAAGTACCGTCTTCACAAACAAGGTTGGCGATTGTGATTATGCAAGATGGCGATACATGGCCGCCCACGTTTATCGGCATGACACCTGATGATGATGAATCTCTCTCAATGTTAATACTGATGTTATGTCGTTGAAAACATTTTTGACCATTCCTATTCTCTTTTTTATTTCCGTTTCTCTTCTGCCACCATCTTTTACTTCATGTGCAAAATAGAAGAAACATGTTACTTATTTTAGTATTTCCCCGTCTACGGTTATGTTCATTAATGGTCTCATTTCCACTGCTAATTATCATACCTTTTTTTAAATATTAACATCTAGGCCTCATTCTGTGTACTTGTTCCATTGGGTTTTGTCATTTCCCCTCGCTTTCTGCTAGTAACACAGTATCATCAGCATGCCTAATATTGTGTATGATTCTTCCATCCAACTTGTATAAAAATTCACATAACATTAGCAGAACGTAAATTCTAGAAGGGCTGTTTGGCGCTTATAGTGAACGTATATCAATTTAGTTGAGTTAAGTTGAGCTAAGAACCGACGTCATTACACTCAGGACATTGCCATACGCGCTCAATCGCCTTGTTCAACAGCCAGCGCAGAGTCATAATACTAATCGTTCCAACCGCTATCTGATTGAAAGTTCGCATGGCCTTCCCTCTTACTTCTTAGTTTTGATATTATTCCAGAACCCCTGTCGACCCTTCCCCCCTCCCCCCCCCGCAATCTCATTCTTTCCACATACGGGTTCTCAATCTGTTCCCCAACCTTCTCCACCTGGTCCCACCATCGTACGACCATCACTTCCTTGTCCATAGGTAATCTACCACCAAGAGGTGCATTTCCTGCCAGCCTATCGGCCTGTTCATTCCCCCACACTCCCGCATGGCCAGGGCAAACAACCCATACAATTCTCACAATCTGTGACCTCTGAAGCGAGCTTAGCTTAAAAAAGTCGCTTAAAAGTCGACAGGGTCGACTTCATTGCTCCGGGTTTTTATCCCACTATGGCTCGGTCTCTTTCCGCAGCACGGAAAGCGTCGCACAAAGCACGAACTCCGTAGCTTTTAGCGACGACCCATGGGAGTCTCCGAAACATTTAACTCGCAAACCGAAGGACACGGCCCGGAATCGAACCCACAACCTTCGGCTCACGAGTCAAAACGTCAAACGGCTTGACCACTTCGCCACAGAGACTCCCATGTTTTTCACCACCTTGCGCATACTCCTTGAGTCCGTAATGAAAACAGTGTGTGTTGCAGTGGTCTCCACTAATCAACGGAATGCCGCTTTTACTGCTTCCGCTTCCATTCTCATGCTGGAGGTCGTAGTCTCGTATGCCAGAGATCGTTACATATACTCAACACAAATTTACAGAGAAAAAGTAGGGACTATAAATAAGCAATTAGAAATCTGAAATAGGATCAACGTAATGTGTTATACAGAAGAATATATCTCGTTTCGTTGCAGCACATGACACTCATATTTTAACATATTCTGTGCCAAACAAAACAGTAAGTTTGGCATTATAATGTAAATTTCCGTTCACTGAGCATTGAAATTGAAGAGAATACCACAAAATTTAAAAAAAAGATATCACGATGACGCAAGTATATGGATATATCGTTCTTCTGTCCAAATGTGAGGTCACAACTGGCGAAGTATTATCCTTCGACAATAAATCATCTAATAATACTTTTTTGTGCATATCCTATTTACCGGACATTGCAGTCAACACCAGCATGTTTCAGCTGCTGTTGATGTCTTGGCAATTTTTCTACGTTCAATAGTTTGCCATTGTTTTCTAAACGACCGGCTCACATACCTTTCCGCAAGAAACAAACGCGATGCTGTCCGCTGCCGAATCTCGCGCAGCTGTGTTTCGTACGTGGGTGTGCGAGATTACGAACAGCGTCCTTAATTCCTTCGCCAGGGAGTCCTTAATAATACTAGAGAGGTAAAGTCCAAGGAAGAAGTGCAGGAAACGGTCAGAGGCAGACAGTAATACACACGGGAAGATAGCATTCAAGAACGTTCGAGGTGTACAAACATAGCCAGCAACAAAAATGACTGAGGATTCACTGCAGTCAAACTTCATCTGGAGACAGCAGTTGATTGGCTGGTATGTGGAAAACGTATGGAGACACGGAAACTTGAAGATTCAACCATTGGAAGATCATGACCAAGGATTGGGAAACCAGCACTTTTTGTTTTTCAATAGATAACCTGTGTTGAGTCGTGTCCATGAAGGATTTAAGAGAGGTTATTTGCAAGGTTTTATCCAGGCTTCTACCTGTTACACACGTGGGCAGCACGCACGCACACACACACACACACGCACGCACGCACGCACACACACACAGACACACACACACACACACACACACACACACACACACACACACACACACATCGCGTACGGTTTACTTCCACAGCACGAAAGTTGGAAACACTATTGATTTGTCAGCAAACTTCTCGAGAGACAGACTAGGTAGGTAAATAGGTAGGTAGGTAGGTAAGTAGTCAGGAGGGTAAGTAGGTAGGCAGGCAGGCAGACAGGTGGATGAACGGACAGACGGACGGACAGACAGATATATAGGGAAAACATGTAAGTATTCACTCCACCCCCACCTTTAAACCGAGAGAAAAGAGACATCTCCCTTTTTCGTTAGAAAAAGACTTATCCCTTCTAATTTATAAAATACACACCTTTCCTCTAATTCTTACTAGTAAGGAAGTTGATCTTCTTCTTCTTCTTCTTCTTCTTCTTCTTCTTCTTCTTCTTCTTCTTCTTCTTCTTCTTCTGCGTTCATCCGGAGTTTTTTTTTTCTTTTCGGACATGATTGCGTTGTGCCTGTTTACAGCAGAGCTGCGTTCTTGCGCCGTTAGGCTGACACATCCGACTTCTGCGGGCATTTGTTGACCGGGTTAACCTTCCCGGGGAAAAGTTGATCAATAGCTGTGCACTTTATCCATTGTAGTTGCCCGAGTGGGTGTCGTTGTGAACTTATTTTTCTTACGAAGTGGAAAGATTTAATTAGCAGACGTTTATAAATTTGGTGTTTCTTTTATTTTGTCTATTGTCTCGAGTGTCCTTCATAGCTACTCACACTTGGTGTATTTCGTAGGAGTCATTCAATGTATGAGTAAATAGCATGCTTGTCATGTTTGTTGTATCCTCGACAGATCTCCTAACTAGTTCTTCGCTATCTTTCTCACGAAGCGTGTCACCGGAAAGTAGCAGAGGTTAGCTGACAAGTTATAGAACTTTCTGAAGGACCAGTTTGCTTTCTCTCGCTTTGAACTCAAGCGTAGTTCATAAATGTGCTATTACTGCTAGTCCACTGGACTGATTTTTGCGTGTGGATTAGCCTATTACCAGCGTCGCTCGCTATCAGGCGAACCCTGTCCGATTTCAGAGGTACTTGTAATTTACGTTCCCAAGTCAAGGATAGAAGTCAACATTTTAGTCTAACTGACAGGTGTAGGGGTTGAACCTGCTACCACGGTATCAGCCTACCGGAGGATTAAGAGCCATTCTGACGTCGACGAGTTGTGTACATGTTTGTAGCATTGCCATTTAGGCCGCTTCATTACTGAAAAGAGCTGGCACTTATCAGAGTGGGGCAAACGTAGAGACGTTCCGCTCGACCTGGTTTAAAAGAGGGTTTCAAGAGTTAAATCACTTAATTGCACCGGGCTGTAGCCCAAATGGCAAGGTCTCTTTCCACTCGGCGGCCTGCTAGATGCACGAACTCTGTAGCTCCAGCGACGACCTGCAAGAGTATCCGGAAAAAAAGACCTGATACCGAAATACAATCGCCACGATGACTGTGTTGTAGAGCTCTTGTTTTCCTTTGTAAGCTCAGGTTAGCTGTCTGGAATTGTGCAAAATAAGAAACAAGATGGTACAACTCCGTCCTCCAAACTATGTGGTTGTGGATCGGACACCTAACCTCCTAGGACAATGGTGACAGACTCGGGAGGGCCATGTGCACGTTTAAATCCCTCCGCAGATAGAAATAGAAAAAAAAGTCAGGATAAATAGGCCGCATCCCGGAGACATTTTCCAAATTGGAAACGTTAGCTACCCACACTCACACAAACATGAATAGTAAGTGTGTCTGTGTGTGCGTTTTTTTGTTTGTATTTTTTTTGTTTTTTGCGCTCGCTCTCTTTGACCTCAAGCGTAGTCCATATGCACTACTTCTAGTAGTGCTGGACTGAATTTTGCGTGTGGATTAGCTTTCCCTATTATCAATGTCCCTGGCTATCAGGCGAACCCACTCCGATTTCGGAGGTACTTGTAATTTGAGGTTCCCAAGTCAAGGACGAGAAGTCAACATTTTAGTCCAACTATCCAGTGTAGGCCGGTCTCTCTGGCTGTGGGGTTACAATACTTTCTCTCTGTAATCCCGTTTATTACGCAGAGTCTCGTAGCGGAGCGAGAACTGAGGCGATTCGACCCCCGCTCGTGACTTGCGGGATACTGAGCCGGCCGCTCAGAAAGCAATGGCAAACTACTGAGCGTAATCTTGCCAAGAGATCAACATACAGCTGAAAGATGCTGGTGTTGACAGCTAAGTCCTGTAAAGGATATGCTAAAAAAAAAAAAAAAAATTCCAGTGTAGGGGTTGAACACCTTACCTCTGCATCAACACACTGGATGTTTTCGGATGATTCGGCCATGCGGACCTCTAGTAAGTGTGTATGATTTTGCTATACTGCCTGTGGATCCTCGTCGGCCCTATAGAGTTCATTCACTGTGAGTAAGATTGTCCTTGTGTGCGCTATGAAAGGAGACAGGAGCACTTGTGGGGATATCTGAGTGCAATAAAAGTGATCCTTTACAAACAACAGACTCCAGCCCAATCAAGCGTAAAAAGTCGATGCTTCCATCCCAAGGTTGTTACAACCACGAGACACACCTCGCTCTATAATATTAATGATCTTACACGTGGTCCAGGCATTTCATTCGTCATTCAACAGTTGCTAAGCAGCCTTGTAAACCACGTCACACTTTCCAGCCGTTGCTATCTTTAGCTTGTTGGAAGCAAGAAATTGTGCTGCCATCCAGGCTGAATCTTAGCGGTCTGATTATGTTGGTAGTTTGCTGCAGTTTCCTCTGGGAGACATGTTTATGTTTTTTTTTTTTTTTTTTTTGCATATCCTTTACAGGACATCGCTGTCAACACCAGCATCTTTCAGCTGTATGTTGATTTCTTGGCAAGATTAAGCTCAGTATTTTGCCATTGCTTTCTGAGCGGCCGGCTCACATACCCCGTAAGTTACAGATTCTATTCGAACTACTGCTGATTCTCACCGTCAGCACGTTACCTACGAGAGTATACGAGATTACGGAGAGAAGTTGCTAACCTCTAAGCCACGAAGTCGGCGGGAGACATGTGGTAACTCTTTAATCCGATGCGTTTGGTATTCAGGTAGATGAGCCAAGGAAAAGGTTTGCCTGTGAGTTTGGTGTAGAGACTTCTCCCAAACCAGTACTGAAGAACCAAAGGGTGTATTGTTTAATTACTGTGGGGTTTTTGAAAATATTGCCGTTCCAAGTTTTGTATGTACCTTCTATGCTGCATAAGTTCACACAGGGTGAATACAAAACTTGGAACGGCAATATTTTCAAAAACCCCACAGTCATTAAAATTACACCATATATCTCCAAAAGTCGCTTCAAAAGTCTCCACCTCAAGTGGAGACAGAAACCAGCAGAGTGTGCTAGCTAGACTGGTACTGGAATTTTCCATCTCTGGAGACTGCAGTGCTCACCCGCCCCTCCTGGAGCTCAGACAGAAGACAGCGGGATGTGATAGCTAGACTGGTACTGGAATTTCCCGTCCGCGGAGAGCTATATTAACATGCCACAGGAAGATTAATCGTCTTAAGCGATTTGTCTTATATGCCAAGGGCTTATATACAGTAGTTTTCCATATGTAACTCCCTTTAATGTTATATATAATACAACATGTCTGCTACCATATTAACAACTTTTAAGTCTTAACTGTGACACGAGCTTACTTCACATTTTCCACCAATGATTTTTGTTAGGTCGAAACACTTTTTGTTTGGCACTGAATCTGTTACAATGTAGCCAGGTCAAGATTCAACACAGTACATACCTGCAGGCTCTGATACACCTTACCTTGTTTGGTCATGTTTCCTCCCCGGGGTTTAGGTATTTCATTGTCAACTGACCCCGAACCGAATGCTCAAATGATAACGCTGATGATATAAACATATAAGCACTTACACAAGATGACAACACCAAGTCTCAAAAACGTCCAAACCCGACCAGTCATGACAAGCAGCCACTAAGAGGATATCCACACCATGTAAGAAAGGCAACAGAAATTAGGAAGCAAACGCACAAGAGGTGAAGAAATGAAACACTATTGTGACATAACAACTTGATAGTTTCGATCGATGACAGAAAGTCGCGACAACTGTCTGCACACAGTCGGCATTTCTTTAATCTGTAGTTGCTCGAGAAGGAACAATAGCGCCATCCGTCTGCAAGGCGGTAGTCAGCCTTTGAAGTGATAGACGGAATGTCTGGACAGACGTCGGATGGATCATGTGATGTGGGAAATTATTCTCTGGTTCACAGGCGGGCAAGACTTTTTGTTGTACGGAAACCAGATTCCCAGATGAAAGCAAAATAGACGGCGGGTTGATTCCACCCAGTCTAAAACAGAGGGAGAAAAACCAGATTCTGGACTGTCTAGCGTCTAGACTTTTGGGTGACGTCACTAAGCCCCCAATTAAAACCAGTTGAGATAAACAAACATCGATCCAGTCTGTGATTTTATAGTCTCCATCTACAACAGGAATAGCCATATGGTATTCTATTAAACATATCTACCTTAGATTATTATTAGGAATAGAGTACAGTATAAGTGCGGTGATAGAAAGTATTATAGGAGTGTCGGCACTAGTAGCCTATTGTGTAGCTTAAACTAGCTTGTGTGATATATCATTTAACTCAGGGAGTTAAGGACAATGTAGTGGGATAATATTTAGAGAGATTTAGGATGGTTGGGAGGGATGAAGGGAATGGGAAATGGTAGGATCTTCCAGTAGGGCATCTGCTGGGTTTCTACCCGTTTCCTTTAATCTTTCCTTGTCTTACCATGACTCAGACCAATGTGATGAGCTATTTGACCGTATGAAAGAGTTCGGTTCTCTGTTATAGATCTGAGTGCTGCTATCGGCCTACACTCACCTAATTAAGGTCAGAATTGAGTTGCTCTCACCAGGGTGTTCTCTATTCAACAGGTTCCACTCGATGGTTCTATGATATGTTCCACCAGTTACCACCAGCTAGAAGAAAGTAATGGCTCGTGTATTGTGGGCAGAATTTACTGAGAGGTTTTGCACTGGGCTCATAACCCAGGGGGTCTGCAGGAACCTGGCCTCTGCTGAGCAGGAAACGATGATGTTATAATTGTGTTTCCAAAGTGATAGTACATCACAGTAAATTAAAGACATTGATAATAACTCCAGTATCAGAAACACTATTCCATACACAACTACCTGGAACATTAACATTTTGTGTTAATATGGGGAAAGTCTTATAACAAGTGACATACGAACTTTTAGGTTTTCCCAGGTGACATTAACGTTATTTGTAAGATTCTCTGATCAACGAACATTTAATGAACAGAGTAGATTCACAGTGTGTGCTAGAGTGCAGACCAATATTGGACAGTGTCTATCATTGATGACCAAGCATCCTGATTGTTCGAGAGATATCGGAGAAAGTCATCACGTGGCCGGAGAAACTTCCTTTGGGTGAGGTTTTCTGTCCGGAATATATGGTGCTGTTGTGTGCTCAGCACAGTGATGCAACTGACTTTGCTCCTGGTTCACTGGTCCGATTTTACATACACATTAGAGCAGACGACACACATTCTACACATTACACCCACACACACTTCTCACTTACATACTCTTTACTTTAATAAATTATTTTGTATTTATTTGTTGAAGCTAGAGTTGTTGAGTATGTTGTGTTGGGGAAGAATGAGAGGGGGCATGATCCAGTGGTGAGTGAGAGTAAGAAAGCGGTGTCTATAGACTGAAGGAGTGTTGTGGACGGATTCTGGTGGATTCTCCAGAGAAATGATATTGGGTAAAATAAAATGTGGGTGTTGATTCCCCTCACTCCAGGGACGACACTAAAGTAATAAAGTAAAGTATTACTACGACATTATTGGGGAGATCGTAACGGGATCTTATGACAGCGGGATCTCTTGTAGACGGGATCTTTTGACAGCGGGATCTCTTGACAACCGGGTCCTTTGACTCGGGATTTCTCGACACGGGATCTTTAGTTAGAGGACGGAGATATCATATTAGTGAGGATCCAGCTAGAGTGAATGTGGATAGGGGTTAAGACACATATCTTGCCTGTTCACACTACACGTCTGCATAAGTCTGTGGTCCTGATTCTGCTCTTGTCACTGAGTGATTGTGTTGTGTTGTGTTGTGTGTTATTATATATATAGATACATTTTAATTAGTGCTTATCTATATATTTGTTTTGGAGATAAATTGTACTCAACCTGCTGACTTACCTCTCTGAAAAATGTCCACTCCTAAACTAACTATGGCAGAACTAAGAGCAAATGGGGAACAAATGGGCTTGTCGGGTTCTGCACTAACAGATTACATACAGGAGGTGGAGAGAGATTATCGTCAAGCAGAAAGGGAAGATCGGAAGGCCGAGATGGAATTGAGCAGGATCGAGTTAGAGCAAGCTGCAAAGAAACTTGAGGCTGAGCAAACCACTAGAAGGCTGGAACTTGAAGCTGAGCAGGCAGCTAAAAAACTTGCAGCTGAGCAAGCAGCTAAGAAATTGGAAGCTAAGCAAGCAGCTAAGAAACGTGAAGCTGAACAGGCTGCTAAGAGATTGGAAGCTTAATAAGAAGCTTAGAAAAGGGAGCACGAGCTGAAGAGGCAATCTAGTGGGGAAACTGAGAAAACAGTGGGAGGTTCCTCTCTCCCTGGCTCAACCCCAGTAGGTAGACATAGTTACCATCCTATGAAGTTCCCTCTAGCGATCTACGAGGAGGACAAGGAGAAGATTGACCAGTACCTTCAACGCTTCGAGGCTATGTCGGTTGCTATGGGTCTGGATCGTGACAAATGGAATCTTAAGCTATCCCAGGGATTACGCGTGACCGCTTACGAGGTTTATTCTCGCCTGCCGCCAGGACATGAGAATAATTATGACGAGTTAAAAACGGCTCTGCTGAAACGATTCGAGGTTACGTCACATACCTACCGGAAAAAATTTAGAGGTGCGAATCGCGAACCGGGGGAGTTGTTTGCCGCTTATAGTCTGCGTCTGAAAGCCTATCTCCATAAGTGGATGGATTTGGCTGGGTTCGCGCATGACTATGAGAGTCTGGAAGAGCTCATGGTAGTCGACCAGATGCGAAAGCAAATGTCGAAACCTCTCAGGACATTCTTGGGAGAACAAGGGGCGGAACGTATCGACATGGTGACGAAATTGGCAGAACGGTTCGTCGAGGTACATGGGGAGGCAGCAGAAAACCTTTCTATCAACACCAAAAGTCAGGAAAAAGATAACCTATAGAAAGCCAAAAGCACGGGAACTAAGAAGGTCGAACCATATGTGAAAACTTCAGAGGAGAGTTTGGAGAAGACGAAGGAGGGAAGCAAGAGCACCTTGAGCTCTACCCAAAAACGACCGTGGTCGGAGAAGTGGTGTTCGATTTGTAAGTCGCCCTCTCACAATACGAGGGAATGCAAATCGAAGGCTAAGAGCCCTCACTTCGCGGCATGTCAAGTGACTTCAAAGGAGGTGGACACTGACAATGCCAAGGTCGACAAGGTAGCTCGGCACCAGGAGAGCTCACTAAAGTCCGGCACTAGAAAATCTAGGACAGGGAAATGGTGCAAACACTGCAGGTCAAACACGCACAATGCTATTGACTGCAGGGAAAGTCAGGAGACTCTCAATTCGACGTGTGTCCCGGGAAACCTAAGGTGGAGCCCACCAAACAGGTCGAGGCCGAGGAAGAGACTCCAGACCAGGATAAACCACCTGTAGTGGAATTCATAGAGGTTAAAGGTCGTCAAGTGGAGTGTTTGTATGACACAGGGCTGGACGGGGAGGCCGTGATTTCTGCGGATCTGGTACATCCAGAACAATTCACAGGTGAGACCATGGAGATACAGCCTGCACAGAAGAGTGCTGTAGCCATGAAGTTGCCCATTGCGAGAGTGGAGATTCGGTCAAGATATGTCACCGGCACAATCAAGGCCGCTGTATTGACCGATCCCATTTTTCCCGTCATCCTCGGTTGCCGGTATGTCTTTCTGGGAATGCCCAGGGAGCCAATCCTTATGGGAGCAATTCAGACTCGCTCTCAGACGAGAACGGATCAGGCAGAAGCAATGGTCACTAACCCACTGCCGGGGGAGTTGCGAACTGCCCAGAGTGAGGATACAAACTTACGTCCTTGCTACAAGAAGCTGCAGAGAAGTGCTGATCCACCAAAACGGGAACAGTACTATATGAAGAATAGGATACTCTACAGGAGAGCCGGAAGGGGAGACAACCTACACGGTCAGTTGGTGGTCCCGAAGGCCTACCGTTCCCAGATTCTTCATATGGGGCATACCATCTCATTCAGTGGGCATATGGGTATTGCCGCCACGATGCAGCGGATTTCCTGCCATTACTATTGGCCGGGATTGACAGGTGATGTGCGTCGGTATTTGAAGTCATGCCCTGAGTGCCAGAGGGTGGCACCGAAAAATTGGACAGCGGCGGTGGTCTTGGGTGAAATGCCCATCATGAACTCTCCTTTCGAGAGGGTAGCCATCGATATTGTGGGTCCAATTCCTAGGACTAGGAAGAGGAACATGTACATACTCACCATGGTGAATTGCCGTGACAATGTGGGGTGAAGCCATACCGTTGACCACGATTGACTCGAAACGAGTGGCGGACGCACTGATGGAGGCCTTTACAAGATTAGGCTTCCCTGATCTAAATTCTGACGGACAATGGGTCCCAGTTTTGTAGGAAATTAATGGAGGAGGTATTTAGGGTGTTCCACTCTAACCATATACATACCAGCCCTTACCACCCTCAAGCCAATGGATAAGTAGAGCGTTTCAACGGCACGTTGATGACAATGCTCAGGAAACAGGCACAGGAAAAACCTGATAGGTGGGATGAATATATCCCAGCAGCACTTTTTGCTTATCGGGAAGTACCTCATGGCTCAACAGGACTACCACCTGCTACGTTGCTGTTTGGTCGTCCAATCAAGGGACCGTTGGAAGCCATGTTGACGGAGTTGGACTGAGGAGGGGACGTCAGAAGAAGTGATCTCTTCTTATAAATACGTGGAGGAACTGAAAGACAAACTTCACAAGGGATGGACTCTGGCGAATCAAAATGTGAAAAAAGCCAGAAAAAGACATGCGGCTTACTACAACCGTAGATCTAAAGACAGGTCTCTAGAGGAGGAAGACAAAGTCTTGTTGCTACTCCCAACGGGAAACAACTAACTGGAGATAGGTTGGCAAGGACCATTTCCCGTGGAAAGGGTGATACCCAGAACCAACTATCAGATCCAGACCCGGGGAAAGTCGAAGATTTTCCACATCAATTCTCTTGCGGAAATACGAAGAGAGATCCGGAGACAAAGCAGCTCACCTCATGGCAATGGCAGTTGCAGTGGAGACTGAAATGGGAACCAACGAGGGCAGGGAATATCCCTTGGTACACCAGGAAACCTACAAGGATGTGGAGGTTAACCCTGATCTGACCTCCCAGGAGAGGGAAAAGATAACCCAGGATCTCGAGTCTCATAAGGAGATACTGACTGATAAACCAGGATGAACGAGGTTGGTGGAGTTCGAAATGACCTTGACCACACAAGAGCCTGTTCGCCAAAAGGTTTACCCAGTGCTATTCTCTAAAGAAAAGGCCCTGGAGGAGGAAATACAAAAACTGCTGGAGTATAACGTGATTGCGCCATCCACATCCCCATACAATGCGGGGGTGGTTTTGTTACGCAAACCAAGTGGAGAACACCGGTTGTGTATAGACTACCGACTTCTGAACAGTCATACACAATTTCAGGTGGAACCTTTGCCGAATCCAACTCAGTTATTCGCGAGGCTCCATAAGGCAAGGTATTTCTCAAAGGTGAATCTGAGTCGCGGGTATTATCAGATTCCGGTCAAACCAGAGGTTCGACCCCTACTAGCTTTCAGTACCCCCAGTGGACATTACGAATTCAAGGTCATGCCCTTTGGACTCAGCAATGCACCTAGTGTGTTTACTCGCATGATGAGGACTTTACTAGATCCCTTACAGGATCCGTCCATCATCTCATTCATGGATGATATTCTGATTTCCAGTGACAGTTTGGATGACCATTTGCAATCCTTGGAGAGAGTTTTCAATAGGCTCAGGAAAGCAGGGCTTACCGATCGCCCAACCAAGTGCATGATTGGTTACCAAACTCTGGAATTTCTAGGTCACATCATCACTCAAGGACAAATTGCCCCAGAGGAAAAGAACCTAGAGAAAATCAGATGTGCTCCAAGGCAAAAAACGAAGAAGGATGTGCGATCCTTTCTCTCGTTATGTGGGTTCTACCACAAATTTATCCCACATTTCACTGAACTGGGAGCTCCATTAACGGAAAGCTTGAAAAAGGGATTCCCGGACCAAATCTTTTGGACACCATAATGTGAGAGTGCCTATAGTCAGTTAAAGGAGGCCTTGGTCAGCAAACCTGTATTACAGCTCCCTGACCTTTCCAAACCATTTGTGTTGAGAACGGATGCGAGTGGGATTGGAATTGGGACAGCTTTGTTACAGGAAGGGAAAGACGATGCTTCGGTTTTGAAACCAGTGGCATACGCCAGCAAGAAACTTCTCCCGGCTGAAAGGAATTATTCGACCGTCGAGAGAGAGTGTTTGTCTCTCGTATGGGCCCTACAAAAATTCCAGCCCTATTTGTATGGAGTTCAGTTTCAGGGTTCAGTCGGATCATCAACCCTTGATGTTCCTGGCCACTTCTCAGAAGCTCAACGCCAGGTTGATGCGGTGGTCGTTGTTACTTCAACCCTACCACTTCACAGTGGAGTATATACCTGGGAAGGAAAATGTTGGAGCGGATTTCCTGTCTAGACATCCAGCTCCTGAAGAAGAGGAATAGATCATCTGGATCGAACCTCCAAGGAGAAAGAGTTGATGCGGACTACTCTCTTAGGAGGGGGCCTATGTCACATAAAAACTTGATAGTTTCGATCGATGACAGAAAGTCGCGACAACTGTCTGCACACAGTCGGCATTTCTTTAATCTGTAGTTGCTCGAGAAGGGACAATAGCGCCATCCGTCTGCAAGGCGGTAGTCAGCCTTTGAAGTGATAGACGGAATGTCTGGACAGACGTCGGATGGATCTTGTGATGTGGGAAATTATTCTCTGGTTCACAGGCGGGCAAGACTTTTTGTTGTACGGAAACCAGATTCCCAGATGAAAGCAAAATAGACGGCGGGTTGATTCCACCCAGTCTAAAACAGAGGGAGAAAACCAGATTCTGGACTGTCTAGCGTCTAGACCTTTGGGTGACGTCACTAAGCCCCGAATTAAAACCAGTTGAGGTAAACAAATTTGGGTTAGTCGACCAAAAGTTATGAAGTGCTAAGGATCGGCGCAGTATTCCTAGTTGTGTTTATAGAGAGAGACTATAGTGTCAATTTGTTGAGATATATCGGCGGACATCGATCCAGTCTGTGATTTTATAGTCTCCATCTACAACAGGAATACCTATATGGTATTCTATTAAAAATATCTAACTTAGATTATTATTAGGAATAGAGTACAGTATAAGTGCGGTGATAGAAAGTATTATAGGAGCGTCGGCACTAGTAGCCTATTGTGTAGCTTAACCTAGCTTGTGTGATATATCATTTAACTCAGGGAGTTAAGGACAATGTAGTGGGATAATATTTAGAGAGATTGAGGACGGTTGGGAGGGATGAAGGGAATGTGAAATGGTAGGATCTTCCAGTAGGGCATCTGCTGGGTTTCTACCCGTTTCCTTTAATCTTTCCTTGTCTTACCATGACTCAGACCAATGTGATGAGCTATTTGACCGTATGAAAGAGTTCGGTTCTCTGTTATAGATCTGAGTGCTGCTATCGGCCTACACTCACCTAATTAAGGTCAGAATTGAGTTGCTCTCACCAGGGTGTTCTCTATTCAACAGGTTCCACTCGATGGTTCTATGATATGTTCCACCAGTTACCACCAGCTAGAAGAAAGTAATGGCTCGTGTATTGTGGGCAGAGTTTACTGAGAGGCTTTTGCACTGGGCCCATAACCCAGAGGGTCTGCAGGAACCTGGCCTCTGCTGAGCAGGAAACGATGATGTTATAATTGTGTTTCCAAAGTGATAGTACATCACAGTAAATTAAAGACATTGACAATAACTCCAGTACCAGGAACACTATTCCATACATAACTACCTGGAACATTAACATTTTGTGTTAATATGGGGAAAGTCTTATAACAAGTGACATACGAACTTTTAGGTTTTCCCAGGTGACATTAACGTTATTTGTAAGATTCTCTGATCAACGAACATTTAATGAACAGAGTAGATTCACAGTGTGTGCTAGAGTGCAGACCAATATTGGACAGTGTCTATCATTGATGACCAAGCATCCTGATTGTTCGAGAGATATCGGAGAAAGTCGTCACGTGGCCGGAGAAACATCCTTTGGGTGAGGTTTTCTGTCCGGAATATATGGTGCTGTTGTGTGCTCAGCACAGTGATGTAACTAACTTTGCTCCTGATTCACTGGTCTGATTCTACATACACATTAGAGTAGACGACACACATTCTACACATTACACCCACACACACTTCTCACTTACATACTCTTTGCTTTAATAAATTATTTTGTATTTATTTGTTGAAGCTAGAGTTGTTGAGTATGTTGTGTTGGGGAAGAATGAGAGGGGGCATGATCCAGTGGTGAGTGAGAGTAAGAAAGAGGTGTCTATAGACTGAAGGAGTGTTGTGGACGGATTCTGGTGGATTCTCCAGAGTAATGATATTGGGTAAATAAAATGTGGGTGTTGATTCCCCTCACTCCAGGGACGACACTAAAGTAATAAAGTAAAGTATTACTACGACAACAATAAAGACCCCAATTATAACACGTCAGATTAACAGCTGAACGAGGTCGGAACATCTCTCTCTCTCTCTCTCTCTCTCTCTCTCTCTCTCTCTCTCTCTCTCTCTCTCTCTCTCTCTCTCTCTCTCTCTCTCTCTCTCTCTCTCTCTCTTTAACAAGTGAGTGAGTATACAAGACAGTACATCTTTTCTGTAAATATAAATATTGGTTGCCAGAAGACAATGCTACTGAAAAGACATTAACAGTAGAGTACTGCCATAAATACGATGCAGAAATCCAGACAATTATGATAGTAACAGAAAATGTTCTAAATACTAGTCACGGTACACGACCTGTGGTGCTATTAACAGATTCAGTATCAGTCCTTGATGTGCTCCTGTCTGGGAAATTGCCAGTGCGTACGGACACTATATTCTGAACTTGGCAGCCAGCGTAAGGTACACCATACAGTGGATACAATCTCACTATGGATTACACGGAAACGAGAGAGCTGATCGATTAGCTGAGGATGGAACAATAGAAGAACAACACAATATACCCGTTATATATCGCCAAAGGAAAAAGCATGATCAAATAAGTTAGAAAGCCACCATATCCTGCTCAAGACGACTACCACATTATGGACAGACCAGAAAAAAAAACATTTTTCTGCGAATCAGAAAAAGACATGCTAGATTACGCAATCACATATATACAAAATTCAAAATTGGTGACTCAGCCATGTGCACATGTAGACTGGCGCCGCAGACAGTAGATCACATACTCCTAGACTGCCTAAAATAGACACATCTAGGCAAACCTTCTGGCCTGGAGAAACAACAAGTAGAAGATAAACTATATGGACCACTGAGTGAACTAAAAAAAGACAGTTAAATTCAAACAACATTGCAGTTATAGACATATTTCAAGCAAACAAAAGAAGATACAAGAGACAACATAGCAGTTATAGACATATTTCAAAAGAACAAAAGAAGAAGAAGAAGAAGAAGAAGAAGAAGAAGAAGAAGAAGAAGAAGAAGAAGAAGAAGAAGAAGAAGAAGAAGAAGAAGAAGAAGAGGAAGAAGAAGAAGAAGAAGAAGAAGAAGAAGAAAGAAGAGAGAAGAAGAAGAAGAAGAGATACTTAAGATTTGTAACATGTTGTCTAATGTTTAAGGGGACAACCTGCCACCGAGGCAAGCTGACACCCTGCCCACTCGGCCACTGTGAGCCAAATATATGTTTTACAGATTAAAACTCAGTAGTTGGTCATCCTGACTGCAGATTCGATAAGCACATACTTATTTTTGTTTTTACTGTTCGGGTGATTCATTCGGTGAAAGATTATATTTCAGAATTATATTTGTACGTGATATTTTGATAAACATAAACGAAATCGATTCGGTGTTATGTATGTGTAATGAACAAAACGAATGAATACACACCGTTGTAAATAGGAAGAGACGATTGTTGAGAATATTTTGGACTGTTAGAGTAACTAACAACGATTGTCTGTAAGAAGCAAATGAAATTATAACATTTTTTTTTTTGTGCGCTCGCTCGCTATGAACTCAAGCGTAGACCATACACACTATTTATAATAGTGATTGACTGAATTTTGTGTGTGGATTAGCTTTCCCTATTAATAGTGCCCTCGCCATCAGGAGAACCCACTCCGATTTATGAGGTACTTGTAATTACGTCCCCAAGTCAAGGACGACAGGTCAACATTTTAGTCCAACTGTCCGGTGTAGGGGTTGAACAGCTAACCTCGGCATCAGCACACCGGGTGTTTAAGAACACGCGTTCCTTATCCATTCGGCCATGTGGAACTGCAAAATTATAACATTATATATAACAATAATGAAGAGATAACCATGATTATTTTGTTAGATAATGAGAAGGGGGCACGGAAAAACATTGTGACGACTGTAAGGATAAATGGGGGGAAAAGGCAGGCGAGAAAAATAATGCTGGATGGACTGAGAGGGTGACATTGAGGAATATCATCAGCAAAGTTGATCCAGAACACCAAGGTCTGTGGAGAGAGAGGAATGTCTACGCCAGTTGGCATTGTACATGGTGATGATGCTGGATGGAGAATACGATACACACACACACCGTGATTGTAACTGACTCAGAAAGCATGCTGAGTAGGGTGAGGACAGGCAAGCTTCGTGCAGAGTGGCTTGCTTCGCTTCGGAAGTCACGGGTGACAAGCATCGTCTGGATCTTTTCTCCGGGGCATGCTGGTGTGCTGGGGAATGAACAGGCGGACAGATTGGCTGGCTCTGCAAAACTTGGTGGAGTATTGATGCATGATAAGGCAGACGTGGTTGCGGCCTTGTGGGAGCACGTGTACACCTCGGAGGAGCAAATGGATCATCATGGTTTGGCAAGAATGCGACAGCGAGGGGTGACGAGGGGATCTGGCCGACGATCGACGCTCAGAGGAAAGGCGAGACGGACATATAATCAAATTGCTACTGGTACTATTAGTGTTGGAACTGTTCGCTGGCTGCTGAGGATGGGGACGGAGCGCTTATGGGAATGTCCCGAATGCTGTGATGTCGATTCCTAAATCAATCAATCAATCAAGCGGATTAGTGCCGATTTATGTTGATGTCACTTGGTGTACACAGGAATGACGAGTACACCATTAATGGACAAAAAGAATAAGGGAGATACCTTGAAAGAAGTTAACTCACAAAGTGAGTCGATTACTCGCATCAGACCAGACGTTCTTTGAGCATGCTACAGGAAGGAAAAACTTGCAGTACATTGGGACAACGGATATGTTGGAGGGGTGGCGAAGCAGGGGAGACCGAGAAAGAAGATACTGGACAACGTGACATCATGACTTCCACTGTATTTGTCAAGTGTGTGTGTGGCAATAATTCACAGCCACGGTTGATGTGTGACGCAGTGTGGTAGGACGATCTTCGCAGAAGAGAGAGAAACTGTAATTTGGAAGACCTATTGTACTTAGTTGATGTGTTGATAAGCAAGTACATTTTGTTAAGATTTCTATAAGTAGACATGGACCGGGGTATACACGCCATGGTCGGCAAGACTAGGGTCACCCGAGACAGACTAACACCGTCTAGGGACTGGGGAAGCTTCGTACAAGGCAAATCTCTGCCAGCGGATTGCTAAGACGGTTCGGTGCGCTCAGTGAATATAGCTTATGTCGACATGTCACCATCACCAGAGTCGGGTATTCGAATCTATTGAGCATGACGATGAGCCAACACATTGAGAACATACTACATTTGGTTTATGGCAATGATACATTAGACTGGTTTAGTTTTAAATCAGGCTGCATTTTGCCACCATGTCTGTTTGACTTGTGTGTAGAGGGCATCGTGGGTAAGCTGGAGAGGATGTTGACGGGAAGCAGTGATCACTATATGAATGGGGGGAGTGGAAATGGCGGAGCTTTAATGTGCTGATGACACATCATTATTATCAGCGACATAATTTAAAATTAAGAAACTAACTGAGACAGCACGGGAGCAGAGTGGGGGGAAGAGAGGGGGGGGGGGCATAATTTATATCTCAGTTTAATAGAGACAAAGGTAATGACTAACTCATAGAACAGATATGGCAAAAGATGCATTTGCCAGTGGAAATATATTGCAAAAAGTTAGAGGTTTTGAATGTCTGGGTTTTCAGCTGACGGGCGATGGAGGTCTCGTGACGAAGGTTGGGAGAGGAACGGACATGGCTAGGCAGGGACTACGCAATTGGAGACATTGTGGATAGGCACAAATGGAACAACGGAAGGAGATTGGGTGCTGGGATGTTACGTGTTTCCGGTTACTGTAAATGAGTGCTAAACTTGGATATTTGAGAGCCGCTGAGGCGCACATAACCGCCACTGGATGTAAATGTTTTTGCGGGTAAAGTCAAGATGTGACAGGTAATTTCCACACTACAGCCACTGAGTCAGGGCATCAGGCTTACGATACATAATTTCTATACTGTTATGGTGGGGACGTTCTGCACACGATAGATGTCTGGATGATACAAAACTAAACGCCCATGTATTTATCGACACTCACAGAAGTAGAGGAAAGAAGAAAAGATTTTGTTTAAACACTATAACGTATAAACTCTGAAAGCTATAATGGCCCCACCGGGATTCGAACCTCCCACCGCCTTCCAGTAAGGCAGTTTGATGCGTGTGTTATGCAACCCATGCTTGGTAAACATACTGTTATTTCTATATCCTCAAGGGTTCCCAAAAATTTAATTTTACTGTAGTCGCTACATCGTCTTACATTTAAATAAATTATAAAAATGACGGATTGCGTCTTATATGTGCATTTCTGTTTGTCATTATTTTACGATTGGCACAGCTATTAAAGTAAATGTCGTTAAAACTCCTTTAACAATGGCTGTGCAAGTAAACTGGAACCAGCAACACTTTTAAATAACATGGTTTTCACGTTGTTTTGTAGCTTTAAATTTATTACTGGCTGCCAAGATTTCAGTTCCCAGTTTCTAGTGTTAGGAATGCGCATTCGATCAGGTTAACATTCACACTGCACGGATAACACATCTTTATGGCGACATAAGAGTTTCAAAGTGCCATGTGTCACCTGGTATCCGTGTGCTAAGGGACAACCACGGCTTAACTGACGCAAGCAAATACCTGGCTTTACAAGTCTTGCAACGTTGAGGATTACTTAGTTCTATCACAAGATCCGGCAGACTGCGCGGAAGAAATCATTCCTGATTCAACGGGCAAGACGGCGTTTACCTGCAAAGCGTTGTGGAACGTAATGAACACGGCAAGACACGTAGGCCATGCTCATCCATTGCACCTGTATTCGTCTCCAGTCGTCTTGACTTATCTTGCCACTGGATTCAGATGGACTCAGGCGAGAGAGTGAAATCGACGAATTGCGCAACTCTTCCTCACTTTAATCCAATTCATCGCGCAAGTCATTCTTCATCCAACGGTATTGATCGCGGTGAGTGCTGAAAAGTTCACTGTAAGATAAGTCAGAGCCTGTTATGACTACTGGGACAATGTGATAAAATCCTTAACACTGTTTGGGTTTGGGAAACAATGAGGCGGACAGTTTGGCTGGGTCTGCATCGCTGGGCGGTGTATTGGTGCAAGATAAGGCAGATGTGGTCAGAGCTCTTTGGGAATCGTGTGTATAGTCTGGAAGAACTGATGCACCAACATTGCCTGGAGAGATGGTGTCTCAGAGAGAGTGATAAGAGGATCTCGCCAACACTGAGTAGTCCGAGACAAGGCTAGGCCGACACAAAATCAGACTGCAGCAGGTATCATAAGTATTGAGACTCTTCGCTGGCTGTCGAAGATGGGGGCAGAATACGTATGGGAATCTCCCAAGTGCAGGGCTATTTGTTATTAGCTCAATTCAACAAATGAGTGATGAAGAAGAGGAAACACAAGAAGAAGTTACAGGAAGAGGGGTGTAAGGGTGAGACTAAAGGAAAAGCAAAGATGATGATAACAGTGACGATATCCGCGATGATGATGATGATGATGATGATGATGATGATGATGATGATGATGATGACATGCACGTAAAATTCACACAGCACAGAATAAAAGCATATTAGAAACTCATAAACTATGACAAACACTACATGGCAATGATACAACCTAGGTAGCTGCTTGATGAATATTTGAATTCATGGACGAATATGTATGTATGTGTGTGTGTGTGTGTGTGTGTGTGTGTGTGTGGGCGCGTGAGCGCGTATATGCCTGTGTGTGTGCATGCGTTTGTTGTCTGTGTGTTTGTGTGGTGTGTGTGTGTGTGTGTGTGTGTGTGTGTGTGTGTGTGTGTGTGTGTGTGTGTCGGAGAGCTTGCATATGTTTTTGCCAGTGCATTTATATTCACTGATTTGCCAGTTATGACTACTGGACACACGTAATAAATAATTAAAAGGCAGATCGCCCGTGTGTAACCGAAGCCCATAAGTGTACCGAAAACAAAGTCGCTTAACATATCACGCATGTCGTAAAATGCGATTAAAGTGGGTTGGCCAGAGACTGGCTACCTCGCCCTGTAGACAACATTTAGGTGCAAAAAAAAAAAACAGAGATGGGGTGGGGCGATCGTGAAGAAGAAGAGAGTGCCGCACGCACGCACACACGCACCCACAGAGAGAGAGAGAGAGAGAGAGAGAGAGAGAGAGAGAGAGAAAGAGAGAGAGATGGAGAGAGAGAGAGAGAGAGAGAGAGAGAGAGAGAGAGAGAGAGAGAGAGAATAATATATGTGCCCTGTATTGCGGAAGTAGAGATAATGTATATACGTGTAATGTTAGCTTGAAATGTTATCTCACGTATAAACATTGACAACAGAGTCATTCCTAAGAACTAAACATTGGTGCTGGTAAAAGAGCAACGTCATCTGTCCTCTTGTCCTCTCTGATGGCTACTCTGTTTGATTGATTGATTGATTGATTGATTTAGGAATCGACATCACAGCATTCGGGGCATTCCCATAAGTGCTCCGTCCCCATCCTCAGTAGCCAGCGAAGAGTTCCAACGCTAATAGTTCCAGTAGCAATCTGATTATAAGTCCGTCTCGCCTTTCCTCTGAGCGTTGAGCGTCGGCCAGATCCTCTCGCCACTCCTCGCTGTCTCATTCTTACCAGACCATGGTAATCCATTTGCTCCTCCGAGGTGTGCACGTGCTCCCACAAGGCAGCAACCACATCTGCCTTGTCATGCATCAATACTCCACCAAGTTCTACAGAGCCAGCCAATCTGGCCTGTTCATTTCCTAGCACACCGGCATGCCCCGGAGAAAAGATTCAGGCGATATTTGTCACCCGTGACCTCCGAAGCGAAGCAAGCCTGCCCGTCCTCACCCTCGTCAGCATGCTTTCTCTGTTAGGCCCATTTAACTGTCATCTCAACCTCGTGTGCTGTGTTCAATCGATGGGCTAGCGTGGCTAGACCAAACATGGTCTTTTGGGCAAGGTCAAGGTCTTTCTGTCAGCCTAACCGACTTCCCGCAGCAAACTTGTTCAACGACTCCAGTGTCAAATCTGATTTCCTTATCAATGGATTTGTATTTAGACCCGGTGAAAATTATCTACACCACCTCACAACGATCGATGCAGGTCCTTTTCCGGGCTCTCACATTCTGAGCGCCAGTAACTGTTTTTGTTTTTGTTTTAAGCTTTTGTTCCAGAGAAGACTATTTACAAGGCGCATAGTGTGTGTGTGTGTTTGTGTGTGTGTTTGTGTGTGTGTGTTTGTGTGTGTTTGTGTGTGTGTGTTTGTGTGTGTGTGTGTGTGTGTGTGTGCGCGCGCGTGTGTGCGTGCGTGTGTGTATGTGTGTGTTTACACTGTTGCCTTTTGTTTGTGTATTTAATTTTGTTAATTTTCGTTTGCGTATTTACGCGTGTGTATTTACTTAGCTGTGCCGTGTGTGTTAAAGTTGCTGCCTCTACACAGTTAAAAATTTGCTTACATGTCCTCTGCATCAACATCAGCATGTATGGCTGTTTGAGACAAACTAGGCAAGTTTTACATTCAGTAGTTTGCTATTGCTCTCTGAACGAACAACTCTCCAACAACTATTTAAAATCAACGCAAGGTTGTCTGCTTCCAAATCGCCGGCAAATGATTTCCAACTCGGTAAGTCGGAGATGGGGAATGGGGGGGGGGGGGGGCGCTGTGGAATGTGTTCCTTGGCCCTGGGGCACAAAGCCGGCGCCTCTATGCGGTACCCAATTGTAACGGATGGATTGAAGGTGGGTAAGTGTTATGGGTGAGCCGATGAAGATCATGTGAGGTGTGTAGGTTGCCGAGTCCCTCAAATCACGTGGCAGCGCTTCCTTTTGAGTCATACATACTCCTGGGTTTCAATGTATATTATGAGGACAGCATGGTTGAATTGATAAGAGCGCTCGTTCTTAAACTTCCGGTGTGCTGATGCCGAAGTAGTGGATTCAACTTCTACACCTGTCAGATGGACTAAAATGTTGACTTCTCATCCTTGACTTGGGGACGTAAATACAAATAATTCTGGTGTCGGATTGGGTTCACCTGATGGCGAGGGACATCGGTAATAGGGAAAGCTAATCCACATGCACAAATCAGTCCACTGCACTAGAGGCAGCAGCACGCATATGGACTACGCATGACATCAAAGCGAGCCATCGCCAAAACAAATTTGATTCGTTTTCGCATCGTTTGTGATTGGACGTTTCATAAATACGTAAAGCATGCATTTTCAGTTTTGTGGAAAGGCGCGGGGGGAGAAGGGAAGGTGGTACTGCGAACTCATTCATAACAGTTCACTCCTACCTTTAAGGCTCTCAGTTTCACATGTAAGTGACATGTATTCTGCATTCTGGCCCTCTAATATCCTTACACCGGCTAAGCGGAAATGATACCCTTTGATTGAACTGCTGGGTTTTCCCTCTTCCTCAGTGTCACTCATGATTTTCTCTAGGGACCAGTGAGTGTCATAACAAAGGCAATCCTACAGGTTGTTGACCTCGTTGTCTCTGGCCAGCAGACGACACTTATCTTTCGGTTTGTGTGTGTGTGTGCGTGCGCGTGCGTGTGTGTGCGTGTGTGTGTGCGTGTGTGTGTGTGTGTGTGATCTGATGTAAAGCTGTCTGTATGCCTTTACATGACGTTGCAATCAACTCCTTTATTATCAAATGTTTGTAATTTTCTAGGCAATTTTATGTTAAGTATGTGCAAAACCATGGACAGACAGAAAAGCGAATGCGCTAGTCCCACAAAAAGTAAATTAAAACTGTAAACTGATTAGACACAATAGACATAGACAGTCAACATTGTTTGGGCGCGTTAATGAGAAGACATAAACTAGAGGACTTGGTGACAACTGGTAAAATTGATGGGAAAAGAACAAGGGGAAGGTAGAGAAGTAAATATAAGGTTGGCTTGACCTCATGGCATGGTCGAGACAAGAACACAAAGCTGATCCACGACTCTGATAATCGTGTGAGGTGGAGAAACATGACCGTGGACGCATTTCGGCGTGGTACATGCTGATCATGAGTTTGCCATTGCCGGCGTTTGTTGTGTAGGTAACGCGAAAGCTAGTTCACAAGCAGGCGTTTCGGGTTCGACATTCGCAGCAGGCTATTTGGAAGGAGACTGTCATGCATTGATTTTCAATTAATTCCAGCATTTTTTTTTTTTTTTTGCTGTTTGTGATTCCTGGGCAAGTGTTACGTTCAGTAGTTTGTTTGCCATTGCTTTCTGAACGACCGACACTGATACCAATGTATGGAAACTAACGCAAGTCAGTCTGCTTCCAAGTTGCCCGTAGCTGTGTTTCGAACGCGGTATGCGGGATTACGAATCGCATTCGTAACCACTTCGCCACAGAGGTCACTAGACAACATAAAAACTGAAAGTCTGTATTACCATACCGAGATCGGAACCTGTCATCTCCAAATGACGACAGTGCCTCGCTGCAGGAACAAGAAACTTCGATGAATGATAAACTAGACATCTAAGTGGTAACTGTAGATTCAACTTGTTCCGTCAGCTACTGTCTTCTCATCTCTACTTCTTTCTTCTTCTTCTTCTTCTTCTTCTTCTTCTTCTTCTTCTTCTTCTTCTTCTTCTATGAGCGCCAAACAACAATTGCGAATTTGGTTTATGAGCTGTCTTAATGTGTCTTATGAGTGCAGAACGCAGCATTTCGCTAGAAATGTATTTATTGTTCCTATTCCACCCGGTGCCGGTCTCTATGGCCGAGGGGTTACACCACTTTCTCCGTAATCCCGTTTATCACGCAGAGTCTCGTAGCGGGCGAGAACTGGGAACGGTTCTACCCCCGCTGGTGACTTATGGATAACTGAGCCGGCCGCTCAGAAAGCAATGGCAAACTACTGAGCGTAATCTTGCCAAGAAATCAACAGACAGCTGAAAGATGCTGCTATTGACAGCGATTTCCTGTAAAGGATATGCGAACGTTTAAAAAAAAAAAATTCCAACCGGTGCGTTAGCTTTGCTGTTAAGGAGCTGCGTTGATAATACCAAGTATGCGATGGATCACATCACAGACAACTGGAAATAATAGAAAACTGCATCCGTTTTGCCTTTCTTCGCGTGCTTGATAGCATCAGTGATTGTCTTCGTTTGGTAGGTGGACCTTATAAGAAACTTTCTTATGATAATTCTTCTCTTTCTCTCTCTCTTTCTCTCTCTCTCTCTCTCTCTCTCTCTATATATATATATATATATATATATATATATATATATATATATATATATATATATATATATATATCTTTCTCTCTCCTATCTCTCTCTTTTTCTCTCTCTCTCTCTCTCTCTATCATTCTCTCAATCTCCGCCCTCTCTCTCTCATTCTCTCAATCTCTACCCTCTCTCTCTGCCATTCTCTCAATCTCTGCCCTCTCTCTCTCTCATTCTCTCAATCTCTACCCTCTCTCTCTCTCCCTCTCTCTCTCTCTCTCTTTCTCTTTGTCATTCTCTCAATCTCTACTCTCTCTCTCTCCCTCGCTCTCTCTCTCTTTCTCTTTGTCATTCTCTCAATCTCTACTCTCTCTCCCTCTCTCTCTCTCTCTTTCTCTTTGTCATTCTCTCAATCTCTACTCTCTCTCTCTCCCTCTCTCTCTCTCTCTCTCTCTTTCTCTTTGTCATTCTCTCAATCTCTACCTCTCTCTCTCTCTCTTTTTCTCTCTGTCTTCTCTCTCTCTCTTTCTCTCAATCTCTCTCTCGCTCTCTCTCATCTCTCTCTCTCTCTCTCTCCTCTCTCTCTCTCTCTCTCCCCCCCCCCCCCCCCCCCCCCCCCCTTTCTTCATATAACTCTTGTGTAGTGATTCCACCTCTTTAATCATAGGATATTCTCAATGAATACTTTCCCTGTCTTTGATTTCCACCTATCTATATTTAATCTTATTGTTCTGAATGTCAATTCGCTGATTTTTGTGTGCAAATTTGTTGTATCTTTAACTGAATTTCTTACAGGTAATATCGCTTTACTTGTTTAATGGGTTATGTTTCTCAGCATTTCCCATTGTTCATTTATGCTTTGCAGTTTAGTTATTTCATTGCATCTGTTTTTACAATCACTCTACATCTTTCGTGAGTGTCTTTATCTGATCGTAGAATATCGTTGTCTTATGTTCTTAACTGCTTTTGTTTTCTATTTTCAATTTGAATTTCATTTATCGACATCGTGGGAAGTAATATCTCTAACAGTCAGTGACTGATATTTTCTTCAATTTATCAATGCATTTATAGATCTTTAATTAATCAGTATCTAACCAATTGAAGTTGTTCCACGTGTAAAGCCATATTGTATTGTGTTAAACCAGGTGTTTGCAATTAACATATAGCTTATTTTTATCTATTCTATCAGTGATGCATATTTCTAAACCACAGTAATCAACCACATCTACAATTCTCTTCTTTACTATTGTTGCGTTGAAATCTCAACGTGTTATTGTGACTTCTTGCGATTTTGTTTGAGAGATAGATGTTCAACCCCTATGCCTGTTATTGAGACTAAAATGTTGACTTCTCGTCCACGACTTTTGGACATAAAATTACAAGTATCTCAGAAGTCGGAGTGGGTTCACCCGATAGCCTAGGCTATGACATTGGTAAAAGGTAAAGCTAATCCACACTCATCTCAGTGCACTAGGAGTAATAGCACGTGTATGGACTACGCTTGAGTTCAAAGCAAAAAAATCACACACATACACACACATACACACACACGCGCGCGCACACACACAATACAAAATCTGCCAGCTACAAAACACAATGCCTAGTGAACTGACAAACGTTAACAGTCTGTGTCATACTCATCTAAATCAACTCTCCAAGCATGTCTTCCGTGACTGTTTGCATACCTGCCGATGTGTACATAGTAAGCGTACATGAGGCACACGCTGTGAGCACCCTGATTGCCAATATTCCAGATTTCACTTTTTACAACAGGATGTTTGATTTTCATGCACGATGAGAGGCTAAATTTGGCTTGAGTGTACTCTAGCCCAATTCCGAAAGTATAAAATCCACAGCTGACACATTTGGTTTCCTACAAGCTATTTGTGCAGTGTGCTCACAGAGGTAGCACTGCATGGAGTGTATGGCTACTGAGGACTGCATTACTGCATTGTGACCTGCATATGGTTGGTTGGTTGGTTGGTTGATTGGTTGGTTGGTTGGTTGATTGGTTGGTTGGTTGGTTGGGTGGTTGGTTGGTTGGTCGGTTGGTTGGTTGGTAGGTTGGGTCGGTGGGTGGTTGGTTGGTAGGTTGGGTAGGTGGGTGGGTGGTTGGTTGGTTGGTTGGTTGGTTGGTTGGTAGGTTGGTTGGTTGATTGGTTGGTTGGTTGGTTGGTTGGTTGGTAGGTTGGGTCGGTGGGTGGTTGGTTGGTTGGTAGGTTGGTTGATTGCTTGGTTGGTTGGTTGGGTGGGTGGGTGGTTGGTTTGGGGGTTGGTTGGTTAGTTGGTTGGTTGGTTGGTTGGTAGGTATATTGGTAGGTAGGTAGGTAGGTAGGTTGGTTGGTTGGTTGGTTGGTTGGTTGGTTGGGTGGTTGGGTAGGTGGGTGGGTGGTTGGATGGTTGGTTGGTTGGTTGGTTGGTTGGTTGGGTGGTTGAAGATTGAGTTTTAATTCATTTTTCTCACTCGCTTTCAACTCCAGCGTAGTCCCCACTGGACGCATGTTTCCATGTGGTTGAGCTTTCCCTGTTACCAGTGTCCCTGGCTTAAATCCTATGTATTGTCGTCCTGGTTGCTTGAGCTCTGACTCTGGCCTGCAGCCTGGAGCCAGGCTGGTGTACATATTTTCATCCCCACCTTGTACAGAAGTACCATATCCAGAGAGACTGCATTCCAGGACCCCTCTTCCTCTCTCCAGCCTCACAAACCTGCGTGGTGTGAAAGACCGGTTCTGTAACTTCACATCTGCGGAGAAGCCTGATAAATATTGGTAAGTTAGCTAGACTTGGGACTAAGTCTACAGGTAGGAGACAAATGAAGAAGTCCTCCAAGGCTTTGGCTCCTGTCCGACCCGGTCATGCCAACTCAGCATCCTACTTAAGCGCATCAATGAGTACCAGCTCATTTTCTCACAAGTCCATGGCGGTCCGATCGTATTCCACTGACCTCATCAATCATCTATTGCTGATTGATCTAAACAATAGCGAACTAACACCATGTACCCAATTTCGAATCCATATCGGAGAGGATTTCCTCAGTTGACCTTGGCTCCCATGTCGCTTAAAAAAACGTCGCTTAAAAGTCGACAGGGTCGACTTCATTGCACCGGATTTTATCCCATATGGCTCAGTCTCTTTCCGCAGACAGACAGACAGAATGCAAACGAGCGAGCAAGCCAGCAAGAAAGAAAGAAAGAAAGAAAGAAAGAAAGAAAGAAAGAAAGAAAGAAAGAAAGAAAGAAAGAAAGTAAACGAGCGAGCAAGCAAGCAAGAAAGAAAGAAAGAAAGAAAGAAAGAAAGAAAGAAAGTAAACGAGCGAGCAAGCAAGCAAGAAAGAAAGAAAGAAAGAAAGAAAGAAAGAAAGAAAGAAAGAAAGAAAGAAAGAAAGAAAGAAAGAAAGAAAGAAAGAAACATACTCAAACTGGTTCGAGCGATGCTACAATAGAAGTGCTTCCACCATTACTTGCGATGTTTGTCAAAGTACATCACCATATCAAACTAAACCAGCCCAAAATACACACATGGGAGTTCAGTGTTAATATTGAATTTGTAAAACATTTTTAAACTAAAAGGTACAAGAAAAAAGAAGCTCTTCAGACTGACAAGATCTATTTCTTAATCGTTTTCTAGGTTTTTTTTTAAACATCTTACTTCAGTGATCCTTGTGTGTGTGTGTGTGTGTGTGTGTGTGTGTGTGTGTGTGCGTGCGTGCGTGCGTGCGTGCGTGCGTGCGTTGTCATTTGGTATCTTGGTCAAAAACTGTCATTTACTGCCTGTAATACCTTGCAGTGTAGGGCAGGGGGGTCTTGAGCCTGAGGAATTAAGGCTGCCAGGCAAGTGCAATCGCCGCGAACTGTGCATGTTGGAGTTTTCTTTTGCCCCCGATAGAAAAGACGCCATGCCCTACCGAGGATTCAAACCGGAGTCTCCCGAAGGAGAATCCGACATCCTAGCCACTAAGCCAGCCGCTACTCGTGTATCTTGGTTATATGTCTAAACAGGGGTCAAGGGTCAACATACAAGAGGGTCGACTTAATCGCACCGGGATTTATCCCACATGGCTCGGTCTCTTTACGCAGAGCGTTCTGCCGGAAACGTCGCACAAAGCACGAGCTCCGTAGCTCCAGCGACGATCCCCAGGAGTCTCCGATAAAACTGCACTCCTGAACCGAATGACGGAGTACAGAATAGAACCCACACCTGCGGAACGCGAGGTTAGTGAGTTGCATATCCTTTACGGACGTGGTAGTCAACCCCGGCATGTTTTGGTTGTTCGTGATTCCTGGGCAAGTTTACGTTCAGTAGTTTGCCATTGCTTTCTGAACTGCCGGCACCCATACCATTTCATAAAAACCCAATGCAACTGTATTCCGAAAGCGGTATTCGGGATTACCAACTGCGTCCGTAACCCCGTCGCCACAGAGATAGACAGAGACACAGAGAGAAACACACAAAAAGAGAGAGGAAGCAATTGGGCGAGGTAAAGCATGCCAGTTTTTTTTTTTATTTCTCTTTCAATCGTTTTTTTTTTTTTTTATAGTTTAGCTATTTTAATATACATTGTAATTTTTAAATACTATAGCTATATTAAAATGTATTGTACTGTTTTAAATAATATAGCTATATTAATCTACATTGCAATGTTGTAAATACTATAGTTATATTAACCTACACTCTATTATTGTAATGTTGTAATTAGTATAGCTATATTAACATGCATGGTAATGTTGTAAATAGTTTATATATAGCTACATTGTAATGTTGTAAATAGTATAGCTATTTTAACCTATATTGGAATGTTGTAAATAATATAAGCTATATTAATCTAGATTGTAATGTTGTAAATAGAATGGCTATATTAACCTACATTGTAATGTTTTAAATACTATAAATATATTTACCAACATTGTAATGTTGTATATACTACAGCTATGTCTAGATTTAATGTTGTAAGTAGTATAACTATATACATCTACATTGTAATATGAACTACCCGGCAGTCAGGCTGGAGGTCACGTGTTCGGACCGACTCCGAGAAAGATTTTTAAAGGACAATTTACCTGGACTCGCAGCATAAAGTGCGTACCTGGATATGTTATGGGAAGTAAAGCTGCCCACGTGTCCCATCGAGTGCTGATTGCCTATAAAATACTGGACTAGCAGCAAACACCCAGCACACCTCCAGGCGTGGAACAGGGTCCTGTGCTGTACATTTGTATAATATAATGTTATGGTGAGTGTCTTCGGATAAATAATATGGTAGTTTTCCCATGTTTTCCGCATCAATGTGACTTTGAACTACGAACTCAACACTTAGCAACCTGTTATGTTGCTAGGATAAGTCAATACACTACTCTGTGGCAAAAGGTATTTCAGAAGTATCCATTTATCCCTGTGGATTCTCATTCTCTGGAGCTGCGCTTTCGTGTTTCCCATTCTCCACCATATGGAGGTACAGTTGGGATTTTACATGCGTCAGGTGTAGAGATCATGGTATATTTCGTAAAGTCGCCAGTACCTGCAGGCGTAGAAACAGGTGGAAGGTCATACAATGCTGAGAGCAGCGGGTCTACAAATGATCTGACACATGATGATAATGATGGCGACGATATGAACACGTGATACTAGGGATGTACATGTGTAGTACAATTCTCTCTCTCTCTCTCTCTCTCTCTCTCTCTCTCTCTCTCTCTCTCTCTCTCTCTCTCTCTCTCTCTCTTGTGAAACTCTTTAAATGGGTCACATATTCATCAAAGTGTTGTATTTCTCCGTGTGGTGCAATCACCCATTCTTGTCTCCCTATTCCCGGACGTGTTTATGGTTGGATGAATTTGATTGCAAGTGAAAGGAAATTAAACTTGCACCAAACTTGGAATCTTTAACTCTATCTCTACATCAATATTGCTGAATAAGTCAGAAACACTGAGAGCGACTCAAGCAATTACGAATACACTACAGACTTTGACTAACCGATGCCTGCACGGAATCATGGCCACGTAACAGATAACTGCCAGGATGTTGCTCTCATCTCTCGCCTCATGTACCCTTATGTCCAGGTTGTCTGCAGTGCCTTGTGTCCGTCTTCGTGTTGGTTGACCCCGGCCTCTTCTTCCAGGAATCCGTGTACTTTTCTAGCCGCCGTGACGTTTACTATGGTCATATTAGTTTAGTTTCCAATACATGATACTGTTTATGTTCCAGCTTTCTTCGATGCTCTCGTCTGGTTGAATTTCAGTATTCTTCTTCTTGGTCCACGATATTCTAAGAATATTTATCAACACGAAGCTCAAAAGTCCCAATTTTCTTCGTTAGTGATGCCTCCCATCCGTTTTTGCCACAGGTAACTGTACGATTCAGCACAGGACATTCGGGACTGGCTGGGATTGGGCCTTGGTTGATATTATTTTTTGAACAGGTTTTAGGTATGTCATTATCCATAGACTCGAGTCCAATTCTCAGGGGATAAAACCAACACCAACTTCATTGAAACATCAGACAGCAGAGAGAACTGGAGAGTAATGAATGTCAATGTCTGCTCCAGACCAGACAAATCAAGAAAATGATGACCGAAGAGTTTAGTTGAGTCAAGATCCGACATCACAGCACTCGAGACATTTCCATAAGCCCGTCTTCGCCATTTTATCTTTGAGTCCGTTACAACCACGACCTACCTGTACTGTTTGTCTGCCAGACAGCGAAACCCCGCAGTGATTTCCTCCACCTCCATTCTCAGACTGCATGTGGTGGTATCATATACCAAGCTCTCTTGCACTAAACACGGTTTAGTTTAGATTGAAGACATGTAGAGCACACAACGTAAACGAAGTTTATAAAACATACCAGGGGTATACAAGAACATGTAATCACGACCAAATACCATTGAAATACATGGTAGACCCATCATGCACGTTGCCTGCGTATGTGAAGATGATGCCTGCCCAAAATCCCAGCTTTACTTTTCATCAGTTACTGATATATATTCATTCCATACTAAACAGCCTAATGTGTGGTCTCTGTTGTCACAAAATATTCCGGTTATTTTCCTCTCATGAATGACCACACTGAAAATGTCACAAACGGAATACCTTAGCTGCATTATTACCAACAATGAGAACCGATCAGAAGAAGTAAAATGGAGAATGGGCACTGCACTGCAGGGTTGAAACTGTATTAAGAACTGATGGCACCACACCAGCAGACGGATCAAACATATTGAGAGCATGCATGTTTTCTGAGGCAATGTACGGGTGTAGTCATTGACAGTTATCCCAACACTATAGATCTGAAGGAAATGCGACGATCAAACATGTTGAGAGCATGCATGTTTTCTGAGGCAATGTACGGGTGTAGTCATTGACAGTTATCCCAACACTATAGATCTGAAGGAAATGCGACGATCAAACATGTTGAGAGCATGCATGTTTTCTGAGGCAATGTACGGGTGTAGTCATTGACAGTTATCCCAACACTATAGATCTGAAGGAAATGCGACGATCAAACATGTTGAGAGCATGCATGTTTTCTGAGGCAATGTACGGGTGTAGTCTTTGACCATTACCCCAACACTATAGATCTGAAGGAAATGCGACGATCAAACGAACTGGCCACTCCATCTCATATGTGGTGGCCTAAAATATTTGAAGACATAACGCTTCACCCCTAACAGCGGCGTTGGCTCTGGGGTACCTTTACAGAAGAAGGAATTAAAAGAAGGCAAGTGGAATATTTCAGCGACGTTAACAGACACAACACTCTTATAAAAACTATACTGGAGGGAAAGTTTGAAAGCAAACCATCAAGAGGTAGACAACGATACAAGTGGGAAGATAACATCAAAAGATTGATGAACAGCAATCTGACAGAATGTAGTCAGGGCGAGAAACAGATAGTGTTGGAGATCCATTGCAGCCAACCTCAGAAGAAAATTTCGGCTGTTGAACTTAAATGTTATAGAAATATTCTTAGAAGACTGTGAATAAAGAAAAATCAAAATAATGGCATTCTTCAAGATCTGAACATCGAAGGATAAGGCTCATAAACTACCTTTTAAATGTGTCACGTATTCATCGAAGCGTAGTATTGCTCCAAGTGGTGCAATACCTCGGCCTTTGTGGAACTGTCGGTGTTATGCCCCTGCTTTCTATCTACACACATTAGAGGCAAATGCTGGTATAGCCATTTTAGCGTTTAGTGCGCTATTGCCTCTCAACGGTTTGGCGAAGAATATATATATTATATACATATATAATGTTTAATACTTCTTCTGCTTCTTCTTTCGTTCGCCTAAAATATGTTTATAACTGCAGTGTTGTCTCTTGTATGAATCTAACAGTCTTTTTTAGTTCATTCAGCGGTCCATAGAGTTTATCTTCCACTGTTGTCTCTCTAGGCCAGAAGGTTCGCCTGGATATGTTGTAGTTTGGGCAATCCTGGAGTATGTGCTCTGCTGTCTGCGACGCCAAACCACATGTGCACATGGCTGAGTCACCAATCTTGAATTTTGTATAAATGTGGTTGCGTAATCTATTGTGTCCTGTTCTGAGGCGCAGAAGAATGACCTGTTCTGGTCTGTCCATAACGTGGTAGTCGTCTTGAGTAAGGTTTGGTGGCCTTCTGACTGATTTGATCATTCTTTTCTTTTGGTGGTATGTAATAGGCACATCTGGTTGTTCTTCTTGTGCTCCTTCCTTAGCCAATCGATTCAGCTCTGTCGTTTCCGGGGATTCCACAGTGGGATGGTATCCACTGTATGGTGATCTTACGATGACTGCTAAGTTCAGAAAGCAGTGTCCTCAGAACTGGCAATTTCCCAGACAGGAGCGCCTCTATTACGGATTTTGCATCTGTCAATATCACCACAGGTTGTGTACCATGGCTGGTATTTTGTAATTTCCCTGTGGCTATCTTGATTGCCTCAATTTCAGCATCATAATTATGGCAGTACTTTCCTGTTGGAATTCTGGCCGTGTCTCTAGTATTATTTGGGTATTCTTTATACACTCCCGCTCCTCCATTTCGAACAGCATTTTGTGCTGACCCATCTGTGTAGACTCGGATCCAGAGGTCCTGTGGGTATTCGTCATCAAGGAAGCTGAGAGTGGCTGTTCTGCGCTGTACACTGTTCTGTTCTTCCTTATCAAATATTCCTCTCACTTTTGACTGGATTTGTAGCGATATTCTATGTTCATCTTTCCACGGGGTTCGCTCTGGAATAGTTGTCAGGGGGATATCAACTGTGGGAAGATCGATGGTTTCTCTGCAGAGTTGTTTGGCCTGGTGGATGAAACTACTTCTTTTCAACCGCCCCATAGCTAAGTTTTCAAATCTGTTCTTCATAGGGTGGCCTGGCAAGCTGAGAAACTTTTCTGCTTGTATTAGTGTTTTTGTATCTCTGCGTTCTCTTAAAGCTTGTGTCCTCCCCATTTTCTCCATTGCTACTATAGGGGTTGATTTCATCCCTCCTGTGATGACTCTAAGAGCATGATTTTGCACCTTGTCCAGCTCCTGCAATGTAGTTTTTGATGCTGAACACCACGCAGTTGACCCGTATTCCAAGTGTGGTCGTATGCTCTGTTGATAAACTTTGCTAAGTATTTTCCCACTGGCTCCCCAAGTGGTTCCAGTTAGCTTTCTCAGGATGGCAATATTCCTTCTGGCTTTTGCTACTGCTTTTTTAATATGTTTTCTCCATGTCAGCCTGTCGTCGAATGTTACACCAAGGTATGTTGGTTCCTTATCTTCTCTTAGGGGTGTTCCATTTATTTGAATGCTCCCTGCCTTTTGTTTCGGAGAAAGGGTAAATAGAGTGGTGCTGCACTTGTCAGTGTTTATGCTGATACACCATCTATCCGCCCATGCAACAAATATATCTACAGCTCTTTGTAGCAATATGGTGGCCACTGATGCATGTTCATTTGTGCTCCACAAAACCAGGTCATCAGCGTACATTGCCGCTTTAATTCCATTGGGTAGATTAGCAACAAGATCATTGATGAAGATTAGAAAAAGTGTTGGGGACAGGACTCCGCCCTGTGGAACACCGTGACGCAATAGTACTTTCTTGCTCTTGAGACCGTCTATCTGTACTCGGGCTCTTCTGTTGTGCAAGTATGCTTTTACCCATTTGTACATTCTTCCATTGACTTTACAGTTTCTCAGTTTCTTCATCAGACCTTCTTTCCAGACTTTGTCAAAGGCTTTCTTCAGATCTATCCAAGCCGCAAGTACCAGCTTCTTCTCTTGGAATGCATCCTCAACTTCTTGAGAGAAGTAGGTTGTCTGATCTTCCGTAGAGTAGCACTGCCTAAAGGCAGCCTGTTGTGGCACAAGGATGTTTTCACTTTCAATGTACCACTGTAGTCTGTGATTGATGACGCGTTCCATTGTTTTGCAGAGACAACTGGTGAGGCTAATGGGTCTGTAGCTGGAGGCAATGGAACTGTCTTTCCCAGATTTTAGGAGGGGTATCATGATTGCTTCTCTCCAGACTTGTGGAACACTGCCTAAGGTCCATGTATTATTAAAGATCTGTAGCAGCTTTGCTTTGGCCTCTGTTCCTAGGTTCCTGATCATTTCATTGGAGATACCATCAGCTCCTGGTGATTTTCTCATTTTCAGCTTTGAAATGGCTGGCTCCAGTTCACTGAATGTGATAGGTGTCTCCATAACCTCATGTAAAACTTCCTTCTGTCCTGTATTTTGCCATTTCTCTCGAATCTCCTGTTGTTTCTCTGGACTAATTTCAATATTGTTATCTTGTGCGAATGAGTCCGCAAAATGGTCAGCTGCTTGCTTTCCTGTTAAGGTGTTTCCGTCTTTATGTAGCGCAATTTTTGAGTTTCTCCCTGTGCCCTCATCGTTAAGCTGTTTTATTAGCCTCCATAACTTTCTTGTGTCTTTTTCAAAGTTCAGTGACTCTGTTTTCTCCTGCCAGCTTTTCCGTCTAGCCTGCAGTTGGGCCCTTTGAAATTTGGCTTTTGCGTGCTGATATTTATTGTGGTGCTCTTGGCTGGGATTGGCCTCTGCTTGTTTTCTACATATATCCACATCATTATGCAACTGTTCCAGTTCACTATTCCAGTAGGGTTTATAATGTTTACGGGCTCCTCTTGGTATTGTTTCGCGTGCTGCCTGTAGTATGCATTTCCCAAACTCTTCAACTACTTTATTTATGTCCTTCTCAGTGTTCAGGTTTCTAACCAGTATGCTAGTGCGATGCTTGTATATTGCCCAGTCTGCTTTCTTGTAGTTCCACCTCGAGATGGTGCTGCTTTCACTTACAAGCTCATTTTCTACAGTTAGAAAGACTGGCCGATGGTCACTGCCACCAAGTTGTTTCCCAACAATTCGTGTAATGTTCCACTCCAGGTCTGGTGAATGAAACGCCAGGTCAGGTGTAGTTGTAGAGTGCCATGATCTCGAGTAGAAGGTATGTGGATCAGACGGCTTGTTAATCAGGATGAATCTATTCTCATCCTGCCAATCTTCCAATCTCTCTCCTCTCTGGTCCATGTGATCATAGCCCCAGCTCTGCGAATGGCTGTTGAAGTCGCCACACACAATCATTTTTCCTTTTAATGGTAGTGTGTCCAGTGTCTGCGGGCGGTCATTTGGACAGTAGTAATTGATCAGGTAAAAGTCTGTATTGTCTGTCTTAAGCTTAAGTGCCTGATACTCAGCCCCTTCCATGTGAACTTCAATTTGGGAGGCAGGAATGTTGTTTTTGACAAGAGTCAGTATCCCACCCTTTCGCCTGTCCTTTCGGTCAGATCGGTAACACTGGTAGCCTCTGATTTTGAAGGCTATATTTCCGTTCAGGTGAGTTTCTTGCAAGCAACATACACTTACATTTTCATTGGCCAAGATGTTTTCTAGTTCTATTCTTTTTTTGGTGATACCCTCTGCATTCCAGTGCATTATTTTAAGTCTTTGTTTGGTACGGCCAGACGGTCTATTGTCAGGCCCTCTGGCTCCGCTGGACATCTGAGATGGACCTCCATTATTTGTAGTTAGACCCTTACGAGGCATAAAGCCCGGCACAGCACCTGTCTGTGGGACCAGAGCAGGGCGAGCACCATAACATGTAGCAGTTGTCGACATAATTCACGGCGTTATTGCGTGGCAGCCTGATTTCTGTGGTGCGCCTCCTGGCTGGCTGCCTGCGTCTTCAGCACCTATCCTTTGCAAGAGTAGACTATGGTCTTACTCGACACACGCTTTGAACTCAAGCGTAGCCCATACACACTATTTATAGTAGTGATGGACTGAATTTTGCGTGTGGGTTAGCTTTCCCTATTAACGGTGTCCCTTGCCATCAGTCGATCGAACCCACTCGACTTCAGAGATACTTGTAATTTGCGTCCCCATGTCAAGGACGGCAGGTAAACATTTTTGTCCAACTGTCCGGTGTAGGAGCTGAACCGCTAACCTCGGCATCAGCACACCGGATGTTTAAGAACACGCGTTTTTACCCATTCGGCCATGCTGACCTGCGTACCAGACCAGCCCTAATTATGGGTATTTAATAGAAGACAGAATATATTTCAGAAATCCACTTTTTACAATTAACGTTATATATTACTGTACTGATTACCGAATTCGTAATCCCGCATACCGCGTTCGAAACACAGCTGCGGGCGATTAGGAAGCATACCGCCTTGCGTTAGTTGTCATACAATGGTATGAGTGCCGGTCGTTCAGAAAGCAATAGCAAATTACTGAACGTAAAAATGCCTAGAAAATCAGCCTGGGGTTGATCGCAACGTCCTGCAAAGGACATGGAAAATGTCTATGTCAATTTGTTTTCGTTCGCTCGAATTGAATTCAAGCGTAGTCCATACATGTGCTATTACTTCAACAGCTCTGGGCTGATAGAGTGTGGGATAGCTTTCCCGATTACCCGCGTCCCTTGCAATCAGGCGAATAAACTTCGACTTCTGAGGTACTTGTAATGTACATCCCCAAGTCCAGAGACTATGGCACAACACGAGCAAACAAATAAAACATTTCGGAATATGTGTCATTCCTTCAGCAACGTATGTTGTTAGTGATTGACCATTTCAGTCACCGAAGAACAAAATCGGGACTTTTGAGCATAAATGTAAGAAACATTCTTAGAATACAGGAGGTCAAGAAGAAGTAAAATACAGACATCAAGATAGGAAGTTCGAAGAAAACTGGATTATAAACACCATCAAGTCTCCTGAACTGCAATACTTTGGCTTAGAAATAACAGTAATGAAAGACATGGTTTCCTGGAAGAAAATACTGGGGTCGACCAGCCCCATTGTGGACATAGCATATTAAAAACACCAAGGCGTGAATATGAACGAGGTAAGGGAACTGGAAACAGATCTAGAATCTTTCCGTTGGGCCGTGGTGAGAGCAACGTTCTGCGTCGACCTTGCTAAATGATGATAACCCTCTCATGACATGACCAAAAATGGATTGTTTTCGTCTAATGTTTGCAACAAGTTTCCCTCTTGTCCTAATTTCTTTACAATCGTCTACTTAATTGATTGACCCGTCCATTGCTCTGTAAAACTGTGACGTCAATCAATGTTTTGCTTATGTGATCACTGCATTCTTCTAGAAGCAAATGAAAACAGTTTTCTGATTAGAGAAATTAGATAGAGACAGTCAAGACATTCTAGTTACGTTATGAGAAAGATTACACTTGAAAACTTAGTGACAACTGGTGAAATTAATGTGGAAAGAGCAACAGGAAGGTAAAGAGGTACATAACTGGATGTCTTGACCGAATGGCATAATCGGGACAATAAAACAGACCTGATTCAAGACTTCGATTAATGTATGAGAAAGAGAACAATGATAGCACATTGTAATATTCATGGCGTGCGATGATGATGGTGTTGATGACTAAGAATACGTGCCCTTGATTCACGCCAGATAATAAAACCGCTTCTTCTTCTTCTTCTTCTTCTTCTTCTTCTTCTTCTTCTTCTTCTTCTTCTTCTTCTTCTTCTTCTTCTCGTTCATCCGGAGTTTTTTTCGGACGTGATTGCGTTGTGCCTGTTTACAGCAGAGCTGCGTTCTTGCGCCGTTAGGCCGACACATCCGACTTCTGCGGGCATTTGTTGACCGGGTTAACCTTCCCGGAAACCGGTTCTACGTAACAAATAAACAAGTCTTCTACTGATTTCTAATGATAAATGCTTCTACATATATACGTATATCTACTTCTAATTTATGTATTGTTCACCAGTTCTTTATACTGTGGTTCATAGATATATGAACAACATAGATACTTGTGTTCATATATCTAACCCTCATGGCTGTATTGTTCACCGATTCCTTGCTGTAGTTCATGAATATGTATTTATATGTGTTTTCATATACCTTTCCATTTCTGTATTTTTATTCGGTTCCTTGCTGTGGTTCATAGATATATGAACGGTATACAGGTGTATTCAGATATCTACCCCTCATTTCTGTATTGTTCACCGGTTCCTTGCTGCCCGCCCTTTCGCGTGAAAGAAACACACGAAGCAGTGTGTCATGGATTTGGGATCAGATCGTTTTTCGTTGATTTTCAAAATGGTGTGAGCATCGGCCGTTCAGAAAGTATTGGCAAACTGACCGTAAAAGTCCTCAGAAAATCACAGTGAATAAATGCTGGAGTTGTTTGCTGCATCCTGTAAATAACATGCAACTAACTTTTCAGAGATGTAAGACAAGGATGTGTTGTGTCACCGGATCTATTTTCTCTCTATATCTGTCGTTTCGTATCACTAATTTATCTAGGAAAAAAAAAACACACACACACACACACTTAGGCACATGACTCACGGTAATTCAAACAGGACAAGAAATTTCTGAATGACAACTCAAACAAATGTAAGGCTGCAAAATGCTTTAACTACCAACACGCACACAACCCCGGCGTTTGAAGTGAGATTTACAACTCCTTGGCTCGGCAACTTCCTGAACTATACATGTGTGTTGTCAAACAGAAGACCAATACTGCCGTCCCCGCCCACAACAGGGTAAGCCACAATCTCATCCTGAGTATATACGTTCCCTACACGATGCTTATCATTGCACTTGATGTTATTGCCTATTACACACACACACACACACACACACACACACACACACGCGCACGCACGCACGCACGCACGCACTTACACACACACACACACACACACAAATCATACAATAACGAGAAGCTAGAGGTGACGTATACACACACAATTACCCCGCAAAACTGTTGCTGAAAAAGCTTTTTTCCAGAAGCACAACCAGAAGAATATGGTACACTACGAGGGGAATGGCATACCACCTATGGCAGACTGGCCCGATGGCAAATGGGCCTTGTGGGCCCCTGGTGTAAATGCGCCCATTTAAACATTAGACAATAGCACGTATGGGAATGTCCTGAGTGCAGTGATGTCGGTTCTTAACTCAACTCAACTCAGCATCTCCTTCTACCTCCTGACAGCCAATAGTTTTAGATCCAATCCGATCTGCACACACCACGTGTGTCATATCCACATTAATGTACATGTCCTTCTACCTCCTGGCAGCCAATAGTTTTAGATCCAATACGATCTGCACACACCATATGTGGCGTATCCACATTAATGTACGTGTAGATTAGTTGCTGTAATTGCTCAGGCCGTAGAGCTGATTCACACACACACACACACACACACACACACACACAAACCCACACACACATTTGTCCAACAGACCAGCGTAGGGATTGACCCTGCTCCCTTGGCATCAGCACACCGGAAATTTAAGAGCGAGCGTTCTTTTCTTACTACAGTCATCCCTCTATTCTGGTTTCAAATTAGTTGCATGTCCTTTACAGGACGTCGCAATTAACCAGAGCTTGTTTGGCCGTTTGTGATTTATTGGGCATTTTTATATGTTCGGACGCCCATAAATCGAAATCAACGCTAGTCGATTTGCTTCCATATCTTCTGCAGCTGGATTCGAACCCTTGACTCGGTATGTCGGGGAGTTGTGAAAAGCGATCATGCCCCTAAGCGTCTATTTTGTGTACTGTCAATATTATAGTAATTTCTCTTTTCTGTAAATTGTCATTATTTACTTTGTCCATGTATATTAATTATGTAACAGGAACTGCGAAAGTAGCAAAATTAATAATAACAAAAGATCAAAGATAGTTATATTATAATATGATCGTATAAACAATGTGCGTTACACAGATAACGTTTTATTGATTTGATTGCTAAAAACAAAACAAAAAAACTAAAACAAAACAACAGAAAACAAAACAAACAAACAAAAATCTGCAACAACTGTTGGACATTGTAAGCGTAGAAGGTGCAAACAGTGGACTTTCCTTGAATATCAAGATAACACAAACAACTGTTATATGAAAGGGGAAAACATTATATCAAAATGTTTAATAACAATAAACGGAACATACTTAACCAAATCAATAAATTCAAATATTTGGGGGCAGTCAAACATCAGATTGGTGACTCGTGATAGACATAGAAAGCAAAACAGGCCAATCAAATACTGCATTTCAGAAAATGGCAAGTATCTTATGTAATAAATCACTTTCATTAAATTTCAGACAGAGAATAAATGAATTGCTATGTCCAGCCTGGTCTGCTGCTTTATGGCAACGAACCTTAGAGTATGAATGAACAAATTAGGAAGTGACTGAGAGCAACGGAGATATGATTCCTGAGACGAATGTTGTGTTGCGTATATCTCAGACGGCCAGAGAAAAAAATGAAACAATTACCTAGATGAGGTTATTGAAAGTAGAACATTATCAATTTAGTTTTAGTTTTAGTTGTAGTCGATGGATCAACATCACCGCACACGGGTGTAACCCATAAGTGCTCCGTTATCCTCCTAACTCAAACCTGAGTCTGGAGAAACTCAGCTCAGTGCACGAATTCCGTAGCATCGGCGAGGATCCTGAAATACTTTGCCCCCCCCCCCCCCCCAGAACAATATCAATAAATACATGAAAGAAATAAGCGTTGTTTATTGGTCACAGAATAGACGTATATGAAAACATTGTGACGACATTGAAGTTCACGGGTAGAACTGTCAGAGACAGACCGTGAGATATGATGTGTAATGATCTACGACGATTGCATTAAAGACTATCATCTGTAAAATGTATCCAGAACGCCAAATATCGAGATCCTCGGAGAGACATGAACGGCTACAATACTTTACATGGTACATGGTGCTGATCATCAGATATGTGTTATCTACAATATACTATGGGGTTCAAGAAGCCGTGTTTGAGAAATGGCTAGCATGCTTATTTGAATGTCCGTTGGTATTTTGTTTCATCCCTATCGAGGCCCGGACTTCTAAAATATGAAACAGGACTTCCAGGTCTAACAAGTCGAAACTGGGTACCATAAAGTGTTCTGAGAAGTAAAGGCGGCCGCCGTGATATTGACCAGATCACCGTTGGAGAGCCAATTGGTCTATAGTCTATACAAATAAGGGTTTGGCATAACGCATACTCATACTCCACAAGATGTAGACAAGAATCCTATGCTTTTACCATAGTTTAGCACACGGTATGTACATCATAAATAAAAATTAAGAGAATTTGTTCGACTCAAACAGGGGGGTATGAGACCTGGTGTACACCAGATTGGTAGCGGATAGACGAACGCAGAAGAAGTAGATAGGAAGAGGATAGGCATTGACACATTAAGGTCATCAGCAGTTGAAGCAAGATGTGCTAGCGGTGGAGTCATGCATTCTCGGAAAACTGAGCAATACAGCCCAGCAAACTAGGGCAGAGTTTAATTAAGTGGGCACGGAGAAAATTACTAGCACATGAAGTGAAATAATATTATCCGTCCTCAACCTGCTTGAAAATCTGTGTTATAAACTAGATGATCAACCAAGTGTTTGCTTAGGTTAGAGAAGAAAGAGATAAAGAGGGTTAAGTTCTTGTCCCTTCTCAACTTGATTCAACATCAAGATTTATAACTGACATGATCAAACAATAACTGACTTCTTTCTCGCAGAGAAAGCAAGAGAGAGAGAGAGAGAGAGAGAGAGAGAGAGAGAGAGAGAGAGAGAGAGAGAGAGAGAGAGAGAGAGAGAGAGAGAGAGAGAGAGAGAGAGAGAGAGATTCTGAACACAACAAACCTATGGAATAAACTAAGTTAGCTGCATATCCTTTACAGGACGTTGCAGTCAAGTCTAGCAGTTTTGGCTGCTCGTGTGTCTTGGCAAGTGTACGTTCAGTAGTTTGCCATTGATTTCTGAACGACCAGCATCTACACCTTTGTGTAGGACTATACGAAATCAACGCCAGGCGGTCTGTTTCCAAATCGCCTCTGCTGTGTTTCGAACGCGAGATTACGAATTGCGTCCGTAGGCCGGCATGGAATAAACTACTCTGATGACATGTTGTGTCAGTTTCATAATCTCCACTAAATTCATGAATAAGAGTAGAAAAACAGTGTTCGTTTTGCTCCACTAAATTAATGAATACGATAGAAAATCAGTGTCAGTTTTCGTAACGAACTCAAAGAAACAACCGTGGCGAAGTGGTCAAGCCGTCTGACTCGGGCTCCGAAATGTGGGTTCGATTCCGGGCTGTGTCCTTCAGTTCAGGAGTACATTTTTTTCGGAGACTCCTGGGATGGTCGTCGCTAGAGCTATGGAGTTCGTGCTTTGTGCGACGCTTTCGGCAGTTCGCTGCGGAAAGAGAGTGGGCCATATGGGATAAAACCCGGTGCAATGAAGTCGACCCTGTCGACTTTAAAGCGACTTTTTTTTAAAACATAACTCAAGCTTGAAGAATGTATCGTTTATTGCTTTCCTTTATGTTGTGTGATTTCTGCACCATGTACTTGACGAAATATAGCGAAATATACCAGGCAACAAATCGTGCAATCTAATGTTTGTGTCTTCGTTAGTCAAAATAACTTAAGCGTCACCAAACATGAATGACTTGTCGTTACGCCACGTGTTCTATGCACTCACTGATGCCGTTTAGAGTCTGCCATTGTGACCTTGTCTCATCACAAGAGGCCAATCCAGTAGTGTTGCGTCATGTTTATAAATAGATGTTTGGGAGAGCACGTGAACAACACCGACACTCCTTTACTGTCAAAAGCAAGTTCCGGCAACAGACCAGATTTCCTGTAGTTAATTTATGTTTATCGTAGCGACTTTTTAAATTATTTAAAACAATGTATTCCAATGTAGGTCAATATCAGCCTATTAAAATAGGTGTGAGACAGTGATGTGTAATGTCTCCAGATCTTTTTTCCCTGTACAGTGAAAATATATTCAGAATTATAGAAGATATGGAAGGAATCAACACTGGGCGACGATACATCAATAACATTGGCTACGCAGATGATACAGTCTTGATTGCAGACAATGAACAGGACCTGCAAAATTTAGTAGATGCGGTTGTTGCACACAGTGAACAACTAGGGGTAGAACTGAATATTAAGAATACACCGATTATGATCGTCAATGGGAAGAAGGAAACACCACAATGTGATATACGAGTAGATAGTCATAGTCTTAAACTAGTGAATCGATACTGTTATCTCGGCACTGTCATAACAACTGATGGGAGATGCCTTGAAGAGATTAGAACAAGAATTGCCATTGCGAAGGTAGCCTTTTGCAAGATGAAAGACATACTGACCAATAAAAAGATGTCAATTGAAACGAGAAAAAGAGTGTTGAGGTGCTTCATAGAACCTATACTTTTGTATGGATGTGAAGCGTGGACAATAAACAGTCAAGCTGAAAAACATCTGATGTCTGTGGAAATGTGGTTTCTGAGGAAAATGCAAAGAATACAATGGACAGACAGAAAAACCAATGAACAAGTCCTTCAAGAAACAAATGAAGATCGTAAACTGATTAGAGACATTAGACGTAGACAGTCAAAAAATTGTTGGCATGTTATGAGAAGAAATGAACTGGAGAACTTGGTGACAACTGGCAAGATCGAAGGGAAGAAACCAAGGGGAAGACCGAGAAGTAAATACCTGGATGGCTTGGCCACATGGCATGGTCGAGACAGGAACACGGAGCTGATCGACGACTCTGGTGATCGAGTGAGATGGCAGAACATGATGGATGGCACATGATGGATGGATGGATAGATTCCATTTGTTAATCAAAACACTAAAGCCACAAACAATATGTTTCACGAATTATTGCCTAGCATGTACTTCTGTAGTCGGAGTCGAGTCGCTTGATGGCAATGGACACTGGTAAAAGGAAAAACTAATCCGTACACAAAATTCATACTAGTGCTACTAGAAGTAGTGTGTATGGACTATGCGTGAGTTCAAAGCGAGCGAGCACCAAAAAAAAAAATTACCTGGCATATTTCGCTACATCTTGTCAGGTGCACACTGCGGAGTTATATATCGTGCTTAGTGCATTTAAACACAGTAAATACACATTTAATTGTTTCAGCATAACTGTTATTAATTTATTCACTTCGTATGGTGTATAACTGCAGTATACACCCGACGAGATGAAGCGAAATATGCCAGGCAATAAATCGTGTAGCATATTGCTTGTGGCTTCTGTGTTCAAATTTCTAAATTATACTTCATTGTGCATTGACTGTTCCTGTTATATTTCGATTATTTTTTGTAGAGGTTTCTAGTGGGGTTACAGTAGTTTTATGTTTTAACTTCTAATTTGTATGTACAAATTATTCACTAACAGGTGTCGGCGCAGAACAGAACTAAAATCGCATTACAGAATTACAAATTTGGAACTTTAGTTATGTTTACCTTCTTTGGTGATCAAAATTTTTAGTGCGTCTTTTCCAGCATAGAGCATAAATACGATGCTGTAATTGATGTTTTCACAGCTCCCTCACAATTTGTCTTTTTACAGTAGCTCGTGTGAGCCAACTTTCTACTCTCTATCTGGACATTTTGGGGAGACTTAATTCTTTTTCTTTGTTTCTCTTTCTAGGGGAGTGCTTCAAATCTAGGTATGTACCACATAGGTCAGTGTGTCCGACTGGGGCATGCATTTGTCCGTCAGACAGATTTCATTTTAGGTTATTGGCTCTGTCTTGGGTTGATTTCCTGTTCAAAGAATTATGCCACAACAGCGGTCCTACGACCTATTCTTTGAAAATCTTCAACTGCTCTGGGATTTTTAACCCTGCCAAACTTGCATACGGGACCCCCTACCCCTTTTTTTTTCAGTATTACAAGAAAAGACTAATCATCTTATCTGACCACCCAAGGGAGCAATGGGGCGCGTGCTATCATTAGACTACCAAAGAGACCAATGGGACGCGTGCTATCATTAGACTACCAAAGAGACCAATGGGACGCGTGCTATCATTAGACTACCAAAGAGACCAATGGGACGCGTGCTATCATTAGACTACCAAAGAGACCAATGGGACGCGTGCTATCATTAGACTACCAAAGAGACCAATGGGACGCGTGCTATCATTAGACTACCAAAGAGACCAATGGGACGCGTGCTATCATTAGACTACCAAAGAGACCAATGGGACGCGTGCTGTCATCTTATCTGTCTACCCAAGAGACCAATCATTCGGTCTATCATTAGGTTTAAAATGTTGTATGTCCTTTGCAAGATGTTACGATCAACCCGAACCCCAGGTTTATTTACTAGGCAATTTTAAGTTCAGTAGTTTGCCATTAATTTCTGAACAAGAAGTAAGTGTTGAAGTCCTGCTGACGGGTGCAGGGCTTGAAACCGCTATTTCGCCACCAGCGCATAGAAATTTAAGCGGAGGAGTTTTAAACCCCCGGGCCACGCTACATCTTATATACCAAACATTAACAACGCTTCTTGCAAAAACTAACAGCCCCATGTTCAGATAGAGAACCCTGCACATTCTGAGGCGGACACCAAAACATCTTAACCACGTCTTCCCTAGGGCAGACTTATGCTCTGAAATATGGTAAGGTGTAACACAGTCGTAGGTGGCAGTCTTTGAGGCTGATTCGGTGGAGATGTGCTCTGAAATATGGCTAGCTGCTCTACAGCTGCAGGTGGCAGTCTTTGAGGCTCATTCGATGAGGATTTGCTCTGAGTCTACCCTGTCTTGTTGTGAGTGAAGATTCTAATCTGTTGCTTTCTTCCTAGACTGTTGATATTCTTTCATACTTTGGTCTGTAATCTTCGTTTTCTCTAATAAGCAATTGGGGACAACAAATACGGGAAATGAGGAGGGGAAGAGGCTGGCACTGTATAGGATAGCGTTAATAAAACCTGAGGATAGTATAACTTCTCACTCCCATTTATGGAACTCACGAGGCGAACGAAAAGTGGGCGACCTAAAACACACGGGAAGAGAATTAAAGACAGGTGAATAATATGCGCAGATGACGGATTCTGCAGGAGATAGTAACAGACTGGAGGGCTTCGCGTGAGTTGACTGAGGCCATATGCCCACAATGGGGAAACAGAGCATAAAAGAAGATTCATAAATTGCTATACAGTAAGGAAACGATGGACACAACAATAAATACTGCTAGAATACTAAGCTTATTGAGATACACTGTCGTACACCTCAATTGGCAAGGCACAACAAGAAACAGAGTCTACAGTTGATTAAGATATCTTATCTGAATTGTTTGTCGAGTAGGAGGTTAGTGCACCATAAATTATCTTTCTAACCTGTTAATTTTAAAACAAGGATTCGCGTGAGACAATGTCGCACTCGTCAGTTAGCAAGACACAACAAGAAGAAGCGTCTACAGTTGATTAAGATATCTTATCTTAATTGTGTGGTAAGTAGAAGGTTAGTGCGGAAAAAATTAACTATCTTACGTGTGTCCATTTGAAACGGAATGAGGAGGTTTCTCTCCTTTACGTAGAAGCACCAAAGGTCAATTACTCCTCTGACCTTTAAATTCAATTACAGGGAACAGAGACCCAAAAATGGAATGAATTGTGTACTGTGAATCACAAATTGTAATGTAAGACTATTTTCAGAAATGAAAAAGAGCATATGGGAGATTTTTTTTAAAGTAGAAATGTTTATTTTGACCTTGACTGCAGCAGTCTTCTCAGTATAAAGTATTATACCTCTGGTAAAGTTTTGTTTTTTTAATGTGGGCCTTCAGAAGACAAGAGGGGTTCACGGATATACTCAAACAGGCTTCTTCCAATCCCTCTATTGATGTTCCTCCACTATCATAACACTGTCTTCTTACACGCTTACCCACGACTTTTCCTGCCTACATAAAAGCTGCCTCTCTTTTTGTGTGCCCAAAGTACTGTAATGAAAACATTCAGCAATATGGAAACTGTATATAAATTAACAACTAGAACAATTAACAATACATTAAAAATAAGAATATTCAAATGTTATATATAGAATATCACGATCATATGAAGCAGAACCCTAGATAAAGAACACACAATTTGAAAGTCAAATTCAGGCCTCGGAAATGTGAATATGCAGAAGAATACTAGTACGTCGCAAAAAGAAAACCACTCAAGTACAATAGTCTAAGAAAGGCTGTGAATTACACCAGCTGATGTAAGAAAGAAATAAGATACAAATGAAATATCTCAACCACATTAAAAGCTATACAGTAGCACTCAGAGTGTACAACCAGGGCTGGAGAGAGTGTGCTGGAAAAACTATTAGCCAATCTTCACTGTGAATGCGGCACTCAGTTGGTTTAAACATATTCCATGTTAGTAGAAGGATGATGATGTTTCCCAACACTCACTTTCTCATGTCTATGTTGCTGGTTGTCATTGTTCTTTTCCTCAGTACCTTTGTATTGCCAACATACACTAACGGGCCTGCCGAGTATATTGGGTCTATAGTGTAAGCTCAATATTTGTATAGAGTATAGACCAATCGGCACTCGACATTTGACGTTGTCAATACCACGACTGCCGCTTTTACCTCCCATTACGTTTCCTGGTATCCAGGGTCGACTTAGAAGCCTGGGTCACTTTAAAATAGCCGCGTGGATGATAATTCGAATGTGTGACCGCCGAGCCGGCAGACAAGTGTGCTGTTAACCGCTGCGCTATAATCATGTGCCATGCCGGTAGGCGACGTCGGTCATGTTTCGTCATTTTACGCGATCACCATAGTCGTGGATCAACTTTGTGTTCTTGTTCCAACCATGCCATGCCATGTTGTCGCTACAATCGCTAGTGCTCAATAGCTCCCTTGGAGTAAGTACAATAGAAAGTTATACATGGTGCTCAATAGCTCCCTTGTAGTAAGTACGGTAGAAAGTTATACATGGTGCTCAATAGCTCCCTTGTAGTAAGCACAGTAGAAAGTTATACATGGTGCTCAATGGCTCCCTTGGAGTAAGTACAGTAGAAAGTTATACATGGTGTTCAATAGCTCCCTTGGAGTAAGTACAGTAGAAAGTTATACATGGTGCTCAATAGCTCCCTTGGAGTAAGTACAGTAGAAAGCTATACTTGATTAAGAACACGCCTGGTTATAGGAACCTACTGCTGGACTGTGAGCTGTTAGAACCATGGCATTTGTGTTTGTCTGAGTGCAAGAAGGAATAGATGGCCAGTCCTACCTTCTTGTAGCGAACGACGAGAGCTGGCATGAAACCCATGTCCGACATCGCTTATGCCGTTGTCAGCATGACGTCCTAACCGTCACACCAAAGCGCTCGCTGTTAGTGAGTTCTGCCAGACTAATATTATAACACTAACACAGGCTGTGCCCAAAATACATAAATAGGTTGACAATAACCCCCCAACGCACGACGAATTGTGGTTTTCATGAACTATACATTTATTGTTTAAATGTCGAAAGGATCAATTTTGTTGCGCCCGGTTTTATCCCATTTGGCTGGGTCTCTTTCTTCAGGAAGGTCTGCTGAAAGCGACACATAGAGCACAAACTCTGCAACTCCGACGATGATCCTCAGACAAAATTGCACCCATTGAACCAAATTACGGGTTCCGAAATCGAACTCTTAACCTGCGGAACGTGAAACAAGCGGCTCTACCACTTCGCCACAGAAACACATATATATATATATATATATATATATATATATATATATATATATATATATATATATATATATATATATATATATATATATATATATATCTTTTTCTTCTTCAGCGTTCCGAGCCATCGAGGTTCTTTGTTGCAGATACAATCCGTATATATATATATATATATATATATATATATATATATATATATATATATATATATATATATATATATATATATATATATATACATATGACAACTAAGTACAAGACTAGAATCAATTTCCAACTGATTCGAAGATAAGGAATCTGAGCAATGAAAATTAGAAACGTTCAAGTTAGCAAAAACAAAAACCGCAAGCCCATACAAAAAAAGACAAGAGTGAATCGATGAAGCATATACAAGTATAGAGCATGCACTACACAAATAATGGAGCTAAGCAAAGAAGACATAACAATGTTAACAATGCACTACAGCGCTCTGAACGCTTTCATGAATTTCAACAACAGAAACCTTTATGTAAGTGTCTAAATGTCGAAACTACAACCATTAATTCCAGGCAATTATACAAGTATCACTTTGACGCTCAGCAAATGCCAAAGAAAGCTCTCCGGGTATAGCAGGACACGATTAGTACATCACAGACATCATAGAGCACGTGTACGATTCTTGGCCACGGAATAGAAAGAGAATTTCAACAGCTAAGAATAATTTCTCTAGCTAAGGATGGTTGGACTAACGACCGAACGAATGAACGAACGAAGAGACTATTATTTTCAGAGAGTTATAAATTGGGCACGCAGGCCCCTCTTATTCGGCCTTTAAAATCACACATGTTTCGAACATCCATTATATATTGTGCATGTTACATTCACATTGGGGAACAAGCATTGTCACATGAAAGTTGTGAACATAAACAATGCATATTACCATGATATAGACAGGCAGGCAGGCAGGTAGGCAGACAGGCAGACAGGCAGACAGGCAGGTAGGCAGACAGGCAGGCAGGCAGGCAGGCAGCAGGACACATATACACACGCACATGCATAAACACATACATATGGTATATAACTGCACCTGCATCCATACTTAAACTTGTTACACGAAATTCGATGAGAGAACGGACAGTGATTTGTATACATTTTGATCATTATTATACCATTATTATCGTTATTTACGGTGTCAACAGGTGCGGGCGACTAAGTTTTGCTTCTCACACGATCATCATCATCATCATCATCATCATCATCATCATCATCATCATCATCATCTGTGTTTTGCTACGATTACACCATTTAGCGTAGACGTCGCAGTGAATCCCACCATTCTTTGGCTGTTTGTGATTTCTTGGCAAATTTACATTCAGTAGTTTGCCATTGCCGGTCTCCCTGGTCTAGGGATTTTACACTACTTTCTCCGTAATCCCGTATACTCTCGTGAGTACCGTGACGTGCGCGAGAATCGGTAGCGGTTCTCTCCAGTCGGTAACTTACGGGGTATGTGAGCCGGTCGCTCAGAAAGCAATGGCAAACTACTGAGTGTAATCTTGCCAAGAAATCGACAATCAGCCGAAAAATGCTGATGTTGACAGCGATGTCCTGTAAAGGATATGCGAACAAAACAAAACAAAAATAGTTTGCCATTGCCAGTCTCCCTGGCCAAGGGGTTTAAACGACTTTCTCCGTATTCCCGTTTACCCACGTAGGGTAATGCTGCGTGCTAGAATTGGAAGCGGTTCTCGCCGCGTTGGTAACTTATGGGATAAGTGAGCCGGCCGCTCAGAAAACAATGGCAAATTACAGAGCGTAATATTGCCAAGAAGTCAACGACAGTGGTAAAATGCTGGTGTTGACAGCAATGTCCTGTAAAGGATATGCAAAAAAAAAAGTTTGCCATTGCTTTCTGAACGACCAGCACTCATACCATTTCTAAACAATAGCGCAAGGCGGTCTGCTTCCACATCGCCAGCAGCTATCTGTAGAACGCTGAATGCGGGATTGCGAATTGCGTTTTTAACTCCTCCGCTACAACGCCGGCCATTTCTTACTGATTGATTGATTGACTGATTTAAGAACCGGCATAACAGCATTCGGGGCATTCCCATAAGCGCTCCGTCCCCATCCTCAGCAGCCAGCGAAGAGTTCCAACACTAATAGTTCCTGTAGCAATCTGATTATATGTCCGTCTCATCTTTCCTCTGAACGTCGAGCGTCGGCCAGATCCCCTCGTCACTCTTCGCTGCCGCATTCTTACCAGACCATGGTGATCCATTTGCTCCTCCGAGATGTGCACTTGCTCCCACAAGGCCGCAACCACATCTGCCTTGTCATGCATGAATACTCCACCAAGTTTTCCGAGCCAGCCAATCTGTCTTCCTGTTCATTCCCCAGCACACCGGCATGCCCCGGAGAAAAGATCCAGGTGATGCTTGCTATCCGTGACCTCCGAAGCGAAGCAAGCTACTCTGCACGAAGCCTGCCTGTCCTCACTCTCCTCAGCATGCTTTCTGAGTCAGTTACAATCACAATGTGATTGTAACTGACTTTTAACTGAAATGTTTTTACTATAAGCTCAAAAATCGTGTCCACCTATGCGGTGACCTATGCCTAACTTCTCTCATCTTTCGCGGTTTTCATCTGTTTTTAAAGTACTTTTTCTTTTGTCTGTTTCTATCCGCGCACTATGCTTTGAGTTGCTGAATCATTAGGCATTATGGGAGTACCGTGGTGGTGTTATCTACTTCATCTCGGCTGGTTTCTCTCCAGTTTAACTGGAGCCTTTATGCCTGTATCTAAAGAGATGAAATGCAATACTGCGGTAGGGGGAGAGGGAAGTCATGTCGCTCATTCGCGCTAATGTTCATCTCGCAACTTTGAGTTAGATTTCCTGACAAATGCTGGCCATAACTGAAACGCTGGTGGTGAATATTTGTAAATGAATAAGATGGTCACAAATGTTACCCTTCGATTTGCCGGTCTCCCTGGCCTAGGCGTTAGCGACTTTTTCCGTAATCCCGTATACTCTCGTGAGAAACGTGACGTGTGTGAGAATCGGTAGCGGTTCTAAAAGCGTCTGTAACTTAGGGTTATGTGAACCGGTCGCTCAGAAAGCAATGCAATGGCAAACTACAGAGCGTAATCTTGCCAAGAAATCGACAATCAGCTGGGAGATGCTGATGTAAAGGATCTGCTGGGGGGGGGGGGGGATGGGGGGGGGGGAGGGGGGAACAACCTTAGATTTGGTATTTCTCAGAGGAAGTGATGTATGGATCGGAAGTGTTCTACTGAGAAGTACATCTTTCAGGTTGTTTTCGCGCCCGTAGGACACCTTGCTTGTCTCCTTGAAGATCTTATGTGTGTCAACCTCCGAGCGGTGGGTGTAGAGGTGACGACAGAGCATTTTGGAAGCAGCTAATTTGTGAGGTTGGACAGTTATGATAAATGATAAGTTTAGTTCTATCCGGGAGGCCATCGTATTTTTCTCCTTGAAGACCTTGTGTGTGTCAAACTCCGAGCGGTGGATGTAGAGGTGACGACAGAGCATTTTGGAAGCAGCTAATTTGTGAGGTTGGACGGTTATGATAAATGATAAGTTTAGTTCTATCAGAGAGTGGAACTGTAACGGAAAGGTCTCTGTCCGGGTGATTGTTTGTCCCTTGTTCTCTTCCCCTCGATCTTGCCAGTTGTCATCAAGTTCTCCAATTTATTTCTTCTCATAACATGACCAAATATTATGACTGTATACGTCTATGTTTTTTTCTAATAAGTTTACGGTTTTCATTTGTTTCTTGTAGGACTCTGTCATTGGTTTTTCTGTTTGCCCATGGTATTCTTTGCATTTTCCTCAGAAACCACATTTCTACAGCCATCAGATGCCCATGTCTGCTCATTGTCCACGCTTCGCATCCATACAAAAGCGCAGGTTCTATGTAGCACCTCAACACTTTTTTGTATCGTTGCAAATGACATCTTTTTATTAGTCAGTAAGTTTTTCATCTTGCAAACTATTCGAGCATATGGAGGACTTAACTGAAGAACAGCCGCCAGATAGTTGTTGGTTATCGTCTCACGTTCGCTACCGCAGGCAGAAGTCTCTACACAGAGACAATGTGAGACTGGTCACAGACCAGCTGGGTCACTGCCAAGAAAGAAAACAATGACAGATTATCCTCTTTAAATATGCCTTGTAAGTCATGTCTGAACACAACAATTCATTAGCCGACTAGTGTGGAATTATGTGGAAGCTTCCGAGATGTAGTTATATAGAATAATGATAAGAACATCGTGAACTGATAAAAGAAGCGTATTGAAGACGTCTTGAAAGATGTTTAACTCACAAAGAGAAGTAGCTACTTGCATCAGAAGGAGACAGTCTATATTATTTGGGGAATCGTGAGAAGGGGATCACGAGTCGTGGTGACGGGGAAGTTGGAGGGGAGGGGAGGCAGGTGGAGACCGAGAGAGAAGATAGAAAACTGTTTGATATCATGACATGGGGGACACAGTAGTATCAGACACGACTGACAGTCATCATCATCATCATATGTCATGCCGATAAGCGTGGGCGGCCATGTTTCGCCATCTTGCACGATCACCAGAGAGGCAGAAAATTGTGGAGAGAAATATCAAACAACCCACGGCATGGAAGCAGAAGCGATGACCTATATTTCCTGTGCCATTCTTTTTGCTCAAGTCTGCATGCAGGAGATAATCCCGCGGGGCATTTTCTGCTCTCTTATTTGCTACCTATCTTTAGTATAAGTTGTTTTTGCGTGTGTGTGTGTGTGTGTGTGTGTGTGTGTGTACGTGCGCGTGCGCCTCTGTGCGTGCGTGCGTGTGTGCGTGCGTGCGTGTGTGTGTGTGTGTGTGTGTGATATGCACACATTTGGTACAACTTATTTTGTTGTGTCAGATCTGAAGCGAAGTATAATAATCTGGTCTCGTCTGGGGAGTTAGTAATACACATTATCTACAATGTTTCTCGGTTATATATCTTTCATTATTCTGTCCTTGAATGGTAGTTTTTGAGTTGTTGCTTTTTCGTCGCTGGACAGCAGCCTATTTATGGTAAATGCCCTACTCGTTCCCAGAATAGAACACGAGAATATGAAAACATGGTTTAGTTGAATGCCAGCGACTACCAAAGAAGGCAAAGTGCTGTTCACCTATCTGTACAAATGTACAAATGATGACCTTTTGCACGAATTACACGCATGGCTGAGGCTTCATAGCTGATATCAGTTGATAAAACCAAGTTATGCGTTGCCAATACATAGCCCTCCGATCTGGTTATAGAAAATGTATGTGGTTCACTGTAAGGCAGGGAATCAACGTGAATTAAACAAAATATTTATGTCAGTAACCGGTTCTGGGGCTTAGGAGATAGCGAGCCAAGCGCAGTTTCATAATTCCCCGACAAACCGAGTTGAGGGTTCAAAATTAGCTGCTGTAAATTTGGCAGCTGACAACTTTGCGTTGACTTCGATGTTAAGATGCGTCGGCATGTTCAGAAAACTATGGCAAACTACTAAACTAGCATTGGTTAGTAAATCCTAGTCTATAAATACTTTGGTTGATTGCAACTTCCTGTAAAGGATATGCGACTAACTTTTCTTAAACTCCACTCTGTTTTTGGGTGCAGAACTCACCTAAAGATATTTAGTGTTGAATCCGATCACAGACCCTGGGAGAAGTTAATACTGTCGTGTTACGTATAGGGTACCTTATACCTTGCTATGGACACCGGGTGGCTCTCTTTTGGTGTAACTGAACCCATGCAAGACTTATGCCACACCTCCTCGTCGAACACCACGAATAAATTACTATTGCGGACCTGAACAAAAACGGCACTCGAGTTAATGGGCTTCGTGAGATGGAGTGACCAAACACCCCGATACTGCGAAGGATCTAGCACTCGTCAGCCCATTCCTAAGTAAAGCATGACAAGATAATCCCGCAGACTACAGTAAATTGTTAAACACGTACTGCAAATAGCCAGTCGTTCTTGAATGTTCGTTGAGTGCGTGTTCAATTAAATTATAAATCGTTGCTTAAATTAGATATCGGCAATATGGCACAGGTGTTATGAACGCGATACACAATCCTGCACACCTGCGTTAGAAACACAGCTGCAGGTGATTTAGAAGCAGACCGCTTCGCGCTGGTTTTAATATAATGGTATGAGTGTCGGTCGTTCAGAAAGTGATGGCAAACTACTGAATGTAAACTTGCCTAATGAATCACAAACAGCCACAACATGCTGGGGTATACTGCGACTTCCTGTAAAGGGCATGCAACTAACTTCAACTTTTTTAATCGTTACTATTAGTAGAAACTGGTGCACATTTCAGCGGCGAATAAACTGATTGGCTCAAAACCACAGCCTTGAATGCCTCCTGGCGTGTATACGGCTAAGAAGGTATCGTAGACCGTTCGCTGGGTCCGTTATCACTTATCACATACTCAACAGTACGACTACATTACCAACATAGTTGCGGTTCCTTTCCCAGCAATGGCAGGTTTCTCTTGCCCACTCCACCTCGGTAGTCATGTTTTCTAATCTCCATCGAGGCGGATTTGTTTTTGTTTTTTTAAATTGATCTCTGTTCCCAGGTTGATAAATCGAAAATCGATAACAGGAGATGTAAAGATGATGGGCGTTGTATTGATCACATCACCCATCCAGTGCCGATTGGTATATAAAAAGCATGGGCTCGCATCATTAACCCAGTACGCATCAATGTGTGGACATGGGTCGTCTGTCTATACTTTACTCCACAACATATAACTACGTGATAGTTTCCGCTTAACTTGTAGTACATTGCTCGAACTAACATCCCCCCTCTGCCGTGCGTCCACCTTGACGAGGTAGAGGAGCTTGCGCGTTCCAATGACCCCAAGAGCTATGCCGACGGTAGCACAGCTACTGGTAGGGTCACCCATGTCGGACAGGTCAAGGGAGAGGGACCAGACGAAGTGACGCATAAACCTGCTGCCTTGTAGGTAGACTGGGGACAGTCAAAGGCTAGGGAAAGCATCCCGAAAAATGCTTGTCGAAATCGGATGTACTGAGCCACAGGCTTGACAAAGAAGTGCAACGTAACTTTATCATTTCATGATGCCACAGATGAAAATTAATCGTTATGGTGCTAATCCCGTGAAGTCCCATCAGACGGTGATAGTGCCGGGCCCCCTGCCTCGAGGGGGTCCACCCATAACTACTGGTGGTCACCTTCCCCTGTGCTGTGGAGTCAAGGCACAGAGGAGTAGGTTAAGAGCTATTGACCAAATACCAAGGACACTCAACATACTACAGTGGAATGCCGAAGGAGTTTATAACAAGAAAGAATCCCTGACACAGCGTCTTCATAAAGATAGAATAGATGTGGCATGCATTCAAGAGACACACCTCAACGCCAAGCGCAAATTTTCAGTCAGGGGATATCAGGCCACACGTTTCGACCGCGAAGGACATAAAGGAGGAGTTCTAATACTTACACGAAATACAATACCTTGCAGCGAAGTATCTGTGATCTCTGACAACCAAACAGAAATTATAGGTGTTGATATAATGATAAAGGACGGGAAAATAAGAATTTACAATCTTTATAGCCCAGCAGATAGGGAACTTATACTCTCAAACATGAACATAACTGACACAAATTGCATTATTGTCGGAGACTTTAATAGCCGTTCAGAAAGATGGGGATACCCAGATACTGACAAAAGAGGAGATGAAGTGGAGGACTGGGAAATAGACTCAAATCTCCATCTACTCAACAAAGCGGATGACACACCGAGCTTCTACTCCAGAAGATGGATTACCACTTCTACTCCAGACTTAGCTTTCTGCACAGGAGACATCCTCCACAAAATCGACCGCCATGTGCTGGACCAATTAGCAGGTAGTGACCACAGACCAATCAAGCTTGTAATGAATATGGAGTATGTTCCACAGGAGCAAAAGCCCTTGCCCCGCTGGAATTACAAACGAGCAGATTGGGACAGATTTGCCACACTAACAGACAAATATTGTGAAAACATAAATACACGATATGGCAACATGAAGCAAATGGTGGAAAGTCTAAACAGAGCAATAATACAGGCAGCCACTGAGTCCATTCCAAGAGGAGCGAGGAAAAATTACAAACCATACTGGACTGAAGAACTACAAAGTTTGGAGGACAAAGTTGAAGATGCCAGGAAGACAGCAGAGAGAGAACAAACAATTGAAGCGAACATCTCTCTCAAAGCCATCTCAGCAAAATATAAAAGAACAGTAAATCAAACAACAAGAGATTGTTGGAGGGAAAAAACAGAAAACCTGAATTTTGACAGGGATGGAAACAAACTATGGAAACTAGTGAAAGCCATGAACAATGAAGGACCTAGAAACAAACAAATAACAATTAAACAAGGAAATGCCTTGCTTACAGGAAAAAAGGCTGCAAATGCACTAATGGAACACTATGCCAGTGCAAACCACATTGATATTACAACCGAACAGAAGAAAGCAATCAAAGATAAACAGACACATCATAGTAATACAGAGACAGCAGCAGAATATATGATGGCAAATCTAACAATGGAAGAAATGGAACAGGCAATGAATACCCTAAAAAAGAAGAAATCACCAGGAAAGGATGGAATCACAAATGAAATGCTAATAGGACTAGGGACAAAGGCAAAAAAGAAACTACTAGCAGTCCTAAATTACAGCTGGAAGAGGGGAATAGTCCCACAGGCATGGAAGGAAGCTATACTAATACCAGTCCCAAAGAAAGGAAAAGACCTGGAAGAACCAAATGGCTATCGACCTATCAGTCTACTTAGCTGAGTAGGAAAATTAATGGAACGCATTATCAATGGCAGGCTAACATGGCATCTGGAAGAAAACAAACTCTTAACACCACACCAAGCAGGATTCAGAAAGTACAGATCCACTGAAGATCAAATAACCTATATAGCTCAGGAAATAGAGGATGCCTTCCAAGAGAAAACGCACACACTAGCGGTCTGGATAGATTTAGAAAAAGCATTTGATAAAGTATGGAAGGAAGGACTGAAAGTAAAACTGCAAAAAATGCATGTTTGTGGGAAAATGTACAAATGGATCAGCCACTACCTTGAGAACAGAACTGCCAGGACAAAAGTACAAGGACAAACCAGCAAAATGATGCTGTTGGAGCAAGGTGTCCCCCAAGGAGGAGTTCTTTCACCAACATTATTCCTAGCATATATAAACGACATCACGGAAAATTTTCCAGCCAGAGTACACACATCATCCTTTGCAGATGACCTAGCCATATGGACATCTGAAGAATATATTAGTACAGCTAACAGCAGAATACAGCAAGCCCTATTAGCACTAGAGGACTGGTCAAAATCATGGCTAGTGAAGATAAGTGAGGAGAAAACAACATGCACAGTGTTCTCCCTCTCAAATAAAACTCAGCAACCTAAGCTGGTATTGAATGGAAAAATATTGCGCCATGAAGAAAATCCAAACTATCTCGGAGTCACCTTTGATCGTCGCCTGACATGGAAAACACAGGTTGAGAAAAATCGAACAAGAGCAAGGCAAAGAATGGCAATCATGAAAAAGCTTGCTGGTACAACGTGGGGAGCAGATGAGAAAGTTCTCAAGAAGCTATATACTGGACGGGTGAGGCCAGTACTGGAATATGGCATTGCAGCTTGGGCAACAGCAGCTAAGTCAAACTTTAACAAAATAAGTAGAGTCCAAAACCAAGGAATGCGAATCATAACTGGAAGCCTGAAGACAACGCCTATTAATGAACTAGAAAAGATCACTTGTTTACAACCAATGCAGGACAGAAGAGATAGCAGAGCCCAGCAACAAGCAGAAAAATTTAGAAGATTGACAGACCACCCTATGTATAACAGGTTTAATGGTTTTGGAAAAGGAAGACTGAAGCGTAGCAACTTTGTAGAAACTGCAAAACGAAAGATTAGGGCAGATCCCATACTTAACATATCAACAGTCAAGCCCATTTACTATGCACACAACTTCCCAGCTTGGAGACAGCAGCAACTGCCTGAGATGATAGAAAACATTCCTGGTATTGAGAAAAAGAACACTCAGCATGAAACCGAAAGAAGAGAAATAACCCTAAACTACATAAAAGAACATTACCCAAGCAGCAATTGGACCCATGCATATACAGATGGATCAGCCAAAAATTCAATAGAGAATGGAGGAGGAGGAATTCTCCTAAATTTAAAAAATGGAGTGAAAAAAACACATTCAGTGGCAACTGGAAAGTTTTCAAGTAACTTCAAAGCAGAGGTAGAGGCTCTGAAAACTGCAGCAGAAATGCTCTTGATGGAGGAAAATAAAGAGAAGCAAATAGCTATCTTCACAGATGCAAAGTCAGCTGTCTCAATACTGAAGAGCAATAACAGCACAGAAATAGCTGACCTAAGAGCAGCACTCCATGGTCTAAGCCAGAAATCCAAAAAAGTTGTAATACAGTGGATCCCATCACATTGCAGTATACCTGGAAATGAAGAGGCTGACAGACTGGCAAAAGAGGGCGGACGACTACCACAGCCTGACATAGACATAACTTACAATGAGGCAAAGAGGTTGATAAAAAGCACCTATAAAACCAAATGGGAATCAGAGCATCCAGGCCACCAGAAGGATGATGCATATTACAAACTCGACCGAAGAGAACAAGTAGCAATCTTCAGACTCCGCACAGGACATAACAGGCTGAAATACCACTTGTTCAATAAACTAAAAATAGGAGATACCGATGAATGTAATTGTCGAACTGGAAAAATGACAGCAAAACATTTGCTGCAGGATTGCCCAATATATGTAGAACAGAGAAAGATATTTTGGCCCACACCTGCTTCATTTGAGGACAAGCTCTATGGAGATATCAACAAGCTCAAGTTGACCGCAGCTTACTTTAACTACATACAGGTTGACATTTAAAGGTGTATGAAGAAGTATTCAGACTGCCACACTTCATACCACAGGTATGTCGGTTACAAAAGCCTCCCAGAGGCATGAAATGGAATATTGCTCGGATAGCAAATCCATTACGTGGAAAGTCCGAATCAAAAGCTCACTGTGTGGGCTTCAAATAAGGTGGAAAAAGTGTCCTAGTGGCACGAAATGGAATATTGCTCGGATAGCAAATCCATTGCGCGGAAAGTCCGAGTCGAAAGCTCACTGTGTGGATGTCATCTGCACACTGCATTCTTCTGGTTTCCGGAAGAACAGCCTATGGTGAACGGAAGGCCCAATATACGGAAGTGAGGCTAAGCAGCCATGTGCAGGACGTGACGATTCCTTGGGTGAGCCCAGTACCAGAGCGCTGTGTGTTGGCTCTGCAATTATGGAAGCCTCCTTGGATGGCGGGGAATGCCCATGGTCTGCCCCTGCTTTACCTTGAGGGCTGACCAGGATGTCTGTGGCTGTTCTATATGGGCCAGCTAGGATGGGAGATAACACCACACCAGTGAGAGTCAAACGTCCTAAGAAACCCCCGGGAAGGTTAACCCGGTCAACAAATGCCCGCAGAAGTCGAATGTGTCGGCCTAACGGCGCAAGAACGCAGCTCTGCTGTAAACAGGCACAACGCAATCACATCCGAAAAAAAAACTCCGGATGAACGAAGAAGAAGAAGAACTAACATCCCATACATATTATGAGTGTTGGTCATTCGGAAAGCAATGGCAAACTACTGAACGTAAACTTGCCAAGAAACCACGAACTGCCAAATAATGCTGGGGTTGACTGCTAAGTCTCGTTCTTTAGGATGTACAACTAAATTTTCTACTATCAATCTTTCTATTTACTTCCAAACATGAACTTGTTAAAGAAACCAGGCAGGTGTGAGCGCGTCCACGAAGATTTCAACCACGGGCTAATAATGGTTAGTGTGCCTGCCTTCCAGGACAGCAGTCCAGGTTCAGTACCCAAGCAGAGCTAGGATGATTTCCGACTAGTACGGCTCTGGTGTGGGACCAGACTTATTTCAATTGGTACCAGACAATTTTGAGAATTGTCTATGTATTGTATGGAAAAGGACGGCGACGAGAAAGTGACCCAGTCACCTCATCTCATATGCCGTGGCCTAGAAAATGTGAATTCCAAACACTACACACCCCTATCACATTTGATAGGGTAGATAGAAACAAGCTGTGGGAAATCCTTAGACAATATGGAGTGAGTACACATCTAACAAACCTATGTAGAAGTTTATACAACAACAGTGAATGCATAGTGAGAGCAACTGGAGAACACTCAGAACCCTTCACCATAAGATCTGGAGTACGACAAGGTTGTGTCCTGTCCCCTCTCTTGTTCATAACATATATAGACAACATATGTAAAGAAACCAGCCAAGCAGAGACAGCAAGACTACCGCATGATGAGAACACAGAAGAAGAACCATCTGCAAATCTAACCATTAGAGAACTCCTGTTTGCGGACGACCAAGCACTAATAGCAAAATCAGAAGCTGAATTACAAGACCACATGAATAGTCTAAACGAAATGTGTAGGGAACATAACATGAAAATTAGCACAAGCAAAACAGAGGTAATGACTATAACTAAAGAAGAACAAACAGCAACAATTCACCTAAACGAACATCCCTTGAAACAAGTAAAGAGCTTCAAGTACCTAGGAAGTATAATATCATCAAATGGCAGATCAGAAGACGAGATCGAAAATAGGTGCAATAAGGCAAATCAACTCATTGGACAAATGGCACCAATACTAAAGAACAAACATGTATCAATAACTACCAAGAAAGCACTTTACAACACAATCTTCCTACCAACTCTGTGCTACCAATGCTAAACCTGGACAATGACAGAAAAAGAGAAAAGAAAAATCACAACAACAGAAATGAGGTTCCTGAGAAGAATACTCAACGTATCAAGAAGAGATAAGATCAGAAATGAAGAAATTAGGACTAAAGTGGGGGTTAAAGCTGCTCTAGATTTTATTAGAAAGCAGCCGGTCAAATGGTTTGGCCATGCAAGTAGGCTACCAGTCAACAGCATGCCACAACAAGCAATGATGTACAGACCAGATGGAAGGGGAAGAGACCGACCAAATAAACGTTGGACGGAGGGGATAGCAGAGTCCATGAGTATATCGATATATGAAGCCCATAACCGGGCACTCTCACGATGTTTATACTTCACCTCGACACCGCAAGGTACAAGAGGAACATGATGAGATGAGATGAGATGAGACACACCCCAAACGCAGCATCTGCTAAGGGACTATCTGTACTAGTTGTACTTGCACTCAGAGTTACTACGTAGAAAAATTCATCGCCGTGAATTCACGAAACATTATGAGAGATAAATAATAAATATATGGTGTGTATCGTGTCTCCATATTGTCGACTCTTCCTTTGTTGTCAGTTAGCGCCAATCGATATACAACTATACGTATTTTATTCCCCTCAAGTTGATTTGGTGAAAGAATCACATTGGGAAAGGTAGCCATTTGCAAGATGGAAAACATCTAATCTCATCATGTTCCTCCTGTACCTTGCGGTGTCGAGGTGAAGTATAAACAGCAGGACAGCGCCCTCTTACAGGCTTCATGTATCGATATTCCCATGGACTCTGTTATTCCCTGCGTCCATCGTTTACGTGGTCGGCCTCTTTCTCTGCTTCCCTCTTATCTGTACACCATACGGAAAACATACTGACCAATAAATAGATATCAATTGCAACGTGAAAAAGAGTTTTGAAGTGCTAAGTAGAACCTGTAAGTTGTTTTTTTTTAACTTTTATGAATGTGAAACGTGGACAGTGAGTAGACATGCTGAATAACATTTAATGGTAGTGGAAAGACTGTTTCTGAGGAAAATACAAAAACCACAATGGACAGCCAGAAAAACCAATGAGCAAGTCCTGCAAGAAACAAATGAAAACCGTATACTGTTTAGAGAAATTAACCGTTGGCATTCAAGATTTTTGGGGCAAATTAGGAGAAGAAATAAATTGGAGAATTGTATTACAACTGGCAACATTTGCTATTGTTTACTTCTGTATAAGAAATCTAGTCAAAGTCCTGCCGTGCTAGTGATTTAGTGTTTCATGGCATTTCACTTCACTTGATCATGATAATTTAAAAGAAATATGACAATCAACGTGATATCATCATTACCATGTGCCAGTACCGGTCATCCAGTCCAATTGCGCTGAAAACGTGAATAGTCTATAACAACAGTAATAACAGAGAGTGCTAGAAAAATGGACTTTGCTTGAATATCAGGAAAAAAGTTAGTAGCATATCCTCTACATGACGTCACAATCAACGCCAGCATTTTTTGTTTGGTTGTCTGTGATTTCTTGGCAAGTTTACGTTTAGTGGTTTGACATTGCTTTCTAAACGACCGGCAAACATACCATTGTATGAAAACCAACTCAAGACGGTCTGTTGCCAAATCGCCCGTAGATATGTTTCGAACACGGAATGCGGGATTATACATTGCCACCTTAAAGCCGGCCAAGAAATAGACACATTGATAATATCAAAGAAAAAGATACCACCAAAATGTGATATAACAACAGAAAGGGAAATGCTTAACAAAGTTAATCAATTCAAATTCTTAGAGGCAAATTATAACACTACATGGCGTGGCAGAGATTATTAGCCGAATAGGCCAATCAAAAGCTATAATAAAATATATTCATTCACCCAGCACCTTCAGTGCTTTCATATAACAGTTCAAATGAGATAATGAAGACAAATAACATATTTTCATTCACGCCGCACCCTGTGTGCTATCATATAACCGTACAGATGATGTAATGAACACAAATAAAGAGTTATAATACCATATATTCATTCACCCCGCACCTTCTGTGTTTTAACAATACCCCCGACGCATTAGTGTTATGTCTGTCCCCTCTGCTACCTTGTCTTAATCCATGTTATTGACTCAGAATTGTTGCTACGATCCACAAAGGTTCTGCTGACCTAACTCTCCCTCTGGTATTTTCAGCGCTCCAATCCGCCGACTCTCCCACATACCAAAATTGATTGCTCTTTGCATATTATTAAATCTAACAGACGAGTATTTCTCCCGCACATTTACCTAACCGTGAAAATCCTAACAATCCCAGACAATGAAAACAGACAGTGACAACTGTGATGGTAAGGGCAGTGAGAGGGGACTTGGTACATCAACAACCATGAGCTATTTTGTGACCGTTTGGTTACGGTTCTTTAAGGTAAAGGGCCTTTCTACACATATTGAAACGTAATGGGCATATGGTCCTATACTTGTATAGACTGACCGGCATTCCATTTGCGATGTAGTCAATATCCGCCGCATTTACTTCTCATGATACTCATTTAAGGCTGGGCCGATCTGTTAGCCCAGGTTAAGTTAGCTGCTTATCATTTACAGGACGTCGCAGTCAACCCACCATTTTTTGGCTGTTTGTAATTTCTTCACAAGTTTACGTTCAGTAATTTGCCATTGCTTTATGAACGACCTAAATCTACATCATTGTTGAGAATCAATGCAAGATGGTTTGCTGCCAAATCGCCCGCAGCTCTCTTTCGAACACGGTATGCGGGATTACGAACTGCGCCCGTAACTCCCTCGCCACAGAGACGGTAGCCCAGGTATGCTGTATTTTTTTAAAAACCTCGAAGGTGATTCGATTTGGTTATGATTTGACACTTTTGCGTGCCTTAACTGGGCATATGGTTCTAGACTCATATTTCTGTGACTCTTTTACTACTCTATAACTCGTTATTAACCTAATAATTTCCAGTACGTTGGACAGTAATAGCAAAGATTTGGCAGGTCTCAAGCTCATGGCTGCCATGGTTTCACGTTACCCTGTTTGGGTTTATAAACGGGTACTCCACCTTTCCCAAAGGTGACCTGTAGTCTAGAGGAGTGAAGTTCGTATTTACCTGTAGTCTAGAGGAGTGAAGTTCGTATTTACCTGTAGTCTAGAGGAGTGAAGTTCGTATTTACCTGTAGTCTAGAGGAGTGAAGTTCGTATTTACCTGTAGTCTAGAGGAGTGAAGTTCGTATTTACCTGTAGTCTAGAGGAGTGAAGTTCGTATTTACCTGTAGTCTAGAGGAGTGAAGTTCGTATTTACCTGTAGTCTAGAGGAGTGAAGTTCGTATTTACCTGTAGTCTAGAGGAGTGAAGTTCGTATTTACCTGTAGTCTAGAGGAGTGAAGTTCGTATTTACCTGTAGTCTAGAGGAGTGAAGTTCGTATTTACCTGTAGTCTAGAGGAGTGAAGTTCCTATTTACCTGTAGTCTAGAGGAGTGAAGTTCCTATTTACCTGTAGTCTAGAGGAGTGAAGTTCGTATTTACCTGTAGTCTAGAGGAGTGAAGTTCGTATTTACCTGTAGTCTAGAGGAGTGAAGTTCGTATTTACATATTTTTTAAGAAATATGCTTCTTATAGTTCTGCATATTTTGATAAATGAACATTATTTTAAATTCACCAGTTCTACATGTCCGGATTATTACTGCCGTCAAACATCAGTTCTCTATCATTCTTCTTTCTCTGTTGCCTTTAAGATTCCCTTTGGAGTATAGACCTGTAACCACGCACGCCAAGCCCTGTGGCCCTGTAAACCAATTCATGGTTGATTGGATACTGATTGCTATATTCACAGTGTGAGACAGCCAGTCCTAGACCAACCCCCATTAAGCGCCTTTTCCGACATGCGCAGGAAGTAACATGCTCATTGGCATCTTGCTATTTTGACAGACGATAGTCTGTTGCATTGTGCTTAAAAAAAGGCATAATAACTACAACCCATGGCGGTTAAGACAAGGGATGAAGTTATACCTCTCCATAGCACAAAGTCTGGGCTGAATTGTAGAGATCTTGTGCTGCATATGCAGCATGATCCCTTTCTTGGCCTAAATCTATTTATCCGGAACAAGGCAAGCTGCAGAAGCTGCCGGATCAGAAAAGCAACGCTCTAACTGTCCGCCTGTCAAAGCTTCGTTTCTAGACCAATTGCCAACGAGGGCTTAGGACCCGGTCTGCGCAGCCATGACATTTAGTTGCTAAGGTGCATTGAATAGGTAACACACAGGTCTCTATAATGGATGTGTAAAACCATTAACGTTAGCGCATGAATACACAGAGCTGGGTTGCTGGAGAATGAATGTAATAAATTACCGACATTTCAACTCGGCAATCTACGTATAACCAATCCTAGCTGTGAGATAGTTAGGACAGTTTAGGAAGCAAGTGGAGTCACTGTAGTACAGAGGCTAGTACCTTGAGTTGCGAGCCCCCTTGTCATGTGTTCGAATCTCTTTCGAGGCGGAATTTCTGTTTTTTATTTACATCCCAGGTCGATCCAGCCTAAATTGGGTACAAGCAAACAATTCCAGAAAGTAAAGGCGGACGGCGAGATATTGTCACATCAGCCATCGAGTGCCGAGTGGTCTAAACTTGCTGGGCCAGCACTATACACACTGGCGTCTCATAGCTTGAAAGGGTGTCATTTATTATACTTTGAAACTTTATAATGTTAGCTAGATTGCTAGTTAGTTATTTAGTTAGTTAGCTAGCTATGTAGTTAGTTAGTTAGTTAGTTAGTTAGTTAGTTGGCTAGCTAGCTAACTAGTTAGTCAGTCAGTCAGCCAATCATTTAGTTAGTTAGTTAGTTAATTAGTTAGTTAGTTAGTTAGTTGGCTAGCTAGCTAACTAGTTAGTCAGTCAGTCAGCCAATCATTTAGTTAGTTAGTTAGTTAATTAGTTAGTTAGTTAGTTAGTTAGTTGGCTAGCTAGCTAACTAGTTAGTCAGTCAGTCAGCCAATCATTTAGTTAGTTAGTTAGTTAGTTAGTTAGTTAGTTGGCTAGCTAGCTAACTAGTTAGTCAGTCAGCCAATCATTTAGTTAGTTAGTTAGTTAATTAGTTAGTTAGTTAGTTAGTTAGTTGGCTAGCTAGCTAACTAGTTAGTCAGTCAGTCAGCCAATCATTTAGTTAGTTAGTTAGTTAGTTAGTTAATTAGTTAGTTAGTTAGTTAGTTAGTTAGTTAGTTAGTTGGTTAGTTAGTTAGTTAGTTAGTTAGTTAGTTTACATATCATCCACATTGCACATCGAGCTATTAGTCCATAAGTGCACAGATCCTCTCCTCAGTATCTCCCTTACTATGTATCAACTGATGACACTGGTTCTGTTTTGGCTGACCCTTCTTCTTTGGCTTCCCTCGTGGCGCTCTTGTCAAGCTTCACCCCGTTAGACTTGATGTTCTTGCAGTCTCGACACAGTCGTAAAATCCTATCCATCCCCTGAGTCATTTAATCGACCTTCCTCCCTGATGACGTTCAGGATATCAGCCTAGTGCATGGCTCTTCCGCTTCCCACAGCAGCCAAGTCACGAAATCTATCTGCTCGTTTAATATATTGTAACAATAAATGATAGCTCCCATAAAGAGAACATTGCTAAATAAGATATTGGAGAGTTCTCCTGTCCTAAATTTATATTGTAACGAAGGCTGTCTCGTCGCATCGTCCATTCTCTAACTTTTGATTTTGTTAATGTAAAGCTGATCCGTGCGCCGATTTTTGCTGATTCGCTCATTGTGTTTTTATAGTTTTACTGCAGTTCAACTTATTTCATGAAAGAGTTAAAGCGCTATAGAGTTTATACTGTTGTATGCACACGAAACGTGGACAAAAAGCAAATCAGATAAGCCGAGATACATCTGACAGTAACAGAAATGTGCTTTCTAAGGAAAGTGCAAAGAATACCGTGATAGGACAGAATGAGGCAGTCTTTTAAGGTACAGATGAAAATCATACATTGATGAGAGAACGTAGACGTAGTCACATTTTGGGCAGGCTATGAAGACAAAGCTTAGTGAAAACTGAAAAAAAAGGAAATTAGCAGAGGAAATACAAGAAGATAATTACCCGAATGGCTTGGCCATACTGCACAGTCTGAACACAAAACAGAGGCTTGATCTGAGACTCTTGTGATGATGTGAGATGCTAACCATGTTGTCCTATGGCACATGAAGATATCATATTCACAAATTTAAAAACGGTTCTTTTAACACCCTTAATACACTTTACCGTCAGAATGTGGTGGGTCAATGCTGTGCGTAAACAGTGTTAATAGCATTTGTCAAACAACAGCAAGCTTATGAAAGTAAACATTTAGAGAACTTGCATCTTTTCTGTCATTTTATCATTTACATTTACTGCCAATATAATAGTAATACCTTGCGGTGTATGGCGGAGGGGTCTCTGAGCTTGAGGAATTAAGGCCGCCTGTCTAGTGCAGTCGCCGCGAACTGTGCAGGTTAGGATTTTCTGTTTGCCCCCGATAGAAAAAAAAAACCCCACAGCTTACCGAGGGATCGAACCTGGGTCTCCCGAAGGAGAGTCCGGCGTTGTAGCCACTCGGCCAGCCGTATCTTTTCTGTAACGCCATCTTTACTGGCATCTTACGCCGTTTCGTATCATCATCAAGTGCCTTGCCGGCTGGCGTGAGGGAGCATGCTTCTCCATAAATTTCGATCTTCCACGACATAGATCAACATAGATATGTTGACTTCTTCATGTTATGACACAAAACTGTCAAGAATTTTCTGTCTTCCTCTAGCTTTCTATCTACAAATCTTTCCGGTTGCCACAACATGTTCCAGTTTGTTAGTTAGTTAGTCGACAGATCATCCTCGTTGCACATCGAACCATTCAGTCCATAACCAGTTTGTGTCTTCTTATAATGTAGCCAAAAAATGATAACTAGCTCTTTCTGATGTTTGTGATAAGTTGTCTTTCAAAATGTCCAGATTACTCATTTCGACTGTCCGTTTCACAATCCTAAAGAATAAAATAAGTGTTTTTGAACTTAAACGTTATAGAACAATTATTAGAATACAGTGGATCAATAATACGAAACATACAGTCTATAAGATCTCAACATCAAATAAAACTGACCCTCAGGAAGATTAACCCTGTCAATAAATGCCCGCAGAAGTCGGATGTGTCGGCCAATAGGCGCAATTATTGCAGCTCTGCTGTAAACTGACACAACTCAATTACGTCTAAAGCAACATTCCGGACGAACGCAGAAGAAGAAGAAGAAGAAGAAGAAGAAGAAGAAGAAGAAGAAGAAGAAGAAGAAGAAGAAGAAGAAGAAGAAGAAGAAGAAGAAGACGAAGAAGAAGAAGAAGAAGAAGAGGAAGAAATGAGAACTGGCCTATAAATAGCGTGACATCCATCCATCATGTGCCATGCCGGTAAGCGTGGGCGGTCGTGTTCTGCCATCTCACTCGATCACCAGAGTCGTGGATCAGCTCCGTGTTTCTGTCTCGACCATGCCACAAGGCCATGATATTATGAAAAATGAAATACTTTGGCCATATTAAAAGTAGCATTGGTTGAGAAACAACAGTAATGGAATGCATGGGTCCTGGCGGGTGTGACAGCGGTCGACCGACACGAAGGTGGACACGGGCATTAAAAACACACTGAACATTAAAATTTATGAGACAGGGAATTGCCAAAAGGCCCGAGAGTCCTTCCTGCTGGTTGTAATGTGTGCGACGTTCTATACAGGGCCTGCGACATTGTGATGATGACACTTCGATGTGTAATACCAGCCTTCGGGCAGTACGGTCACCCATTCACGTCAAAGTCACTGAACCATTTTATAGGCAACTAATTACATGCCCTTACGCCACAAACTAGGACAATTTCCTCAGCTATCGGTAACATTTATCTTGATTTCATCTGCTCTCACATTTAAATATTGAGCACAACCCACTACTGGCAACGCTGATCGTGTTCTGGTATGAACCTAAGGCCTATCCACGTCAATATGGAAGCACTATACTCGAGTTTCGCTCTCGTTTGAGCTCGTCAGTAGTGCACATCCCTGACCGGATCCGGAAACAAGCCCCGGATCACTGGCGTGTGAAGAGGGTGTGTAACCTCGTGGCACACGTTGGACACGGCCAAATTATCATAACAGAACATCACAACGTCACCCATCGTAGGCTATGCTCTCACATTGCCGTAATCGCAAACTGTGAATGCCTCTGCCTGTCTGTGTACTTTTTCTTTCTATCATTTGGCTACAGTGGTGTCTTCACTGAGCTCCTTTCATAACACCACAGCTGACCTTCCTCTTGTTTGCTCTGGGCATTGAACTGGAGCCCGTTTACAATGAAATGCGTTGATCCTGGGGAGGGAACATTGCCGTCTTAGGCTAAGAAATCCCAGTATCTGTCTTGCACAATCTGCTGGTGTATTTGCTTGTAAAGGGAAAGGAGAACCCCACAACACAGTCCCCGTGAAGATGGCATTTCGGTACCGTGTCGGGAGGCAGGTATCTACTCCAGCTTCATTCCGATAGATGCAATCTCTTTTAAATGCCTATACGGTCTGAACACCAGAGTTAGTTAGTCTTTCCTCTTGAGCCTAAGGCGGCGCATAGGGCAGAAGTCCTGTCTCTCCATGCCTGGCGGTTCGCTGCTATCTGTTGTAGATCTTGGATATTTACTTGGCCATTGAATGAGCCTTCTCTAATGATGGTTCTACGCAGGGTCTCTCTTGGTCTTCCCCGTTTTCTTTTCCCTACCGGTGACCATATGAGGGCTTGGTAGGGGAGTCTTGTCTTGTCCATTCTGAGTACATGGCCGATGTAGTTCCAACGGCGTCTTCTTATGAAATTGGATACTGTATCTTGCTTAGTCTCTTGTCCTTATTTGCGAATTGGTTCTGAAGTCTGTCCAGTGGATGTTTAGAAGTCTTCTAAGACATTTGTTCTCAAAATTGTCTAATTTTTTATCTAAAGCTACCGTTGATTTCCAACTTTCACATCCATATGTTAACACTGGAATCACACAAGAGTTGAAGATTTTAAGTTTTGTGTGTTTGCTGAGTGTCTTTGACTTCCAGATGTTTGACAGTTTGTTGAAGGCACTAGATGCCAGTGCGATTCTAGTTGATATTTCTGGTGTTGAGTCCCCTGTGGATGTCATTTTGCTTCCTAGGTATGTGAAGCTGTTGACTTTTTCAAGAACGTAGCTGTTCAATTTGGTCTCATCTGAACTGTTGGTAAGATCAATAGTCTTTGTTTTTGTGGTGTTAATTTGGAGACCAATTTGCCCTGAAACATTTTGGAGGTGGTTTATTTTCTCTTGAGCATCCGGATGTGTTGAACTCAAAAGCACTATGTCGTCGGCAAAGTCCAGGTCTTCTAGAATTTTGTCAACCCAATGAATACCCATATTTGTGTTGCTTGTGCATTTGCGCATGACCCAATCGATAGCTATTCCAAAAAGCATCGGTGATAAGACACAACCCTGTTTCACTCCTGTTTCGACTGAGAACCAGTCAGAGTTGCCTGTTTCTGTTCTTATGCAGCAACCTTGGATTTAACAGTTAAAATCCATTGTCTTCCCGAAGTTTCAGAACCAACAGTCCGTCCCATCGCTTATGCCAGGTCGTGTGGCTATCAGTATTACACAACAATGTGCCAAAGTATGTTTAATTTATATTCATAGTGCCAAAGTATTTATTTTCATGTACTAACTATAATTCTAACATTCTACCAGGTCTGAACATGGAATACTACTGGCTCATAAATAACAGAATATTTTGAAAACTGGCATACTGTGGCCATATTAGTTTAGTTTAGTTTAGTTTAGTTTAGTCGACGGATCAACATCACGGCACACGGGTGTAACTCATAAGTGCTCCGTTCTATTCCTAACGCAAGCCTGCATCCGGAGAATCTCAACTCAGTGCACGAGCCCCGTAGCACCGGCGAGGATCCTGAAATACTTTGAGTAGATTTTTAACTCGAAATTTTGCCCGGGCAGCGCCGTTAGGCTACTCTTTTTCGATTTCCAACTGCCAAGGGATTTTGTACGTGCGCAACAATACACAAGGGCGTCCGATCTCACTACACGGAGACCAGGGGAAATTTTATAACTGGAAGTCCACGTGGATTTTTTAAATAAATCCCGGTCCTCACCGGGGCCTGAACCCGGGACCTCCAGCACTCGAGGCGGACACCATACCTCGAGCCCCCCCCCCCCCCCCCCAAAAAAAAAATAACCCGAGGGATCGAACTTGGGTCTCCCAAATGAGATTCCGGCGTTGTAGCCACTCGGCCAGCCGTATATCGGTGTGTTAACCGCGCATAGAAAGAACAGATGGTTCAATCAAAAATGTGAAGAACCAGTCATTAGGAAAAAGAATGCCAGACATTTATGATTAAATGACATCAACAACATCCAAAAGGAAGAGCATTATAGAAATTAATGTAAAGAGGCTACAAAAATAGTCCGACAGCAGAAGCGAGAATATATGAGTAAGATAATCAAAGATATGGAAACTAATCACCAGAAAAATGAATCCAGAAAGTTTTTTTAAAGAACTGAAGTCAATGACACGAGGGCACCAGCAATACACATATGGTTTAAAAGACAAAAATGGGAATATGATAAATACCAATGAGGAAATGTGCAACACATGGAAAGAATATTTTGTTGAATTACTAAACTGTGAAGCTCCAAGTAACACTTTCCCACAGGAAGAGGTTCTAACATGTGAACCACAAATTGAAGAACCTACATTTGAAGAAATCCTATATGTAATCACACGACTTAAAAACAATAAGCCAACTGGGACTGATGAAATTGCTACTGAATTTATAAAGGCAGGTGGCCATGCATTACATCTAAAGCTATACGAACTGATCCGCCACAGCCTGCCTGCTTCAATGGGTGCTTGGGGCTAGGACAAAATCTGAATCGCAGGCTGTATAACCAATGCACCAGGTACTAATAAAAAGAATAGAAACCTCAAGCTACGGCTTGCAACCTGGAACGTGAGAACCATGTGTCCAGGATTTTCCACTGACTTGACAAATATTGACGATGTGAGAAAAACGGCTGTGATTGATGCTGAACTCAATCGTCTTAACATTGATATTGCTGGCCTGCAGGAGACTCGCCTCGCTGAGGAAGGGTCACTCAGGGAAAACAATTACACCTTTTTTTCGAAGGGAAGAGGGCAGGCAGAAAAAAGGCAACATGGTGTGGGCTTTGCAGTGAAGAATTCGCTACTGGGAATGATTGATATCCCAGCTGGAGGTAATGAAAGATTATTATCACTGCGCTTGGCAACCTCTTGTGGATTTGCTACCGATTCTCACTGCATATGCACCGACACTCGCTTCCTCTGATGATGTGAAGGATACGTTCTATGAGCAGCTAGACTCTGCGATCAAGGCAGTTCCAAAATCCGACTACATTTATATGCTCGGTGATTTCAATGCTTGTGTGGGCAAGGACTCGAGTTCATGGCCAGTGTGCCTTGGAAAATACAACATCGGTCGCATGAATGATAATGGGCAAAGGCTGCTGGAGCATTGCACTAGAAATGACCTATGTATTACAAACTCCTTTTTTAAAACAAAAGAGATGCATAAGGTCACATGGAAACATCCAAGATCCAGCCATTGGCATCAATGGACTTCATTATCACACGGAGACAACATCTGAACCATACATCATTAACTCGAAGTTACCAAAGTGCTGACTGTGATACAGATCATTCTTTGGTTGTTGCAAGGGTTAGACTGAGACCAAAGAAAATCTACACAGCTAAACACAAGTCTAGCCCCAGGATTAATATTACTAACACTAGTGATCCTGGAAAGTGCTTTGACTTTCAACAGCAACTTGGGGACGCTTTCAATGATACATCAGAAAATTGTATAGTAAATGATAAATGGAGTAAACTAAAGGAAACTATTTATAAAACAGTGGTAGGGGTTTACGGCACTGTGGATCATAAGAGGCATGACTGGTTTGCGTCAAACAGCCAGATACTGCAGCCCTTGATTGATAAAAAGAAGATGGCTCTCTTAAGAAACAAGGAAAGACCAACGCGTAACACTCTGAGTGAGCTGAAGCAAGCGAGGAAGGATGTACAAAAGGCAGCCAGGCAGTATGCGAATGACTATTGGATCAAGTTATGTGAGTCCATTCAAATCGCAAGTGATAAGGGAAACATCAGAAGCATGTATGAAGGGATAAAGAAAGCCTGTGGTCCAATGATCAAAAGAAGTGCACCGCTGAAAACCTTGACTGGAGAAATCATCACTGATAAGAAACAGCAGATGGATAGATGGGTCGAGCACTATTTAGAGCTTTACTCAAGTGAGACCAAGCTAGCGGATGATGCCCTCAACGCCATAGAGGCCCTGCCAACTCTTGACCACCTGGACACACTTCCCACTATAACAGAAGTTAAGTGTGCTATAAATGAGCTTGCATCTGGCAAGGCTCCAGGTAAGGATGGGATTCCAATAGAGGTGATCAGGAGTGGGCAAGACACACTCGCTCTACAGATCCACCAGCTAATAGAGCTATGCTGGCGAGAAGGACAAGTCCCACAGGATTTCAAAGATTCAAACATCATAACGCTGTACAAGAACACGGGAGATCGGAGCGACTGTAACAACTATAGGACGATCTCACTTCTGTGTATTGTTGGGAAAGTATTTGCCAGAATTGTCCTGCACAGACTTCAAGTCCTGGGAGATCAAGTCTACCCCGAATCACAGTGCGGCTTCCGTCAGAACCGGTCTACCATTGATATGATATTCTCATTGCGACAGATGCAAGAAAAATGCCGGGAACAAAATCGGCCACTGTTTATTGCCTTCATCGACCTCACAAAGGCATTTGATTTGGTCAGTCGTGAGGGTCTGTTCAAAGCACTAAAGAAGATTGGCTGCCCACCAACTCTTCTGTCCATTGTGTAATCGTTCCACACAGGCATGAAGGGTATAATCAAGTTTGATGGCTCAACTTCAGAAGAGTTTGAAATCAAGAGTGGAGTTAAGCAAGGTTGTGTACTAGCCCCCACCCTCTTTGGGATATACTTTTCACTTCTACTGAAATATGCCTTTCGTGATCAGGATGACGGTATATACATTCACTCACGCTCAGATGGTGGCCTCTATAATGCTCAGAGATTGAAGGCCAAGACCAAAATTAGCAGGGTACTAATCAGAGAGTTGCTTTTTGCGGATGATGCTGCGATTACGACCCACTCTGAGGAAGAATTACAACATCTACTATCATCATTCTCCAATGCTTGTTCTGAATTTGGTTTAACAATTAACAAAAAGAAGACACAGATTATGTCACAAGGTGCACATGATGTACCATCAATCTTTATTGACGACGCCGAACTGGAGATAGTAGACCATTTTACATATCTAGGATCAGAGGTAAATAGCAAATTATCCCTCGATCAGGAAATCGACATCATGATTAGCAAGGCAGCAACAACAATGAACATGTTAGCAAAAAGAGTCTGGGAGAACAGGAAGCTTACTGCCAAAACAAAAGTCCTCGTCTACCAAGCCTGTGTCCTAAGTACTCTTCTTTATGGCAGTGAAACCTGGACAACTTACTCACGCCAAGAGAAACGTTTAAACAGCTTTCATATGCGGTGTCTGCGAAGAATACTTGGTATTAAGTGGCAAGACAAAATCACAAATACTGAAGTATTGGAAAGATCAGGTTGTGTGACGGTGTATTCCATGCTCAGTCTTCGTAGACTTAGATGGATAGGACACGTTAGGAGGATGGATGATGGTAGAATACCAAAGGACATCTTTTTTGGTGAATTACTGACGGTAGGAGATCTCAGGGTCGGCCTCTACTACGATACAAAGATGTGTGTAAGAGGGACATGATTGATACAGGCATTGATAATGCACATTGGGAGCACGTCGCCGCTGAACGTGATGCATGGAGGGCAACTATCAGAAATGGAATAAAGACAAAGGAGAAAATGATTGCAGATAAAGCACACACAGAGCGTGAGAGACGTAAGATGGTGCAAAATGGTGGAAGTGACCATGTTTTCACATGCACCTACTGTGGGCAAACATTTGCAGCAAGAATTGGCCTTACCAGCCACACTCGCCACCGCCATGGATCGTAGTTATTAAGCCTTTTTGAAGCACAATGTACCAAACTATCGTCTGTCAAGACGGAAAGGTGCCAATGACAATGATACGAACTAATAATAAAAATCTGGAGGACACAAAAATTACCCCATGACTGGAAAGTGTCATTATTGATACCTATCTTTAAGAAAGGAGACAAGTTCCAATGTGAAAATTATAGAGGAATATCACTACTGTCCACAAGCTATAAGATACTATCCGCAGTATTACTAAATAGACTAAAACCATATTCAGAAGACATTTTAGGTGACTATCAGGCGGGTTTTAGACAAAACAGATCAACGATAGATCAGATATTTATCTTACGACAAATAGCCGAGAAAAATTGGGAATATAAAAGAGATCGCCATAACATTTTCGTGGATTTTAAAAAGGCTTATGATAGTGTCCATAGGAATAGTCTATGGAATGCTATGCAGGAATTTGGAATACCAAGGAAGTTAATCAACATGACCAGACTATGCATGGAAGATACTTATATTATAGTAACATATAAAGGCAGGAAATCAGACCCTTTCCAAATAACATCTGGCTTGAAACAGGGTGATGCACTATCGCCGCTACTCTTCAATCTGGCTCTAGAGAAAGTTGTAAGGAAGGTAAAGGAGGAATGTGATATTGGAGGAACATCCAAGATGCTTGGTTATGCAGATGATTTAGTTATTATAGGGCAAAGTGAACAAAAGACATTGGAAATATTGACTCACTTAAAGGAAAAAGCCTAATAGATGGGGCTGGTTATCAACCAAGATAAGACAGAATATCAGGTAATTTCAAGAGACGGAATGGCTAAAAACTCTGGCCACATACAAATAGATAATATGACCATTAAAAGAACGGAAACATACAAATACCTGGGTACAATCTTCAACTGCTCCAACCTCATAAGGGAAGAAATACAAACTAGAATCAACTCTGGAAATAAGATATATTATGCACTACAACATCTACTAAAATCAAATGCGCTATCTCGTAACACCAAAATCACAATATACAAAACACTGATCAGACCAGTTGTGCTGTATGGCTCTGAAACCTGGAGTACAACGAAAGGAGACGAAGCCTTGTTACAAACCTTTGAGAACAAAATTTTAAGACGCATCTTTGGACCCATTAGGGATACACAAAGTGGAGAGTGGAAAAGAAGAAGTAACAAAGACATTTATGATCTTCTTCTTCTTCTTTCGTTCGCTTGAAATATGTCTATATCTGCAATGTCGTCTCTTGCATGAATTGAACTGTTTTTTTTCAGTTCACACAGTGGTCCATAGAGTTTATCTTCCACTGTCGTCTCTCTAGGCCAGAAGGTTTGCCTAGATATGTTATATTTTGGGCAGTCTTGGAGTATGTGCTCTGCTGTCTGCGACGCCAATCCACATGTGCACATGGCTGTTTCACCAATCTTGAATTTTGTATATATGTGGTTGCGTAATCTATTGTGTCCTGTTCTGAGGCGCAGAATAATGACTTGTTCTGGTCTGTCCATAATGTGGTAGTCATCTTGAGCAGGTTTTGGTGGCTTTCTGACTGATTTGATCATTCTTTTCTTTTGGTGGTATGTAACGGGCACATCAGGCTGTTCCTCTTTGGCTCCTTCCTTAGCCAATTGATCAGCTCTGTCGTTTCCGGGTACTCCACAGTGGGATGGTATCCACTGTATGGTGACTTTATGCTGACTGCTAAGTTCAGAAAGTAGTGTCCTTAGTACTGGCAATTTCCCAGAGAGGAGCGCCTCGAGTACTGATTTTGCATCTGTTAGTAGCACCACAGGTTGAGTACCATTGCTGTTATTTAGTAATTTCTCTGTTGCTATCTTGATTGCCTCAATTTCGGCATCATAGTTATGGCAGTACTTTCCTGTCGGTACTCTGGCTGTGTCCCTAGTATTATTTGGGTATTCTATGTACACTCCCGCTCCTCCATTTCGAACAGCATTTTGTGCTGACCCATCTGTGTAGACTCGGATCCAGAGGTCCTGTGGGTATTCTTCATCAAGGAAGCTGAGAGTGGCTGTTCTGCGCTGCACACTGTTCTGTTCTTCCTTGTCAAATATTCCTCTCACTTTTGTCTGGATTTGTAACGATAGTCTATGCTCATCTTTCCATGGAGTTCGCTCTGGAATAGTTGTTAGGGGGATACCAACTGTGGGCAGATCAGTGGTTTCTCTGCAGAGTCGTTTGGCCTGGTGGATAAAACTACTTCTTTTCAACCGCCCTATAGCTAGGTTTTCAAATCTGTTCTTCATAGGGTGGCCTGGCAAGCTGAGGAACTTTTCTGCTTGTATTAGCGTTTTCGTATCTCTGCGCTCACTCAGTGCCTGTGTCCTCCCCATCTTCTCCATTTCCACTATAGGGGTTGATCTCATCCCTCCTGTGGTGACTCTAAGTGCTTGATTTTGCACCTTGTCCAGCTCTTGTAGTGTGGTATTTGATGCTGAACACCACGCAGTTGACCCATATTCCAGGTGTGGTCGTATGCTCTGTTGGTAAACTTTGCTAAGTATTTTCGTACTGGCTCCCCATGTGGTTCCACTTAGCTTTCTCAGGATGGCTATTTTCCTTCTGGCTTTTGCTACTGCTTTGTTGATGTGCTTTCTCCATGTCAGCTTGCCATCAAATGTTACTCCAAGGTATGTTGGTTCTTTATCTTCTCTTAGGGGTGTTCCATTTATCTGGATGATCCCTGCCTTTTGTTTTGGAGAGAGGGTAAATAGAGTTGTGCTGCACTTGTCAGTGTTTATGCTGACACACCATCTATTTGCCCATGCAGCAAATGTATCTACAGCTCTTTGTAGCAATCTGGTGGCCACTGATGCATATTCATTTGTGCTCCATAGAACCAGGTCATCGGCGTACATTGCCGCTTTAATTCCATGCGGTAGGTGAGCAACAAGATCATTGATGAAGATTAGAAAAAGTGTGGGGGACAAGACTCCGCCCTGGGGGACACCGTGACGCAGTAGTACTTTCTTGCTCTTGAGTCCGTCTATCTGTACTCGGGCTCTTCTGTTGTGCAAGTATGCTTTCACCCATTTGTACATTCTTCCATTGACTTTGCAGTTTCTCAGTTTCTTCATCAGACCTTCTTTCCAGACTTTGTCAAAGGCTTTCTTCAGATCTATCCATGCCGCAAGCACCAGCTTTTTCTCTTGGAATGCATCCTCAATTTCTTGAGAGAGGTAGGTTGTCTGATCTTCCGTAGAGTAGCACTGCCTAAAGCCAGCCTGCTGTGGCACAAGGATGTTTTTACTTTCAATGTACCACTGCAGTCTGTGATTGATGATGCGCTCCAGTGTTTTGCAGAGACAGCTGGTGAGGCTAATTGGTCTGTAGCTAGAGGCAATTTATGATCTGTTTAAGTCCCCGCTAATCACTGGTATCATGAAGGCTAATAGACTACAATGGCTGGGGCATATAGAAAGAATGGAAGATAATAGGGAAACAAAACTCGCTTACACTCAGGAAATAAATGACCGTAGACCCCGAGGTAGACCAAGAAGACAGTGGAGAAATAATACATGTACAGACCTACAAGCACTTGGAATCAACGAATGGCAAGAGAAGGTCCACCAGAGAGATGAATGGAGACGGATTGTATCTGCAGCAAAGAACCTCAATGGCTCGGAACGCTGAAGAAGAATAAGTATCTATAACATAAACTTTCAAACACCATTGAGGAAACACGGTTGCCGGGCTAGCGATAAGATGTTATCTGCACTCAACATACAACACACTTAGCCAAAAAAGCACTGAACACTATGACACGGGAGTGACAATGCACTGTATGTTAGCTAAACCTGTGACTTTACCAACAACGTCTGGTATGCTGTGGCAATGACGCGAGAAACTGAACAGTAGATGAAAGAATTATATTTCTTCTTCTTCTTCTTCTTCTTCTTCTTCTTCTTCTTCTTCTTCTTCTTCTTCTTCTTCTTCTTCTTCTTCTTCTTCTTCTTCTTACGCTTTCTCTTCCTCCTCGTCCTTGTTTTCCTCTTCTCCTTCTTTTTCTGTTTCTGCTTTTTCTTTCTCGCCCTTTGCTTCCTCTTCCTCCTTGTTCCCCTCTTCTTCTTCTTATTTTTCTTCTTCTTGATCTTTTTTTTTTCACTCCTTATTCTTCTATGCTACATCCTACTCCTTTTCATCCTTCTTCTCATCCTTCTCATCTTCTTATTAACCTCCTCTACTCCTCCCCCTCCTTTTCTTCTTCTTTTATTTCTTTTTCTTGGTGCCTGTTTTCATAAACCTTAGGTCCACTTCTAGATCCATATTTGAGAGTGTTCTTGTATGCTCTTGGATCTCCACACAACATTATTCTTTTAAGAAGAAGAGAAGAAGAAGGGAAGAAGGAGACGACGAGGGGGAGCAAGAATATAATAATGGTATTGACGATGATGATGAAGATGGTGATGATGGTAGTGGTGGCATTGATAATGATAATGATGGTGACGATGACAATGATGATGATAATGATGGTGATGATGATGAAAATAATAATGATGACAAAAACGATAGTGCTGGTAGTTACCATGATGGTAAGAAGGAGAAAGTTGGGAAAGAAGGAATGGGGAGGAAGTTTTGTAAAAGCATGACTAATTGAACTAGTAGCTGGAAAGTAGATAATCGAGAAAAATAAGACAAGACAGGCAACAATCGATCCACCAACATCGTACAGATAAACACTGGTCCATTTGACTTCTCGTCCTTGACTTCCGGACGTAAACTACAAGTACCTCAGAAGTCAGAGAGGGTTCGCCTGATTGCGACGGACACTGGTAATGGGGAAATCTGTTCCTCACGCAAGATTCCTGTGCACTCATTGTTAGTCCTCCCCATTTTCTCCATTTCCACTATAGGGGTTGATCTCATCCCTCCTATGATGACTCTAAGAGCTTGATTTTGCACCTTGTCCAGCTCTTGTATTGTGAATTTTGATGCTGAACACCACGCAGTTGATCCGTATTCCAGGTGTGGTCGTATGCTCTGTTGATAAACTTTGCTAAGTATTTTCCCACTGGCTATCCATATGGTTCCACTTAGCTTTCTCAGGATGGCTATTTTCCTTCTGGCTTTTGCTACTGCTTTTTTTGAAATGTTTTCTCTATGTCAGCCTGTCATCAAATGTTACACCAAGGTATGTTGGTTTTTTATCTTCTCTTATGGGCGTTCCATTTATCTGGATGATCCCTGCCTTTTGTTTCGGAGAGAGGGTAAATAGAGTGGTGCTGCACTTGTCGGTGTTTATGCTGACACACCATCTATCCGCTCATGCAACAAATGTATCTACAGCTCTCTGAAGCAATATGGTGGCCACTTATGCATGTTCATTTGTGCTCCACAAAACCATCAGAGTACATTGCCGCTTTAATTCCATCGGGTAGATTAGCAACACTTCTTTCAAAATGCCGCCCCCTCATGAAGCCCCCTTACGGTGCCGCCTGATGCGGCCGCCTCCCTGTAGTATAGCACTGCACGGCCCTGCATGTGCACATTCTCTGGGAGACAACACAACCAAACAAATCGCTTGTCGTCCAATTATTGTAATGGCGTTGCTTGAACACAAAATTATGTACATGGCTTTTAAACTGCTTGCGTTATCTATTGCAACCTCAGAATCTGCACTGGGGAAAAACTAGCAATGTTGATAAAGACAATTGCCAAGTTAGGCCTTGCTCTGCAATCTAACAAAGTCAACATTTAACGATGCTTGACATTTCACGAAGCCGAGAGACATGGAAGAAAATGAATCGTTATATGTATTAAACGCTGAGATACAGTAGCATAGTGGTTGGTGTGCTTGCTTTACCAAGACAGTGGTTCTAGTTCAATGACTAGAAGTGGTAGGATTGTTCCTTTGACCTAAATGACCTACCTGCACGTCTTATGCATATTGGGGACATGGTGCTAGACCCATATTTTTATAGACTAGAGCAGTGGTTCTCAACCTTTTTTGGCCTCTTTACCATATGTTCAGACCGTCATCCCTCCCCTTTCGAATTTCCTCCCTATAAATTCCCCCCTCCACCCCACAATTACACAGTATACATAAAAATGGAAGCTAAATTTAATAACACATACTAGAACAAGTGTAGACATCTACATAAAACGTGATTTGCGGGTCTACTTATGCTATAAAACGAATTTCATTAAGGCGAGAAGTACAGAACCTTAAAATTTAGAGGGGAAAACACTACCAGGTAACTGGTTCTTGTATTAATGCGATCTTGAAATAATCTTAATTCCTCCCCTGGAAACCCTAAAATTCCCCCCTGGGGAGGAATTCCCCACCGGTTGAGAACCACTGGACTGGAGGATACTCAGTGGGTGATGTGGTCTGTAGCAAGCCGGCCGCCTTGTCCTTCTCAAGACATTTCCTTTCACGAGACAGACTCACAAAAATTGGTACCGGATAATTTACGACATTTATTGGAATTGTTTGGGAAGACATGCGCTGGGGAATGGAGCCTGCCATGCCATCAAATTAAACAGTGGCTGACAATGTATGAAGACCTAACACTTCACACCAACGCTAATATGTGCCATTGAATGTGTTGTATGTTGTTATGTATCAGGTGTATTAATGGCACAATTTCCAAAACTTACACAATGAAATAGCCGGATCCCTGGCCGAGGGATTAGCAGCTTTCTCCGTTAACCCCGAATACTCTCGTGGTTGACGAGAGCGCAAGAGAATTAGAAGTGGTTCGAGTCGCGCCAGTAACTTTTGAGAGTATGGAGCCGGTCGCTCAGAAAGTCGTGGCGTGTTGATGAGCGTAATCTAGCCTAGGAATCAACATACAGCTGAAAGATTCTGGTGTTGACCGCAATATCCTGAAACAGGATGGAAAAACGCGGGGGAAAAAAACAAACCATAATGAAATAGTGAATTAGTAAATTCATGAAAATTGCCAAGAGTACACCTGCCACGGGGTGAGAAGAAATATTAATGAATTTTAAAAAAACATAATGAAATAGTGAATTAATAAATTCATGAAAATTGCCAAGAGTACACCTGCCACGGGGTGAGAAGAAATATAAATGAATAAACAATTGTTAATGAATTAACCGAACCTACTAATTAAAATGTTGATCATTTATAATTGGTGGAAATCTAACTCCAGAACTTAAATATGCCTACGACACAGTCTTTCTCTTAAATAGTTCTATGAGATTAGAAGCATTGGTCTCGTCTGTCAGGTGACAAGGTGAAAGATTAACATCTTTTACCCCATGAATTAAAAACAACAAAATACTGTCCAACAACAAAACTGGAAACGAAATCAACAATGAAGAAACTGAAAACTTCACGAATGTTGAATTCCTTCGGTCCACTAAGGGGGTTGTTCAAAAGAAGGCAGACCTAAAATGACCTTTGCCGCTCAGCGGTTAGGCAGTATAAGAACACCAGCCAACAAGTTATTGTAACATGTTTGAGAACACGCATCTTCCTGCGACAACATTGTGGTGTGAATCGTGGAACATATCGCAATCCATAAAGAAGACAATGGTGGCTTTTACTTAAATGTTATATAAAAGTTCTTAGAAAACTGTCAACCAAGAAGAAGGAAATACTGACATTCACGGAGGTTAGCTTGGCCGAATGGTTAAAAGCGATCTTTCTTAAACTTCCGGTGTGCTGATGCTCAGGTAGAAGGTTCAATACTTTCACTGGTCAATTGGGCTAAAATGTTGAATTCTCGTCCTTGACTTGGGGGACGTAAATTACAAATACCTCAGAAGTCGGAGTGGATTTGCCTGATGGCGAGGGACACCCGTAATTAGGAAAGTTAATCCACACGTAACAATCAATCCAGCTCACTCTCCGGCAGTGGCAACTACTATGTTGTTTGTCCCTCAAGAATGATGATGACAATTCATTTCATCCAGTGGGGTTGAACGTATGGAACTGTGAGTTCTAAGATGGCTGATAAGACCTACTTTGGTTAAAAATGTTGTTTGACAATGTGGGAAAAGAATGCTTGACGTTCCAGGAGGAGGATCTCCTGCTGTTGTTTTTCTGTCAAGTCTCTTCTTCACAGCTCTTACAGTCCTGGTTACTTCACAGGTGACTGCACCCTTTCGTAATGATGTACGCCACGAATTTCGGTCTTTGGCAGCAGTTTCCCAAGTGTCATGATGAATTCCAAAAGCCTTCAGTGAGATTTTCAGAGTGTCTTTAAAGCGTTTCCTCTGGCCGCATTGGTAGCGTTTACCACAACGCAGCTCGCCGTAAAAAATTAGTTTAGGGAGCCTGCGATCTGGCATGCGAGTTAAGTGACCAGCCCAGCGAATCTGATTCATCATTAATAGAGTGTGCACACTGGGCATGGACGCTCTTTCTAGAACTTCAGTGTCTGGGATCTTGTCTTGCCATTTAATCCCCAATAGCTTCCTAAGGCAGACTGTGTGGAAGTGGATTAATTTATTGTACAGTCTGACAAAGGCCACGCTGGCCTTGGAGATTCTTGCATTCACTTCGTCATCAATTGTGGCAGCTTGTGACACAGTGCTGCCAAGATAGGTGAATGTGTCCACAATTCTTAATCTATGACCATTCACCTTGATATTCGGCACGGTGTGATTATTCCCTGGAGCTGGCTGGCACATAACTACAGTCTTCTCCAAGTTGATATTGAGCCCAAAGTTGGCACAGGTATATGAGAAAGCTGGAACATTGTGTTGCATGTCTGCCTCTGAGTTGGCATATAGAGCGCAATCATCAGCAAACAGCATCTCTCTGACGGTGTCGTTGTTAGTTTTGGTTTTAGCTTTCAGCCTTCTGAGATTGAACAACTTTCCACCCATGCGGTAGTTGATGTCTATTCCAATGTCATTGTTCTCGAAGGCATTCGTCAGCATAGCTGAAAACATGAGGCTGAACAGTGTTGGTGCCAGGACATATCCTTGCTTCACTCCATTGGTGACAGGAAAGGGCTCAGACAGTTCACCATTTTCCTGTACTCTTGCCTGCATTACCATCATGAAATAGCCGCACTATTTGGATAAACTTTCGTGGACAGCCATATTTCGCCATAATCGTCCACAGTCCTTCTCTGCTAACAGTATCAAAAGCCTTGATTAGGTCAATGAAAGTGGAGAACAGTTCGGAATTCTGTTCCTGACATTTCTCTTGCAGCTTCTTTGCAGCGAAAAGTATGCCAACAGTTCCTCGTTCTTTTCTTAAGCCACATTGCCTCTCATAATGAAGTTGGATGAAGAATGACTTGCGAGTTGAATTGCATTAAAGTGAGGAAGAGATGCGCAATTCGTCAACCTCACAGTCTCACCTGAGTCCATCTGAGTCCAGTGGCAGGACGAGTCAAGACGACTGGAGACGATTACAGGTGCAGTGGATGACCAGGGCGCTCTACGTGCCTCGCAGTGCTCATTACGTTCCAGAACGCTTTGCAGGTAAACGCCGTCTTGCCCGTTGAATCAACAATAATTTCTTCCTATCAGTCTTCTAGGCAACTGCTATAAGTAATACCACGCATATGGATACGTTACAGTTCAAAGCGAGAGAACGCAAAAGCTATAAGACCTGAACATCAAAGAAAACAGGCTCATCAACAGCATTAAGTCTCGGAAACTGAAATACTTTGGCCAGTAAATAAGTTAGGAGACTTTCCTGGCCATACAGCGGGTATACAGCATTTAAGAGCTATAGCACAACACCAACAAATAAATCACAGTCTTATTTCAGAACACACATCTCTCCACTGACAACATACGGGTGTGTAGCGTCGACCATTTCCCATTCACTAATATATAAAATAGACACTTCCCCTCTGTCATGTGTCCACCTTGGCGAGGTAGAGAGGCTTGCGTGTTTCAATGACCCCAAGAGTTATGTCGATGGTAGCACAGCTACTGGTAGGGACTCCCATGTCGAACAGGTCAAGGGAGCGGAACTAGACCAAGAGACACACACACACACCAGCTGCCTTGTAGGTAGACAGTCAAAAGCTAAGGAAAGCACACCCGAAGAATGCTTGTCGAAATCGGATGTGCTGAGCCACAGGCTTGACAAAGTATTGCAACGTAACTTAATCAATGCATGACACCACAGATTACAATTAACCAGTATGGTGCTAATCCCGTGAAGTCCCATCAGGCGGTGATAGTGCCGGGCCCCATGCCTCGAGGGGATCCACCCATTACTATTGGTGGTAAACTTCCCCTTTGCTGTGGAGTCAAGGCACAGAGAAGTAGGTTAAGAGCTATTGACCAAACACCCCAGACACTCAACATACTGCAGAGAAATGCTGAAGGAGTTTCTAACAAGAAAGTCCCCATAACACATCGTCTTCATAAAGATAGAATTGATGTCGCGTGCATTCAAGAGACACACCTCAATGTCAATCGCAAAGCAATAATGCAGTCGGCCACTGAGTATATTCCATGGGGAGCGAGGAAAAATTACAAACCATACTGGACTTAAGAACTACAAATTTTGGAGGACAAAGTTGAAGATGCCAAGAAGACAGCAGAGAGAGAGAACAAACAACTGAAGCGAACATCTCTCTCAACGCCATCTCAGCAAAATATAAAAGAACAGTAAATCAAACAACAAGAGATTGTTGGAGGGGGAACAAAATAGAAAACCTGAACTTTGACAGGGATGGAAACAAGCTATGGAAACTAGTGAAAGCCATGAACAATGAAGGACCCAGAAACAGACAAATAACAATTAAACAAGGAAATGCCTTGCTTACAGGGGGAAAAAGCTGCAAAAGCACTAATAGAACACTATGTTTGTGCAAACCACATTGATATTACCGAACAGAAGAAAGCAATCAAAGATAAACAGACACATCATAGTAACACAGAGACAGCTGCAGAATATATGATGGCGAATCTTAAAGTGGAAGAAATGGAACAGGCAATGAATACCCTAATAAAGAAGAAGAAGAAGAAGAAGAAGAAGAAGAAGAAGAAGAAGAAGAAGAAGAAGAAGAAGAAGAAGAAGAAGAAGAAGAAGAAGAAGAAGAAGAAGAAGAAGAAGAAGAAGAAGAAGAAGAAGAAGAAATCACCAGGAAAGGATGGAGTCACAAATGAAATGCTAATAGGACTAGGTACTAAAGCTAAAAAGAAACTACTAGCAGTCCTAAATTACATCTGGAAGAGAGGAATAGTCCCATAGGCATGGAAGGAAGCTATACTAATACCAGTCCCAAGGATAGGAAAAGACCTGGAAGAACCAAATGGCTATCGACCTATCAGTCTACTTAGCTGTGTAGGGAAATTAATGGAACGCATTATAAATGGCAGGCTAACATGGCATCTGAAATAAAACCAACTCTTAACACCACACCAAGCTGGATTCAGAAAGTACAGATCCACTGAAGATCATATAGCTCAGGAAATAGAGGATGCCTTCCAAGAGAAAAAGCACAAACTAGCGGTCTGGATAGATTTAGAAAAAGCATTTGATAAAGTATGGAAGGAGGGGCTGAAATTACAACTGCAAAAAAATACATGTTTGTGGAAAAATGTACAAAAGGATCAGCCACTACCTTGAGAACAGAACTGCCAGGACAAAAGTACAAGGACAAACCAGCAAAAAGATGCTGTTGGAGCAATGTGTCCCCCAAGGAGGAGTTCTTTCACCAACATTATTCCTAGCTAAATGACATCACGGAAAATTTTCCAGCCAGAGTATACACATCCTCCTTTGCAGATAGCCTAGCCATATGGACATCTGAAGAATATATTAGTACAGCTAACAGCATAATACAGCAAGCCTTATTAGTGCTAGAGGACTGGTCAAAATCATGGCTAGTGAAGATAAGTGGGGAGAAAACAACATGCACAAATAAAAATCAGCATCCTAAGCTGGCATTGAATGGAAAAATATTGCGCCATGATGAAAATCCAAAATATCTAGGAGTTACCTTTGATTGTCGATTGACATGGCAGACACAGGTTGAGAAAAATCGAATAAGAGCAAAGCAAAGAATGGCAATCATGAAAAAGCTTGCTGGTACAACGTGGGGAGCAGATGAGAAAGTTCTCAAGAAGTTATATACTGGACGGGTGAGGCCCGTACTGGAATATGGCATCACAGCTTGGGCAACAGCAACTAAGACAAACTTTAACAAAATAAGTAGAGTCCAAAATCAAGAAATGCGGGTCATAACTGGAAGCCTATTGGAAGACAACGCCTATTAACGAACTAGAATATATCACTTATTTACAACCAATGCAGGATAGAGGAGATAGTAGAGCCCAGCAACAAGCAGAAAAATTTGGAAGATTACAGACCACCCCATGTATGAAAGGTTTAAGGGTTTTGGAAAGGGAAGACTGAAGCGTAGCAACTTTGTAGAAACCGCAAAACGAAAGATTAGGGCAGATCCCATACTTAACATTTCAACAGTCAAACCCATTTACAACGCACACAAGTTCCCAGCTTGGAGAGAGCAGCAATTGCCTGAGATTATAGAAAACATGCAAGAGAGAGAAAAAAAAAACACTCAGAATGAAACCGAATGAAGAAAAATAGCCCTAGACTAAAGAACATTACCCAAGTAGCAATTGGACCCATGCATATACAGATGGATCAGCCAAATATTCAATAGAAAATGGAGGGGGAGAAATTCTCCTAAATTTAAAAAATAAATGGAGTAGGGAAAGAAGAAAAAAAACAGTCAGTGACAACTGGAAAATTTCAAGTAACTTTAAAGCAGAGGTAGAGGCTTTGAAAACTGCAGCAGAAATGCTCTTGATGGAGGAAAATAAAGATAAGCAAATAGCTATCTTCACAGATGCAAAATCAGCTGTCTCAATACGGAAGTGCAAAAACAGCACAGAATTAGCAGACCTAAGAGCAGCACTCCATGGACTATGTCTGAAATACAAATAAGTTATAATACAGTGGATCCCATCACATTGCAGTATACCTGGAAATGAAGAGGCTGACAGACTAGTAAAGAGGGCGAACGATTGCCTCAGCCTGATATAGACATAACCTATAATGAGGCAAAGAGGTTTATAAAAAGCACTTATAGAACCAAATGGGAATCAGAGCATCTAGGCCACCAGAAAGATGATGCATATTACAAACTCGACCGAAGAGAACAAGTAGCAATCTTCAGACTCCGCACAGGACATAACGGGTTGAAATAACACTTGTTCAATAAACTAAAGATAGGAGATACCGATAAATGTAATTGTGGAACTGGTAAAATGACAGCTAGACATTTGCTGCAGGAGTTCCCAATATATGCAGAGCAGAGAAAGATATTTTGGCCCACACCTGCTTCATTTGAGGACAAGCTCTATGGAGATATCAACAAGCTGAAGTTGACCACAGCTTACTTTAAATACATTCAGGTTGACATCTAAAGGTGCACGAAGAAGTACTTAGACTGCCACACTTCATACCACAGGTATGTCGGTAGCAAAAGAGTCCCAGGGGCATGAAATTGAATATTGCTTGGCTAGAAAATCCATTACGTGGAAAGTCCGAATCAAACTCTTATTGTGTGTGTGTGTGGGGGGGGGGGGGGGGGGGGTCATCAAAGGTGGATAAAGCGTCCCAGTGGCACGAAATGGAATAATGCTTGGATAGCAAATCCATTATGTGGAAAGCCAGAATCGAAAGCTCACTGTGTCGATGTCATCTGCAGACTGCATTCTTCTGATTTCCGGAGGAGCAAACGGTACTTTTGCCTTAATTCACCCCAAACAAACGTCACCAGCTATATTTAGGGTCACCAGCTATATTTAGCACTGACGGTGATCTTCTGTGTTCGGGTACAATGCGTGTGACTTTCTGCTATATATATATATATATATATATATATATATATATATATATATATATATATATATATATATATATATATATATATATATATTCTACTATATTCTACTATATACTATATCTATATCTATAAAAAGAGACTGTATGTGTGTGGTTGGGGATGTATTTGCTGCGTTCGCGAACGGTCCATCCGATTGAGATGAAATTTGCTACATGTCTTCCTTTCATTCCTGTGCAACCGACTGTAATAGTTTCTTAGTGTAAAATCGGCTACTTACTTACTAAAATTTCATTTTGTAATTACATGACTTAACAGAAGAAATATTCTATAAAGGGACATAACTTTTAGTAGCATTAATATATCTTAGGTTAAGTCGCCTGGCTATAGATAGCTGTATAAATTAATAGATACATAGATAGATAGATCTGACCCGATAGATAGAGAGGGTGGGATAGACGGAGTGAGAGACGGACGGGCAGGCAGGCAGACAGACAGACAGACAGATAGACAGACAGACAGACAGACAGACAGACAGACAGACAGACAGACAGACAGACAGACAGACAGACAGACAGACAGACAGACAGACAGACAGACAGGCAGGCAGGCAGGCAGACAGACAGACAGACAGACAGACAGACAGACAGACAGTCGGGAACGGGAACTTATATGACTACTTATATGAATTAAATTAGATTCTCCCCACCAAGGACTGGGTGAAGCCGGGCCGGGTCAGACAGACAGACAGATAGACAGACAGACAGACAGACAGACAGACAGACAGACAGTTAGTCGGGAACGGGAGCTTATATGACTACTTATATGAATTAAATGAGATGCTCCCCACCAGGAGCTGGGCGAAGCCGGGCCGGGTCAGACAGACAGATAGACAGACAGACAGATAGTCGGGAACCGGGGGCTTATATGACTACTTATATGAATTAAATGAGATGCTCCCCACCAGGAGCTGGGCGAAGCCGGGCCAGGTCAGACAGACAGACAGACAGACAGACAGACAGGCAGGCAGGCAGGCAGACAGACAGACAGACAGACAGACAGACAGACAGACAGACAGACAGACAGATCCCCGCCAGGGCCTGGGCGAAGCCGGGCCGGGTCAGCTAGTATACTATAGATGTGAATATCCCAGAAAACTGCTTCATAAACACAAATCAAGTTTCGGAAACCGAAATACTGTGTACATTTTAAACGGCAAAGTAGTTTCATAAGGCCAGTAATCTGCGATACGGTTATTAGATAACTAGAAGAAGAGTGGGAGTTAACCAACACAACGGTGAACACAAGACATTCAAGTCACCCTGGGCATGAACATGCACGAGGTAGAAGAACTGGCGAAGGATCTAGCATTTTTTTTTTTTTTTTGCGACGAGCGCGCCATCTGTAAAAGACCCGTTACAAGATGCTTGCATAATGAGATTGGAGTTGTCATCTCCGTTTGTTACTCAGTTTTCTGACACTGTTCTGGCACCCACTTCGCGAGTTGAGATCAACTTTAGAGCCGTGCTGATATGAATAATGCAGTCATAACCGAGGATTGAACTCGACCAATTCTTGTCGTAAGCAAAGCAACCATTCCACGACGGCTCCGTGCTCGTCACCTGATCACTTAAACATCTTTCCTCCGAAGTCGGAGAGTGTCTGCCTGTACGGCGAGGAACCACCAGTCTGCACACCAATAAGCCAGACATGGGACAACGGATACTCACGCAAACTTCAGGTCCTGTATGACATCACACTGAAGTTGGACAACGGGATGCCTTCATCCGACATACAGGACTTCACGTTGGAGCTCAAGCCAACGAACACAAGCAAGCAACTTAAACATCTTTAAAAAATTATTTGGTATCCTTTACAAGATGTCGCAGTCAACCTCGGCAACATTTCACTGTGTGTGATTTCTTGGCAAGTTTACGTTAAGTAGTTTTCTGTATTGATTGTATGGATGTGAAGAGTGGACAGTGAGCAGACAAGCTTAAAAACATCTAATGGCTGTGGACATGTGGATTCTGAGGAAAATGCAAAGAATACCATGGACATACAGAAAACCAATGACCAAGTCAATGACAAGAAACAAATGAAAACCGTAAACTGATTAAAGAAATTAAACGTGGACAGTCACAATTATTGGACACCTTTGAGAAGAAATAAATTTGAGAAATTGATAACAACTGGCAAGATTGAGGGGAAAAGAACAAGGGGAAGGCAGAGAAGTAAATACCTTGATGGCTTGGTCTCGTGGTGTGGTCGAGACAAGAACATAGAGCTGATCCACGACTCTGGTGATCGTATGAGATAACGAAATATGACCGCCCACAATTACCGGCATGGGACATGATGGTGATGAGTTTCTGAACGACCAGGATTCAGACCGTTGTATGAAAACCAGCGCAGGGCGGTCTGCTTCCAAAGTGCCCACATCCTTGTCTAGTTTTATTTTTAGAAAATTAGCTTACGTATACATGACAAGTATGCACGCGGAGAAAAAAAGAACTCAAGTGATCTGATGTAAGTATTGGATAAGCTTGCAAACATCACGTGATCTGGCAGCTTTCCTTAGTGGGACAGACAAGTCGGGTGGGCCACCGTTCCACATAGCGACCTTGCACCGATCAATGACGAATACTTGTATAGAATGGCGTCATGAAAGAGAAAGCAGGAACGAATTGCAGTAATTTAGACAGGTGTTCTGGCCGTGTGATGTTATTGTGTCACAGAGTCTGTCTGTCTGTCTGTCTGTCTGTCTGTCTGTCTGTATTGTATGTGTGTGTCTGTGTGTGTGTGTCTGTGTGTGTGTGTCTGTGTGTGTTTGCGTGTTTGTGTGTGTGTGTGCGTGTCTGTGTGGGTGTCTGTGTGTGTGTCTGTCTGTGTGTGTCTGTGTGTGTCTGTCTGTGTGTATGTCTGTGTGTGTCTATGTGTGTCTGTGTGTGTCTGTCTGTGTGTGTGTGTCTGTCTGTGTGTGTCTGTCTGTGTGTGTGTCTGTATGTGTCTGTTTGTGTATGTGTATCTGTCTGTGTATCTGTCTGTGTATCTGTCTGTGTTTGTCTGTCTGTTTGTCTCTGTCTGTCTGTCTCTGTCTGTATGTGTGTGTATATATGTGTGTGTGTACGTCTGAATGTATGTACTATGTATGTATGTGCGTATGTATGTACGTATGTACGCACGTTCGCACGTACGCGCGCACGCACGCACGCACGCAGGCAGGCAGATAGTAGGTAGGTAGGTGGGTAGGTAGATAGATATGTAGGTAGGTAGTTTGGTAGGTTGGCTGGTTGGTTGGTTGGTTGGTATTGTTGATTTCACTAATTTATTGCATGTCTCATACAGATAAAAATCTAATGAAAACGTTTGTGTTTATATTGTCATAAAAATATATATAGGCAAGAGCAAATGGGAATAAGCAAAAATATAATAATCACCATGAAAACCATACACTGTGGGTCAAACTATTTACAAATATCATTAGCTGGGACACGCGCAGAATGGCAGGACTAGGATGGCATGTCAGAGTCACTAATAAGGAGCCTAGAAACAAGAGAAAGGACCATGCAAGATTATAGGGGCCATGGTGCTATACCCAACAGCACTCGATGGAAGTGGTGTGTTCAGTATACCACAGACCGCCTTTACTTTTCAAAACTTTTCCGGGTACACTTTTTAAGCTGGATCGATCTGGGAGCGCAAGTCAACTTTAAAACACCACCTCCTTGTGGAGTCGATCGCATGACCAGCGGATCGGAAGGTGAACGTTTAGCCATTACGCTATCGTGCCTAATGTGAGGCTTCTTGAGAACACTAAATTCGTTTCGATTCGATTTTACCTTTACTCCTGCCCCTTTCAACCTCAAGGATAAGTTATAGTACGGTCAATTCCTGGCTCAGATCCTGTGACTGAGTCAGCCGCTAATAGTAATAGCAGCTGCCCACGGTTTTACCCTCATAAGCTGATTAATTTGACGGTGATCGCTGTCTGTATGGGGGTAACGAAACACTAAACAAAGGGTGAGTCAAGAGGCCGGGAAAAGACACTAGCACTGCGGAGGACACATATTAAGAAAACATGTCACATATTTAACTACAGAAAATGTTTTATCTGAAATCCACAGGACAACAGAAATTAAGGAGCTATAAAAACACAGAAAGACAAGAATTGGAGAGATTACAAACATGAGAAGGGTATGGAGGGAGCTGCATGAAATGGCAACAGATAGGAGGGCTTGATGTGAAGTGGCCGAGAGCCTATGCTCCACTGTTGGACAAAAAACAGAAGAATACAACTGTAGAATGTTGTGCCAGTGTTCAGTTGTGATTATGAATAACATTGGTGAAACCGCGGTGAAACTGTGCACATGTAAACAATATAAAATAACATTGGTGAAACTGCGGTGAAACTGTGCACATGTAAACAATATAAAATAACATTGGTGAAACTGCGGTGAAACTGTGCACATGTAAACAATATAAAATAACATTGGTGAAACTGCGGTGAAACTCTACACATGTAAACAATATAAATTAACATTGGTGAAACTGCGGTGAAACTGTGCATATGTAAACAATATAAAATAACATTGGTGAAACTGCGGTGAAACTGTGCACATGTAAACAATATAAAATAACATTGGTGAAACTGCGGTGAAACTCTACACATGTAAACAATATAAATTAACATTGGTGAAACTGCGGTGAAACTGTGCACATGTAAACAATATAAAATAACATTGGTGAAACTGCGGTGAAACTCTACACATGTAAACAATATAAATTAACATTGGTGAAACTGCGGTGAAACTGTGCACATGTAAACAATATAAAATAACATTGGTGAAACTGCGGTGAAACTGTGCACATGTAAACAATATAAAATAACATTGGTGAAACTGCGGTGAAACTCTACACATGTAAACAATATAAAATAACATTGGTGAAACTGCGGTGAAACTGTGCACATGTAAACAATATAAAATAACATTGGTGAAACTGCTGTGAAACTCTACACATGTAAACAATATAAATTAACATTGGTGAAACTGCGGTGAAACTGTGCACATGTAAACAATATAAAATAACATGAAGCAGTTCAGCCTTTTTTTTTATTGCATATTCCTTACAGGACGTTGCAGTCAACATCAGCATTTTTCAGCTGCTGTTGATATACTAGGCAAGATTACGCTCAGTAGTTTGCCATTGCTTTCTGAGCGGCCGGCTCACATACCCCGTAAGTTACCAACACGGCGAGAACAGCTACCGATTCTCGCGCAGGTTACGTTACTCACGAGAATATACGGGATTACGGAGAAAGACGTTAACACCTATGCCAGGGAGACCGGACGGAAAATATAGGACGTCGGCGGGGATTAGCCTTCATCAGCAAACAAATATACAAAACACAATATGTAAACCCCGGGAAGACATTACAGTGACTACATTAAGGCATTCAAGTTAAGATTCAAGTTAGTATCACAGCCTCTGAGTCTGAGATAAGTAGCATATATTTGCGATGTTTTTCATTTTCTTTCCATTGTTTTCATCCCCGCCCCCATTTTAACTCTGCTCATTCGGTTCCTTATATAGTCACTTTACTGTCTTCCCCGTGTTTTTATGTTTTGGGTATTGGTTTGCTGATGAAGGCTAATCGCCTTAATGTCCTTTGTTTTTCGTAAATTGTGTTCCGTAAAGCTGCATTACTTCGTGTTATTTTATATTGTTGTCAGGTTTAACAACGTTTCATATATTGCAAAATCACGAGACACCAGCACGTGGGCATATATTTTAATATTATCATGATAGGAGTTATTTGTACGGGTGCGAGTTCCACATTCTGACCTCCAGCCGATCATTGACACAAAATCGCCCGAGAAGCGTTCACGACAAGATGGAAAACAACTTTTCCGCTAGGGTGATTCGTAAAGGAAAAATTGCACCACAGGAATTCGCAATTCAATAGATACCGAGACCAAGGTGAGGAAGGAAAGGGCGGGGTGTGGGGGTGAACGTTCCACATACTGACCTGGCTGTAGGCGATCAATGGCAAAGACCAACACAGATTAGTAGACTATTAATAGTAACGAGGTACAATCCCACTGGGCATTATTCACAAATGGGTACCTGAAAGAAAATAGAAGAGAAAAAAGAAAATACCTGCAGTTTGATTATATAGTCTGACTTTTTGTAGTAAAACTTGATGACAATATAACTGCCATGGGAAAATAGTTGCTGTAAATCTAGGTGAGGGTGAGGCACGGATGAGGATGAGTAAGGTAGGGTGACTGGAGAAAGGTGGAGCCTGGTATGTAGGCCAGGGTACGCGAGCGGAGAGGCGAGGGTAGGTGACTTAAAAAGTCCAGGGTTTAAAGCTTGCGAGTCAGACGGGTTGACGGGACTAAGGAGGGACTAACTGGTGTGGATACAGAAGTTACTAAATTCTAAACATGGCAGAACTCCAGAATTACGCACAGAAACCACTGTCTCATGAAAACGGACATCACGTTGGGAAAAATGGAGGTGAGTTAGTGCATTTTTTGGTATATTTTACCTCACTTCTTATGATAAATTGCATAATTTATATGGCCTTGTGTTAAACTGAATGTCAATTGATTTACACATCTCGGCCTTGGTGACATGAGAGAGGAAAGTTCGAAACGCTTTCGTTGACAAATCAATTTTGTTTAAAAAAGTATTATACCCGCGACCTTTCAAAGTAAGATTTCTTTTCTCGTTACAGATAATCTGTTATATGACAGCGTTGCCTTTTAAATTCAGCACTTTACTGTGTTGATTGTAATTGTATTTCTATAGTGTAACTCTATTTGGACATGTGTTTGATTGTTCTAAATTAGAACGTCTTTATGCGGTTGTGCCGAACAGCAATCAATTTGAAACATTTACTAAAATAGCTTATCTGAAACTTTAGAAATTTACTTTAGTAGTTCATTTCATTTATGTTCATTGCTTACACCGGTCAGCTGGACTTAAAATTAAAGTTGACTTCTCATTCAGAATAAAGCAATGGCAAATTACTTAACTTTAAATTGCCTATAAAATCAGCCCTGCAAAGTACGTGTAGCTTTTATGACAATAACATTTATAAATTATAGAATGTTCATTCCCGTCAACAGTCCAGCACACGGCTAAGTAGTGCACTGCGATAAGAAACTGTTTAATCGACTGTGATTATTGTGAGTCGTGACTGATTTTTTCCCCCTCTTCTCTGAGCTAGAATGAAGCAGTTTAACCGTTAAACTTTAACCTGTGCGGGGTGAGAAAATATGATTAATATCTAAACCTTCCCGAAAAAGTTACCATTGCAGGAGAAAGCTGTACTTTTTCTTTTTGTTTGTTGTCACAATATCTTTTTCAGCTCTCATGGGTTACAATTGTGATAAATATTATTCCTGGTACATATTTGTTTTTTTAAATTCTCTGTATAATTTTTCACAGGTATTGTTTTTCAGCATTTGTTATATTGATCATATTGATTTTTTAAAATATTGATTTATACTGTATGTATAATGACTATAATGAGACTGTCTTTCTTATGGTTGAGAATGTTTATATTTTATACTATACTGTATGTATAATGACTATAATGAGACTGTCTTTCTTATGGTTGAGAATGTTTATATTTTCTAATAATTATATATTACTATTACTTATAATTAAGCGTTCATTTTTTTTATATAACATGGATTTTTTTCATTTTTCGACATATATTAATTTATTTGTAAAGTATGTTCAGTGAAGTTCTGTCAATCATATAGTGTATATTTATATAATTGATTGTCATTTATCATTTATAGTTAGGCCTATGTATCCATTCTGTATAAATTATTACATACAGGGTTTATTTTTGGGAGAGTTTATACGGACTTGAGTCCGAATAGATAGAGTAGTTTATACGGACTTGAGTCCGAATAGATAGAGTAGTTTATACGGACTTGAGTCCGTATAGACAGAGTAGTTTATACGGAGCGGAGTCCGTATAGACAGAGTAGTTTATACGGAGCTGGGTATAGCTGAAGTATGAAGCTGTTTAAATATCAAGAATAATTTTCCAGATTGGTATCCCCAATGTGTCCCCATGCGAGTTAAAGAATTGTTAACTTGCGTTTCTGTACACTTACTGTTTACTACAGGCTTCCATCTTTGTTGACATTACCGCCCTACTATTTCCTGCTATTGATGTCCTCATAATTCCAGTCCAAGCTGACAGTAATATGCGTCGCCTCAGAAAGACATGATTAGGCAATTCAAACACCAGGCTTCCGACTTACTGGCCTGATGAATTAACAAATAAACAAGGAAATGCTACGCACATAAAGTGCAGGAAAACCTGGTATATGTGAAGCAGGTTGAAAAGAGAGAGGGGGGAGATAGATAGATAACGAAGATAGTGTGAGAGACAGAGATACGAGAAAGATGTGTTGAAAGACATAACAAAGTGATAAAGACAAGTGAGAGAAAGAGGGAGGGATATATATATATATATATATATATATATATATATATATATATATATATAGAGAGAGAGAGAGAGAGAGAGAGAGAGAGAGAGAACTCGTGTTCGGTTGGCTAAGCGCCTTTCCCAAGACAACAAAAGTAGAGGATAGATAAGAACAGAAAGACAAGTGTGCAGGTTCTTGTGCAGCAAGATAAAGACACATGTAACCAACACAAAACACAAAAACCCTAGGAAACACTGTTTGCTGCCAAAAGCGAGATCATCAGACCAGCACTGGTTGATACCAACTTATTTGTTCTTCATTTACCAGGTATCTGTTATGTGGTTACTTCAATTAGCGAGTAGGACAGAGTGGGACAGGTCGGGAGAGAACATACTGGGCACTGCTCTTGCTGAGGCCTCGCTTGATACGGATGTTGTCTGTCTAAATGATGGGACACCAACTAGGCAGGCAATGAGACTGGGGGACCCTGACACCGCCATCGACCTGGCGCTTGTATCACAAGAGGCGGCATCCACAAAATGGAGTGTCCTTGGGGATTGTAGAAGCGACCACCTGCCCCGCTCTGTACTGGTACCTAAGCCCAGTACAGTCAGGGCTATAGACCAAGCCATGTGAGAAAACCCGGGTCAAGGAGGTCTTTCTGGTGACTGCCGAGTCCATCAACGATGAATGGTGGTATTTACTATTTGTGGATGCATTTGTAAAGAAAAGAACAAATGCATCCATACTTCAAGAGTTGAATATTGAAGAAGGTTGGCTATTAAAGATGATAAAACAAAGAAAATTGAAATATTTTGGTCACTTGAAACGTCACGAAAGTCTGGAGAGAACAATAATGGAGGGGTATATGCCTGGGAAGAGAGGAAGAGGAAGGCCAAAGAGAAGATGGGTGCAGGATGTGGCGGATGATCTCCAGATGGGTGTATCGGACGCGGGGCATCTTGCTTGTGATCGAGAGGTTTTCCGGAGGGTTGTTATGGGAGCGAGGTTCTGCAAAGGACATGCTACTGAATGAATGGATGAATAATTTTGTGTTGACATTCTGACGGCGGCATTAGTGCACAGTGTACCTGTGCGGGCTGATTGCCGAGACTCCTGTCTGTTCCACTTTTCACATTGGACAGTGGGGAGCATTTTGTGTGATATTCGCTGACACCGGAACGGAGCAAAAATGGGGATGACGCGTTTGGAAATGGGGATGACGCGATGAAGTTGGAACCTAACTAACTACGGTAACTAACTAACAGTCAGGGCTATAGGAGCCCGCGAAGCATTCAGTTATGATTACTCTTCGCTCTTGGGGTGCCGTCGATCACAGAGACGGTCTAAACCAGCAGGAAAACCACACATTTCCTAGTGCCAAGACAGCACTTCTTGTTTGTTATATTCTGATTGTAATATCGCCACCCACCTCCCCACCTGTCTATGTTGCTTCCTAAATGGGTGTATGATTCCATGCTTGATTAAGTTGCATTATTTTGTTTCCAAACAAATTTTTATCCATAATTGTTGTGACTTAACAATTTTAATTCAATTATAATAACCCATGCTGCTCTGTGAAGAGTCCATGTTCCATGTCTAGCGTTAGCTGTTGGTTTCAGTCTACAGCAACAATAAAGATGACAAAGCATGTCTGCCCCACCCCTGTTATTTAAAACAAATGTTCTCCCTCACGAAGAACTCATTTCATTCCTTTATATGTGATGCCTTTATAAATTAACGATCGATGGATTCCCGTAATGACATCTATTTCCAAAGCGATTTTCTATCAATGTCATTAAAAAAAAATTGTCTCGCTGGTGAGGAATCGAACCTCAGTCTCCCGCGTGACAGGCGGAAATGCTTACCACTAAGCTACTGAAAATACAATGAAATCTTTACAAAAATGTGTAATATAGTCAAACACATGTCCCGATTACGCAGTTCACGTGACCAGCCGGGGTTTCCGGAAAAAAACGGACCGGACAAAACGAAGTGGAGTCCGAATAGACAGAGTAGTTTATATGGACTTGAGTCCGTATAGACACTTTCTTTATTTTTATGACTGTGCAGTGTTTGAAAATATTGCCAGTCCAAGTTTTATATTTACCTTTTATGTTGCATGAACTTTACAGAGGGTGAATACAAAACTTGGACCGGCAATATTTTCAAACACTGCACAGTCATTAAACATACACCCACCCTGTATTACACAGACATCATTTTAACACGTGTTATAGTATTAAGAATATAGTATTAAGAATATATATAATTAAATATAAATAGGTTGTGTATAATATGGTGGTCAGTATCATGGCAGCCACTTTTACTTCCCAAGATATGTCCTGGTATCCATGTTAGGCTGGGAGCCCTGGTCAGTTAAATAAATCTGCCCTAATGCAGATTCAAACCCCTGACCACCCAGCTGGCAGGTGAGCTCCTAGCCCTTATGCTACCGTGAGACCCAGTAATAGTAGTGTTTATACCAATAATAGCCTGTTTAACCTATCTGGGTTATAATTGGGATAAATAATGTCTATTGTGTTCTCAGATAATGGTTATTTGGTTTTCTAACTTATACTTCAACATTTTGTTTTGTAGATTATGTAACCACGTCTTTTAGTCAAATATGATTTTCATGTTGGTGCCATGAGTTTCTATGTGGTCCATAAAATGCTACATGAGTTATCTCATTCATCTCAGTAAATTTGCTGTATTTCAGTTCTCTTTGGCCCACAATCTCGCAATCCAAGTCCTTGGTAGACCAGTTCATGATTGGTTGGATGTTCGCTCCTTTTGTTTCTAGGTAATCTCAGACCAACCTTCTTTAGTCACCTCTTTAAGGCAAGCTCATGATGTCTGCAGAGTGTTACTATTCTTTGCTTCTCCTTTAGGACCCTGGTGACAGACGGCATAGCCGTTCAATAATTGATTTTAATTATTAATATTTGGTTTGCCAATATTGGGACACACACGCTCGCACTCAAACACACGCATGCACAGACATCAGCACATTATACAGTAGTCCATACACTTTTATATGAACAGCACAAGGCACATTTGTGTTATCTGTCCTTGCAGTGCAAACTGTCTTGGGTAAATGCTGAGAGGATAATCTCATATGTTTGCACATTTTAGTGCTGCTTTCATAATCTCTTGTGTCAAGACTGAATTTATTGCATCACTTTTGCTTCTTAAAAATTGAACTGTTTTTAAAATGTGAGAGGGTAGTTGATCAGAAATACAACTGGACATTTTTATGTCTGTATGAGTGAAGCATTGGAGGACGAAACATCAATAACATTAGATATGCAGATGATACAGTATTAATTGCAGACAATGCGCAGGACCTGCAACAATTAGTTGTTGTACACAGTGAGCAACTGGGGTTAGAATTAAATTGTAAAAAGACTCAGGTTATGGTCGTCACTAGGAAGGAAGAAGTGCCACATTGTAATATACAAGTAAATGGAAATATTCTTCAACAAGTGAATCGGTACAATTATCTTGGAACAGTCATAACATCTGATGGGAGATGCCTTGAAGAGATTAGAACAAGAATCGCCATGGCGAAAGTAGCCTTTAGCAAGATGAAAAACATTCTGACCAATAAAAAGATGTCAATTGAAACGAGAAAAAGAGTGTTGAGGGGATACATAGAGCCTGTTCTTTTGTATGGATGTGAAACTTGGACAATGAGCAGTCAAGCTGAAAAGCATCTGATGGCTGCAGAAATGTGGTTTTTGAGGAAAATGCAAAGAATACCATGGACAGACAGAAAAACCAATGACCAAGTACTACAGGAGACAAATGAACATCGTAAACTGATTAGAGAAATTAGACATAGACAGTCAAAATTTTTTGGACATGTTATGAGAAGAAATGGATTGGAGAACTTAGTGACAACTGGCAAGATCGAGGGGAACAGACCAAGAGGAAGACCGAGAGGAAAATACCTGGATGGCTTGGCCACATGGCATGGACGAGACAGGAACACTGAGCTGATCCACGACACTGGTGATCGAGTGAAATGGCGAGTCATGACCGCCCACGCTTTCCGGCATGGCACATGATTGATTGATTGATGAGTGAAGAGAGCCATGATAGCACAGGGATTAGCATGCTTCCCTGCCAGCTGGATGGGCATGTGGTCGAATCCCCCTTGGATTCAAATTGACTCGGACGTCCAGGTCAAACCAGCCTAAAATGGGCACCAGAAAATGATCAAGTAAGTCAAGGTGGCTTACTCATCAAGTGCTGATTTGGTCTGTGTAAATATGAGACTAGCACTGTACACCATATATGCCTTGAGGTGTGGAGATTGGTTCTTTACTTACTTTATTCGTGTACTATGACTTGACAGTATAATATAAGGGGCGTTCATTTGAGATCCGTTCGTGCCGCACCGCGCTTAATTACATACGTTGAACATGATCATGTCATAGTCATGTGATAAGTACTGACCAATGAATAAAAGAGCTTGTGCTTATCATCCCATAATGCATAGGTTCTGTTTCTGACCGTTGAGAAAATGGTCGGGTTGATCCAAAATCCATCCAAAGAAGCTCAAAGAGTGGTGATTCAGTTTCTTTCATTTGAAGGATGTTGACCAGTGGACATTCATCGAAGAATGCAGGCAGCATATGGTAACAAATGTGTGTCGAAGACAACAGTGACAGACTGGGCATGAATGTTTCGAAAAGGACATCAGTTCACGACAGATCTTCGACAGCCGTGTCAAGCGCATATTGTTGCAACAAAAAAAAACCGTCGCCAAAATTGATGCAGCAGTACAGATGAACTGTTGTCGAAGCTTGCGTTCCCTAGCGAAAGAATTTGATGTGTCAATTGGGACAATTCAAAAGGTCATTAATAAGGAACTGCAATATCGGAAGGTGTTTTCACAGTGGGTACCACGGATGTTGACCGACCACCAAAACGAGGAACGCATGGGATGATGTTTGAACCACTTGCTGCATTACAGATTAGAGGGTGATGCATTTCTTTTCCGCATAGTGGCAGGCGATAAATCATGGTATCACCATTTTAATCCAAGCAGCAAAAGAGAGAGCATGCAATGGAAGCATGCTGGATCACCAAAAGCCAAAATATTCAAATTACAGGTTTCCGCTGGTAAGGTTATGCTGAGCGCATTTTTTTTACCACGAAGGGCCATTGTTGGCCGACTTTAAAGAACCTGGTGTCAATATCAACTCTGCCCACTACTTGCAAACACTAGACAAGATCCAAAAAGCCATCAAGAATAAATAACCCAGCATGCTTTCTTGCAGTGTGATTTTGTTGCACGATAATGCTCGTCCGCATGTCGCAAAGATTGTGCAGGAAGCATTAGCAAGGAAGAAGTGGGAAATTCTGCAACATCCAGCCTATAGTCCTGATTTGCCACCATGTGATTTTCATTTGTTAGGACCTCTAAAAAATGCTCTCAACTGGCAACGATTTCACACAGATGCAGACATAATGAAAGCGGTAAACACTTGGTTCAGTGAGGAACCATAATCCTTTTTGCGAACGCATTTGCCGCCTACCTAAGCAATGAGATGCTTGCCTGAATGCCTACGGTGGCGACTTCTGGCCAACCCATGGTGCATAATTCATTCAAAATGAATGCTTTGTTTAATTCTACCACACCTGTTAATGTTTCTTTCATGCTTTGTAATAAAGCCATTGGAACGGGTTTCAAGTGAACGTCCCTAATATCATAAGAATCATAAGGAAATGAATAGGCTGTGGCGGTTATTACATAATATAAGATATTCTACTGACAATAAAGCATGTTCTTAAAAACAAAAAGGAGCATACAGATAGTAGAGGAAATCTTAAATGTAAGGAAGAAAATATTGAAATATATCGGAAGTAAAAGAATGTGATTGAGAAAGGATGTTGTAACTATTTTAATAGTATTATGGATAGACGCTTGTGTGAAGCATATCTTCCTTATGAATGGTTGTGAAGTGGCATGTGAACTTGACAATGATTATGAACTTCATCTAACGGGTTGAAGAAAATGGGATTAGTAATTATTCAGATATATAAATGTGATATTTGGAAAAAAAATATATATATAATTTAGTTTTTATATTCTGTTACTATAGTGATACCTCATAAATCAGCACGCAGGTCTGTGGTTTTTCAGTTGTGCATGAATATATAGAAGTGCTGAAGTGAACTGTTACATTGAGCGTGATCCAAGAAAACTAACCGGAATGCTGATGCCCCGGGAAGGTTAACCCGGTCAACACATGCCCGCAGAAGTCTGATGTGTCGGCCTTCAGTCCCTTACTACTCTAAACAGTGTGTAAGGACTACGCTTGAGTTTAAGCAAGCGAACAAAAAAGAAAAATACCATCAGCTCCAACTATACAGCTGAGGTTCAAGCTATAGAAATAGCTGGACATGATTTACACCCTCAGTTCTAACTTCACAGGTGGAGCTAAGGTTCAAGCTATAGAACTAGCTGGACATATGATTTATTACATAACTTCACAGGTGGCCAGCGTTGCTGATGCACTATCTGTACTTCAAGATCTTGACTGTGGTAAGATACCACAAATGAGAAATGTGCGAAGCAAACTAAGGGTGCTTCCAGAAAGCAAACCATACTGCTGTGACCATGCCATTGTTGTGTACCCAGAAATGTGAAAGTAGATAAACCTGCAAAACTAGGAGAATGTGAGCAAGAAGATAACATAGTCTTGAACTTTAAGAACATTCTTGACCAACAGGGACAAGTCACTTAAAAAACAATTTTAATACTAGGACCAAGGCTAAATAAGTTTAAACACATGCACAAGGTTTATCTGTCTGATTACCAGTATCCATGTATGGCTAGGCAAAGTTCTGAACATGTTCTGCACTATTTTTCTTTGTTCAGCGAACTAAGGAAAATATACTGGCTCACTGAATCAACATTAAACTCCAAGCTGTGTGGAACTAAAGAGTAAATCCAAAAATGGTTGTCTAATCGTCAAAGATAGCAATTGCAAGATGTTTTGGTTTTTTTCAAAATATGTGTTTATGTATGGTGAAGGGGTGCACGGGCCAAAAAAATGGTTGCTCTAGTAAGTTCAATCAATCAATCATGTGCCATGCCGGAAAGCGTGGGCGGTCATGACTCGCCATTTCACTCGATCACCAGTGTCGTGGATCAGCTCAGTGTTCCTGTCTCGTCCATGCCATGTGGCCAAGCCATCCAGGTATTTTCCTCTCGGTCTTCCTCTTGGTCTGTTCCCTTCAATCTTGCCAGTTGTCACTAAGTTCTCCAATCCATTTCTTCTCATAACATGTCCAAAAAATTTTGACTGTCTACGTCTAATTTCTCTAATCAGTTTACGATGTTCATTTGTCTCCTATAGTACTTGGTCATTGGTTTTTCTGTCTGTCCATGGTATTCTTTGCATTTTCCTCAGAAACCACATTTCTGCAGCCATCAGATGCTTTTCAGCTTGACTGCTCATTGTCCAAGTTTCACATCCATACAAAGGAACAGGCTCTATGTATCCCCTCAACACCCTTTTTCTCGTTTCAATTGACATCTTTTTATTGGTCAGAATGTTTTTCATCTTGCTAAAGGCTACTTTCGCCATGGCGATTCTTGTTCTAATCTCTTCAAGGCATCTCCCATCAGATGTTATGACTGTTCCAAGATAATTGTACCGATTCACTTGTTGAAGAATATTTCCATTTACTTGTATATTACATTGTGGCACTTCTTCCTTCCTAGTGACGACCATAACCTGAGTCTTTTTACAATTTAATTCTAACCCCAGTTGCTCACTGTGTACAACAACCGCATCTACTAATTGTTGCAGGTACTGCGCATTGTCTGCAATTAATACTGTATCATCTGCATATCTAATGTTATTGATGTTTCGTCCTCCAATGCTGATTCCATTTATATCCTCTACATTTCTGAAAATATTTTCACTGTATAGGGAAAAAAGATCTGGAGACATCACACATCCCTGCCTAACACCTCTCTTAATTGGCTGATACTGTCCCACTTCATTATCAATCCTTATTGCAGCTTGTTGTTTCCAATATATGTTTTTTATTAGTCTAATGTCTTTCCCATCAATTTGTAGATCTGCAAGCTTATCCACCATGTTGACATGTCTAACTCTATCAAAAGCCTTTGTATAGTCAATAAAGCAAAGATGTATATCCTTGTTTACTTCTATAGCACGTTCAATAACTCTTCGCAGCATATACACAGCATTTACTGTACCCTTTCCTTCTACAAACCCACATTGTTCTTCCCCTATTTCAGGTTGTATCTTCTTCCTCACTCTTTGCATGATAATTCTTAGCAAAATTAATTTTAACGTCTCAGTCCTTGTCTTGTGATGATCAGTCTTTAAGCGAATCATGATATACTAGGCACTTTTAAAGAGGTAGTTTGCCGTTGCTTTCCTCTATGGCAGTGACCTTACTGGTCGGAGACCGCAGCCATTGACTCAAGAAGAGTTCCTCTGCCTGCCGTCGTGAAGCTCGAGGCCATGACCCACAATATCTGTCGGCTGCCCTCAAAATTTCATCCACCACCTGCCTTCCATGGCTTCTTTTGAAAACATCCAATAAAAGGAACACAAAATAACATCACATAATCCACAGGAAAACACTATTCACAGGTGATCCATAGGAAATCACATGAAATCCAAAGGATAACACTAAATAGCGTCCCTCCGAAAAGTAACGCTTCATTTTGTCACCATTGTACCGGAAGTGAGTCAGTCTAGTAAGTTATGTCAGCAAAACTTTCCTATGTATCCTCATGGAGATGATAGAAAGGAAGTTGGAATATTAACAACGTGTTTACAATACTCCAAGTCTACATTTGATTTTCCAGCTTTGACACCCATATACTATATGATATAACTTTGTATTACAACTAATATGTGTTGGAATGTGTTGCCATAATTTGAGTATTAAATGTAACATTTCTTCACTTTGAATAAAAATACACAAGTAACCTGTTCCAGCTCATACTATTACTGCATAAACAGTAGTTGCCACCATTGTTTAGAAATCATTATTTCAGATTTGATTGGTTTTGAAAGACATTGTCACAATCATTTATAATTGTCTGTTTGCTTGATCAGTATACATTTAATACTTGTTTTACAGTAAAACTAAATGGTGTTGAACCAATGGAAATGACAACTATAGATTTACAGGAAAGAAAAAATGATGATACAGGTAGTGATCAAAGTAAAAAGGAAAAGACAAAAGAAAAGCTACCGATGGTGGGAATATTTGAAGTGGTAAGTGTATTTTGCTATGTTAACACTGAGTATACATGAGTGGTATTTCATTTCCTCCATGAATATGGCATTTTTTTAAATGTTGCCACAATAAAGCTAGCTGTTTGTTATTTAGATCTCTACATTTATGTTAATGCGCTGGAAAAGGGAACATAATTTTTAAAGGAACAAGTAATACATTTTTTAAATTGTTTTTTATTTAAAAATTAAAAGTTTCATTTTTAATTTTAAAATTACACTGTCCCTACACCAGTCTGTTGGACTAAAAATGTTGACTTCTCATCCATTTACATGGGGATGTAAATGACAAGTATGTCTGAGTGAGTTGGCCTGATGGCAAGGGACACTTGGTAATAAGGAAAGCTAATTCACATGAAAACGCAGTCCAGTGCTAATAGAAGTAATATGTATGTACTACCCTTGAGTTCAATGTGAGCGAGCGCCCCCGCCCCTCCCCCCCCCATATATATATATATATATATATATATTTCATACCTGCAGAAGTCAAAACAGTTATACAGAAAAGTCCTAAAAACAAATCAGCCGGGTCCAGATGGAATTACCACAGAAGCTATTCAGGCCTGTGGGAAACAGGAGTTAAATGGCTAACAAGACTTTTTAATTTAGCATGGGAAGAAAGAAAAGTCCCAGATGATTGGCAACAGGCAATAATAGTACCAATATGGAAAAAGAAAGGCAATATGAGAGAGTGTGAAACATACAGAGGTATATCACTCCTGAGCCATATAGGGAAAATGTATGCAAAACTATTGGAACAAAGATCTAGACCTATAGGTGAACAACAGTTGAGCAAAGTACAATTCAGTTTTCGGAAAGGTATAAGATTGCACCGATGTACTATTTACACTTAGACAAATATGTGAAAAAACTATCGAGTATAGTGATCAGCAGAATTTGTAAATCAGGAAAAGGCTTTCGATAGAGTAGACAGATACAAATTATGGACCATCCTTGAAGACTATGGGATACAAGGGCAATTGCTAGAAAGTATTCTAGCCATGTATCACTCGAGCCGAAGTGCAGTAAGAACACAAGAAGGTATATCAGACATGTTCACAGTCAATACAGGTGTAAGACAGGGATGTGTGCTCTCTCCTCTGCTATTTGTCTACATGGACAGAATATCCAAAGAGGCAAGTGTTGACAGAACAGATTCAGAAAATCTAGAACTCTTTACTCCAGATGAAACAACTGATACACAGGAAATAAATGAACTTCTATTTGCAGACGATCAATGCCTGTTTTACAGCGATGAGGGCAGACTACAAAATCAAATTAATAATCTGAGTTCAACCTGCAGCAGTTACACTATGAGTGTAAACACAGCCAAAACCGAAGTAATGCAAGTTAGCAGATCGCCGGGCCCACTTAGTATACAGATAAATAGCACAACTCTGAAACAAGTTAAAGAATTCAAATATCTTGGAAGTATGATCACAGAAGGTGGCAGATTGGACAGAGAAATCGAAATCAGACGTCAAAAAGCTGGTGCATTTACATGTCATCTATCACCCTTACTGAAACATCCAAATATACCCATGTCCGCAAAACGACAGATAATAAACAGCATATTCACACCAACCCTATGCTACCAATCTCAAACCTGGACTTTATCCAAGTCACACTTTCGCAAAATCAACACCTGCAAGATGAGATGCCTGAGGAGAACTGCCAACTTAACAATCCGAGATCGAGTAAGAAATGCTGTTATCAGACAGACAGTGGGATCAACACCTTGTGCCACATTTATTGAAAGACAGAAGATTGATTGATTGATCTAGGAACCGACATCACAGCATTCAGGGCATTCCCATAGGCGCTCTGTCCCCATCCTCAGCAGCCAGCGAAGAGTTCAAACACGAATAGTACCAGTAGCAATCTGATTATATGTCCGTCTCGCCTTTCCTCTGAGCGTCGAGCGTCGGCCAGATCCCCTCGTCACTCCTCTCTGCCTCATTCTTGCCAGACCATGATCATCCATTTGCTCCTCTGAGGTGTACACATGTTCCCACAAGGCCGCAACCACGTCTGCCTTGTCATGCATCAATACTCCACCAAGTTTTGCAGAGCCAGCCAATCTGTCCGCCTGTTCATTCCCCAGCACACCAGCATGTCCCGGAGAAAATATCCAGGCGATACTTGCCACCCGTGACCTCCGAAGCAAAGAAAGCCACGCTGCCTGAAGCTTGCCTGTCCTCACCTTCCTCAGCATGCTTTCTGAGTCAGTTACAATCACGATATGTGTGTGTATCGTATTCTCGATCCAGCAGAAAGCTGCAGTGACCTCTATTCTCCACCTCTATTCTTAAGCTAGATGTTGTGGTATCATATGCCAGGCTCTCCTGTACCAAACATCGGCGATTAGCTTTTGCTATGAACACCCAGGCACTTCTCCTACCTCTCGACACCGAACCATCTGTGTAGATCACATCACCCGATCAAGTGGTTTGGCCATGTCGAACAACTACCATCACTGGGCTTACATCTAAGATCATCTGCGACGAGACAGAGAGGATGTCCAAGAAGAAAATGGATTGATGACAACAAAAACATTGTACAACCACATGGAATGACACTATCCAGTGCCGCCCACCGGGCGCTGGAACGCAGATTATTCCTCCCCACGACGCTTGACAGCAGAAGTGGAAGATGATGATGATGATGATGATGATGATCTTCTTCTTCTTCTTCTTCAGCATTCCGAGCCATTGAGGTTCTTTGCTGCAAATACAATCTGTCTCCATTCGTCTCTCTGGTGGACCTTCTCTTGCCAGTCGTTGATTCCAAGTGCTTGTAGGTCTGTATGTATATTATCTCTCCACCGCCTTCTTGGTCTACCTCGGGGTCTACGGTCATTTATTTCCTGAGTGTAAGCGAGTTTTGTTTCCCTATTATCTTCCATTCTTTCTATATGCCCCAGCCATTGTAGTCTATTAGCCTTCATGATACCAGTGATTAGCGGGGACTTAAACAAATCATAAATGTCTTTGTTACTTCTTCTTTTCCACTCTCCACTTGTGTATCCCTAATGGGTCCAAAGATGCGTCTTAAAATTTTGTTCTCAAAGGTTTGTAACAAGGCTTCGTCTCCTTTCGTTGTACTCCAGGTTTCAGAGCCATACAGCACAACTGGTCTGATCAGTGTTTTGTATATTGTGATTTTGGTGTTACGAGATAGCGCCTTTGATTTTAGTAGATGTTGTAGTGCATAGTATATCTTATTTCCAGAGTTGATTCTAGTTTGTATTTCTTCCCTTATGATGTTGGAGCAGTTGAAGATTGTACCCAGGTATTTGTATGTTTCCGTTCTTTTAATGGTGATGATGATGATGACATGTATTAAATGTAACTGAAATGTTTATCTAAAATCACATCATGCTGTGCAAGGCAGCTAATATCATTTCTTTTTTAAATCTACAGTATTTAGTACAAGTGAAAAAATCCCTGGAAGCCTTGGAGATGTGGTTTTATAGAAAATGCTGAAAATTAATTGGGCAGCTTAAATGAGCAAACATTAGAAAGAGGCAGTCATCATTTTTTGGCAACGTTATGAAAAGACAAAAACTGGAACATGTTGTGACAAACATAAGGATTTTTTTGGAAAAAAAATCAAATCAAATCACATCAACTTTATTTTAAAAGGGTCACAAATTGGGCACGCAGGCCCATCTTACATTCAGCCCTTTCAATCACTCATCTTTTGGTTCATCAAGATAAATAAATGAACGAATGAAATGAACGGCAGGCAGGAATGAAACGAACGACAGGCAGGAAAGAGAGATAGTGGAAGACAGTGTGAGATTCTTGACAGTCTTGTGTCATGGCACGGTAGGGAGTCAACACACGAATTGATTCATAACATTGGAGATTGTAATTTGTGGAGAGGCATGATCGCCCGTGCCAATCAACAAGGCACTGGATGATGATTTAGTACAATATTTTTCTTCTGACTATGGCAGTTATCACTTTGTGTGAATTTTTCTACTGTATAAATTATGATAGCACACTTCTTGCTGACCCTGTAGTCATGTGTTTGAATCCCCATTGAGTCAGATTTTTTGTTAATGTAACTGGGCTCCCAGTCGGACATGAACACCCAAGGTATCTTGGGAAGTAAAGGTGGCTAGTGTATTGACTGCATTATCGATATGAGTGCTATATGGTTTATAAAATTGAGGCCAGCACTAAATACCCAATACAAGGTGTGTGCAAGGGTCCTTTACTTCTTTACTATATACTCTCCATGCCTCATGGATGCAAATACTTACTTTATACCTGATGATGCCTATTGCATTCAATCTCTATTATAAAGGCACACAGGAATAAAGTGAAATAACAGTTAAAATGTCTTTAACTTCTTCATAACATCTAGTCAGATAGGGGGTCTGCTCCACTTTCCTGAATCATAGAATACAGTTTCTCCCCCGATGTGTCTCCACCTTGCCTTGGTGGGGGAGCTTGCGTGTCCCATTGACCCCATGTGCTTGATGATGGATGAAAACTACATATTGGACAGCTTATGGGATAGGGGCCAGACTAAGAGAGACACAACCTGCTGCTGTGCAGGTAGACTGAGGATAGCAGTCAAAAGTTTAAATCAGGTGCACAAAGGCAGAAGTTCTTTGTTCGGACAATACTCTAAGGCTCTCTGTAGGGGGTTGAGGCTGAACGCCTCTAAGCCGCAAACCCTCAGATGTGAGAGCTGAAAAATAGAGGTGAGATACTGAGCACGCTACATGCCCAGTTTTGATACTTGTTCGAAAGCTCTGAGCTGGGGGATATGAGGGATTCCAGGATGAGAGGGCCTGGCCATTTCTCGTTCACTGCTGCACAGAGGTAAGGTGCTGAGCAGGCAGCACATGTAGCCTACCTCGTGAGCGAGTACTAAAAGGCAGAAAAGTGCCCCAGTCGAATGAAATGGTTACGAAAGCTGTCTGTACCTAACTCATAGAGTGTAGACAAAAGTGGAAAAACGTCTCAATAACACGAAATGGAAAGCACTGTGAGTGAACCTATTGCGTGGTCCGAAGTCAAACGAAAAAGCTTACCAAGTGGATGTCGCCCTCAGTCTGACCGTTTCTGGTGTGTGCTTGAGTGACCAATGGCAAGTGAGATGCCCAACACATGGAAGTGAGGAACTAAAGCAGCCATGAGCAGGACGTGGTAACGTCTCAGGTGAGGCCAGTCTCAGAGCAATATGTGCCGGCTCTGCAATTATGGAAGCCTTCTTGGATAGTGAGGGAATGCCCATGGTCTGCCCCTGCCTTCCCTTGAGGGTTGACCATGATGTCATTGACCGTTCTATCTTGACCAGCTGAGATGTGGGTGACATCACAACAATAAGTCTAACGTGCCTTGAAACCCGAGGAAGGCTAACCTCATTAAAAAATGCCCGCCAAAGTCGGAAGTGCCATCCTACGGGTGGCAAAATAAAAATTGGCACTACGCATTTACGTCCGAGTGAAATGTCTCGTCCGAATGTTTCTCCTGCTCTGACTACCTAGTTTCCGAATGCCGCTCTCGTTCGGAACAGCTCTGACTGGGTAGTTTTCCGAATGTCCATCGTGCCTGGAACAGCTCTGAAGGGCACAAAGACAAGCACATGTCCGAACCGAAAACTCGCTGAGTGGATACCGTCTGCAGACCGGTCTGGTTTGTGCGGGAACGGCCCGTGGTGAACGAAATGCTCAATATAAAGAAGTGAGGATTTTAAGCAGCCATGAGCAGGACGTGACGATTCCCTCGGTGTGCCCAGCACCTGGGCGTTTTGTGTCGGCCCAGCAACTATGGAAGCCACCTTGGATGGCAGAAAATGCTATGGACTGTCCCTGCCTTCAGTTGAGGGATGGCCGAAGTCTTCGACTGTTCCAACTTGACCAGCTGGGATATGGACGGTACCACAAAAGTGAGAGTCTCCCAGGAATGCTAACCTGGTCAAAAGAGCATGCTAAAAGTCAGATGTGTTGGCCTGAGGGTTTTGACCCAAGGGTGCCTAACTAGACACACCGCCATCACATCTGAAAAAACACTCCGGATGAAAGCAAAGAAGAAGAAGAAGAAGAATAGTTCTAAGCATCATCTTTTTTTTTCTGTCTGCTTTATATTGTTTTTTTTTTCTTCAAGTCTCATTGCAGCTGGCATAGACACAATACACAAGTATTGATAGACACTTATAAAACAAATGAAAGTAGAGATCAGAGGACATGCTAGACAGTAGAAAAAATAATGGCTGTAGGCAGACTAGAATTATGATTCCAAATGATAACAGTGTGGCGCTAAAAGAATAAATGTACTTTATAGCAAGCATTGTCATAGTGTGTCATTACAACACATTTTAATTCTTCTTCTGCATTCATCCGGAGTTTTTTTTTCCGGATGTGATTGCGTTGTGCCTGTTTACAGCAGAGCTGCGTTCTTGCGCCATTAGGCTGACACATCCGACTTCTGCGGGCATTTGTTGACCGGGTTAACCTTCCCGGGGACATTTTAATTGAGATTGTTGTCACTGCCATCCATATTCTAATATTTGTTGTTTTTAAAACACCGGCTCTAGCTTGGCCACCCTATTTCAAGCTCCACCCCAGTGGCAGTATGTACTATGGTACCACCATTACCTATTGCTTATTCCTCCAGGAGCTACCATTACACATTTATTTTGTATAAGAATTTCTTTTTAAAAACTACTGATTATCTTTTATTATCCATCCATCATGTGCCATGCCGGAAAGTGTGGGCGGTCATGACTCGCCATTTCACTCGATCACCACAGTCGTGGATCAGCTCAGTGTTCCTGTCTCGACCATGCCATCTGGCCAAGCCATCCAGTTATTTACTTCTCGGTCTTCCCCTTGGTCTGTTCGCTTCGATCTTGTCAGTTGTCACCAAGTTCTCTAATTTATTTCTTCTCATAACATGTCCAAACAATTTTGACTGTCTACGTCTAATTTCTCTAATCAATTTACAATTTTCATTTGTTTCCTGTAGTACTTGGTTATTGATTTTTCTGTCTGTCCATGGTATTCTTTGCATTCCCCTCAGAAACCAAATTTCCACAGCCATCAGATGTTTTTCAGCTTGACTGCTCATTTTCCAAGTTTCACATCCATACAAAAGAACAGGCTCTACGTAGCACCTCAACACTCTTTTTCTCATTTCAATTGACATCTTTTTATTGGTCAGTATGTTTTTCATCTTGCTAAAGGCTACTTTTGCCATGCCGATTCTTGTTCTAATCTCTTGAAGGCATCTCCCATCAGATGTTATGACTGTTCCGAGATAATTGTACCGATTCACTTGTTGAAGAATATTCCCATTTACTTGTATATTACATTGTGGTATTTCTTTCTTCCTAGTGACGACCATAATCTGTGTCTTTTTTACAATTTAATTCTAACCCCAGTTGTTCACTGTGTGCAACAACCGCTTCTACTAATTGTTGCAAATCCTGCTCATTGTCTGCAATCAAGACTGTATCATCTGCATATTTAATGTTAATTAATGTATCGTCCTCCAATGCTGATTCCATTTATATCTTCTACATTCCTGAAAATATTTTCACTGTATAGGGAAACAAGATCTGGAGACATTACACATCCCTGTCTCACACCTCTCTTAATAGGCTGATATTGTCCCACTGCTTATCAATCCTTATGGCAGCTCGTTGTTTCCAATATATTATTTTTATAAGTCTAATGTCTTTCCCATCAATTTGTAGATTTGCAAGCATATCTACCATGTTGACATGTCTTACTCTATCGAAAGCCTTTGTGTAGTCAATAAAGCAAAGATGTATATCTTTGTTTACTTCTTTAGAACATTCAGTAACTGATTGCAGTTTATACACTGCATTTACTGTACCCTTTCCTTCTACAAATCCACATTGTTCTTCCCCTATTTCAGGTTGTATTTTCTTCCTCACTCTTTGCATGATAATTCGTAGCAAAATCTTCGTAATGTGACTCATTGTACTAATTGTTCTATGTTGATCACATTCCAAGGCTCCTGATTTCTTTGGGATTGCAATAAATACAGAATTACATAATTCAGAAGGTATATCTCTGGTATCATATAATGTGTTCAGCAGACTGGTGACTTGATCTATTTCTATTAACAAAATATGAAATATGGGTTTTAAAATTTTTTATTTTTACTTTTGCAGTTTCGTTTCTCTGACTGGAAAGACAAACTAATGATGGTCATTGCCACAATTAGTGCAGCAATAGATGGTGCTGCACTTCCTTGTATGATAGTTGTGTTTGGAGACATGATTGATCTGTTTGCTGGCACTGCAAGACTCAAGATCTTCCTAGATGGAATCCCAGAATTCATGAATCATACAAATTTGACAGAAGAGAACATTTTCAAAGATCCTGGTAGTTTTACGTATGTATTCTAAATATCTCTATAGTGAATATTTCAGGGTTAATCAAAATTGTCGCTGTATTTGTATTGTATTGTATTTATACCATTACTGTTCTTTTCAACCCTTCTGAGATGTATATTATCTATTATTCTTTCATATAATGAATATCTATGTTTTTGAAACTAATTTGAATGCTAATTCATACTGTGTAAATTATATAATCATGTCTTTCAGACAGTTGTGATATTGATATTGTGCTCTCCATCTTCATTCCTGTCAGTATACTGAGTGCTTTCAATAAATAACTTAAATTATTACTCTACCTTGCAATTTTGATACCCTGTCTAGTTTGTTTTTGTGATATATTGATTAATCTTTCTTTGGTAGATCTTCAGGACTATCTATCTTTAACATGCTTTTCATTGTGATAGGCTTATTGCTTATTCAGTTAGTGGTATCATCTTGGGTTCTTTGTTCTTGCATTCCAGTAAGTAATGTTCTGCATTATTATGTTTCTTGCATTCAGAATAGTTGCTTTCTTTTATGGAAAAAGAATATTAACAACACTCAGCTAGTTTTTAACCCTTTTAGGACGGAACAACATTGGGCCAAATTTAGGTTTCCCTCTGAAGAAGACGAGCCATTTTTTTTGGAGTACAGAAATGACTGAAGTGACAATTTTATAAATTAAAAAAAAAAAATATTAGAACCCTATATAGGTATATTCAAGTATATATATATTCTTAAAGAGGATATAGTAAAGTTTATTTCTGTGTATGATTGAAATTGTTTTGTTCATGTTTATGCAAATTTGATGACCTCATTTGTATTTTGTGAAAAAAAAAATATTTCATACCACTATGTATGAATTGGTACTAAATATTTAAAAAAGATGGTACTCACCTAAAATTTCCTCATTGAATACCTACACCACTTTAGAATAATTTTAAACACTTATGGTTAAATAAACAACAACTATGAAGTCCCTATTGACATTTGTAATAGGTGGGCTATCATCTGGTGACATGTTTTTTGGTTATGACATCACCATGAATGGATATAGATAACACGATCCTCTTTATTCCCAATACACAAAACTAAGGGGACACGAGGTTGAAATCCTCATGGGCACTTTCTGTATCACTAAAGTCTTTATCTGACAGTCCTGAACTGTCAAAATCGCTACTATCAGAGCTAGTCTATGCTAGTACGTCTTCGGGTTCAAAGCTGGCCATTTTAGAAATCACAAATCCACGAAAAACTGGGTATCTATGTTAAAATTCACAAATTTAAATCCCTCTGTTAGAAACGCATGCTGTAAGCTGGCACGTGCAAAGTAAAATGGCTGACGGTTACAAGGCAGCATTTGATTGGCCTGTACTATTAAAAGGAAACCAATCAAAGCAGTTCTTACAAACAGGGCCGATGATCGGCCCGGTCGTCTTTCTGAATAGGGCCTCGTGGCGACCCCAAGGCCGGGAAATCGGCCCGGCCGGGTTATAAGGGTTAAACTGTATTTAATATGAAAATAAGGAAATACTGGCCAAATGTAATGTTAATTATAATCATTTTTATATATCTGGTAGGGAATTGTCTGCTAAACTGAAATTGGTAAAAAAAAAAGTTTGTTATATACTTACACACTGATATAAAATGTAAATTGTTTGAATTTATGTTTATAATACAATATATTTTGTTTTTGTTTTAGTTACTTAATCTGTTGGGGTATCGTCCTTGTACTCTGGACATATACAAAGGTACTATGATCATTTCTCCCCCCCCCCCCCCCCCTTTCTCCATATGCATCAGCGTCCAACAACTAATAATGGCAGTTCTGTGTTGTCTGAAGAGACCCCTCATTGTTCTGTTTCTCTCGTGTCTTGCCATGCCAGTTCTTACTTCCAAGTCTCTCATTCAGAGTGAACTCCCTTGGGGCAAGATAGTGGGACACTTTTTCATCCATTAGTTCGATTGTGTGCTGATGAAGGCTCAAGTTGTAACATCCGGTTTGTCATTTGTGATAGTGTTCTAGTAAAGGTTACCAATTCGACTTCTGGTTTCCATTGATCCATTCATGCTGGTTTCTAATCAAATGATACTGGTCTCTAATGACAAATAAATCAATATCATGCTATCTAAACCATGATTTGTACCTGGTATGCCTGCAATGCTTCATAGATTATACCAAGGCACTTGATAAAGTAAAGCATGATGAACTGATTAAAATGTTGGAGGATATTAACATTGATGGGAAAGATCTCAGAATAATAAAGAGTATTTACTGGAACCAAGTAGCTGCAATTAAAATAAGAAATAAAGAGGGCAATTATGACCAAATAAAACTAGGACTACTACAGACATGTGTCTTGTCACCCGATCTCTTCTCCCTCTATAGCGAAGTAATACTAATAATGAGAGAGATCAAAGAGAAACCAAGAATACTAATCGAAGGTTATAGATTGATTGATTGATTTAGGAATTGACATCACAGCATTCGGGGCATTCCCATAAGTGCTCCATCCCCATCCTCAGCAGCCAGCGAAGAGTTCCAACACTAATAGTACCAGTAGCAATCTGATTATAAGTCCGTCTCGCCTTTCCTATGAGCGTTGAGCGTCGGCCAGATCCCCTCGTCACTCCTCGCTGTCTCATTCTTGCCAGACCATGGTAATCCATTTGCTCCTCCGAGGTGTGCACATGCTCCCACAAGGCTGCAACCACGTCTGCCTTGTCATGTATCAATACTCCACCAAGTTCTGCAGAGCCAGCCAATCTGTCCGCTTGTTCATTTCCCAGCACACCGGCATGCCCCGGAGAAAAGATCCAGGCGATGCTTGTCACCCGTGACCTCAGAAGCGAAGCAAGCCACTCCACACAAAGCCTGCCTGTCCTCACCCTTTCTGAGTCAGTTACAATCACGATGTGTGTGTCGTATTCTCCAATCAGCGGAGAGCCGCAGTGACTGCCTCCACCTCCATTCATAAGCTGGATGTTGTGGTATCATATGCCAGGCTCTCCTGCCCCAAACATCGACCATTAGCTTTGGCTATGAACCCCCAGCCACTTCTCTCACCTCTTGACACCAAACCATCTGTGTAGATAATTACATCACCAGAGTGAGCATTGTCCTGAATTAGTTGCTGGATTTCCACTTCCGTGGCCCCTGCTGGTCACTCCCTGCACTCCCGGCTTAATGTGATTATAACTCTGCACAAGTCTGACTGCTCCGCTGGCACTCTGACCCACTCCTCTCCACGCCTAATGTTAAGGTGTTATACTCGAAGGTTATAATAAACAATGTACACTATGCAGGTGACACTGATTGGTGGTGAATAATGCATAAGATCTACAACAATTGTTGGACATTGTAATAACAGAGAGTGCAAAGAATAGCAAGAAAACATTAACAATGGTGATATCATAGAAAAAGGTGACATCAAAATGTGACATATAAATAGAAGGGACAATTCGTAACCAAGTGAAAAATTTTAAATACCTAGGAGCATTTATAACATCAGATAGAAGATGTACAACAGAGATTAAGAGCACAATAGGGCAAGAAAAAGCCGCATTTCAGAAAATGAAGAGTATCTTATGCAATAAGTCACTATCATTGAATGTGAGAAAGAGAGTGCTGAGGTGCTATATAGAACCTATTCTGTTGTATGGCGGTGAATCTTGAAATATAAATGAACAAATTAGGAAGAACTTGGAGGCAACAGAGATGTGGTTCCTGAGACAAATGTTGCAAATTCCTTGGACTGCCAAAGTAACTAATAATGAATGCCTGACAGAGGCTAATGAAACTAGACCATTATATACAACAACAAGAAAGAGCAAACAGATTTTTTTAATCACATGATGAGAAGAGAGGCATCGCAGAACATCATGACAACAGAAAGATTGAGGGGAAAAGAGGCATAAGAAGACCAAGAGAAATGATGCTGAGTGAATTGAAACAGTGGCATGGAGGAATATCGTCAGCAGAGTTGATCCAGAAAACCAAAGACCAAGGTCTGTGGAGAGTCATGAGTGCCTACGCCAGCTGGCAGGGCACTTGATGATGATGATGCCTGCATTAGAGGCAGATATCTTACTCTAAGCATGTCCATGCACAGAATTATGCCCTTATTACATTTATATTCTTCTTTATTATTTTTAATTAGCTACAGTCTACTACCTATAGTACCATGTGGGTGTAGGTCAGGTGGGGGGGGGTGGGGGGTCTTGAGCTTGAGGATTGAAAGCTGCCTGGCTAGTGCAGTCATCACGAACTGTGCAGGTTAGGGTTTTCTTTTTGTCCGCGAAAGAAAAACATCAGCACTTTACCAAGGATTTGAACCCGGGTCTCCCAAAGGAAAACTCTGCATTCTATCCACTCGAACAGGCTCTCCTCATTTATTAGTAATTTCATAATTTTGTGTGGAATCCTTAATTTGTTTTCTTCTTGCAGGAAATATTGTCAAAATATTACAGAGTTCTATTTAGCACGGAATCAAAACGTCTCATGTCTTTCGCTTGGTTTTGAGAATGGAATTCTATATGAGATGTCAAAATATGCATTATATTACTGCAGTAAGTTGTGTTTATGTTCTGATTAGTAAACCAGCTACACTAAATTTGTCACACACCTCATTGTTGGTTAACAACATTAGATTGCTGCCTCTAACTGCTATAGTTCAAAAGTGTATTGCATGGTCTGTGTGTCTTAGTGCAAAAGTGTATTATATTGTTTATTGTGGTTCAGGGCTCCATTTTATGTCTACCTTAGTACAACAATGATTTCTATTGTATGCATTAATTGGTACAAAAGTGTAACCATATATTCTGTGTCTGTCTACGTTGCTTTAAAAATCATATACATTATGACATCAGAAGTCAGTAGTCCAGCCAAGATACCTCTATTGGAAGAGGAAAAAAATATATGAAGCTGATTACGAAGAAAGGATAGAGTAAGCTAGACTATGATGCGAACAATATGAAAATGACCTCAGCACATGGCAAGATAAATTTTGTACGGAAACGCGACTTGTCTGGAAACAAATGGATGAAGAATACAACAGCATCTATGAGAAGGTGACACAAACCCACAACAAGATGAAAGATAACAAAACATCAAACAAAGAGTCCTTATAAGGACTGCACCCAGGAGCCTGCACCAACAAAGAAAACTACAAGAGGAGACGAGCACAAAGGATAGTCGCCGACCAACCCCCAGCGGACGTCACAGACACAAACCAACATAACCAGTCCGAGATAGGACTTACTCGTAAGAGAGCACAAGACAAGAATTAGGGTGAATATACCCACAAAAAACCACGGACCTCGACAATAACCACAGCAGAAAGACGCAGGTTGAACGAGGCCGAATTTGGAATTTTTGTTTTGAAAATTGGAATTGGAATTGGCATCAGTATGTGGCGTCTCCATGTTGAAGGTTGGCAGTAATGGATCACCAACAGTTTTTGTTATGTGCCTTAATAGTACATTCTGTCAGGCTGTAATGAGGCCATATCTTGATCTAGTCTATTCATTTACATCTTTGATATCCAATCGTTTTTTTAATAGATTATTTCATTTGATATTTTTTTCTTCTCATTTGTATTTCTTTCAGAGGCATCCTTTTTTAATATTGAATTGTTCCTAGATAATTTGGTGTTTTTTCTTTCTTTCCTTGTAAGTAGCTTTTCAAGTTTTATGCTGTCTTTAGTCTAGGTCAGTGTCTGCACTCCATGCAGCAGTGGTTAATACACCAGCATGTGATGTCTTATTTTCAGTTTCAGTAATGTTTGAATGGAAGTATAAGATTCATGTAGTACATGTGTACTCGCTCATTTTAATTCTAATTATGATCAGCATGACACTGTCTTTGTTTGGACAAGTGTCGCTTGTCGTCCCTGGAGGAAAGTGGACTCGACAAGCACACCTTTAATATCCTTCTACAATTGGAACTATTGAATGACTTTTGTCTACACTCCTCCCTTCTGTCTTCCATACACTATATATATATCTCTCTCTCTCTCTCAATCCTTCATAACATACCCTGACAACAGTTTCCTCCAACAATTAATAACATGTTTATTGTTGAAAACTATGTCAGTTGTATGTATTGAATGTGTATATGTAGTTGGTAGTGTCTGCTATTGTGAATGCAAGATAGGACTCTGGAATTCGTATGTGCCGTATACTTTCTCGCCTCGTCAAACGGCCAAACCACAGGACATCAAACATAGAAATGGACAGATCTCACCCTGGATGCTCCATTTCTGCTTGAGTCTGGAGGTAAATCCGTTATTTGAAAAAAACTGTTCACCACTGGATCACCGTAAATTAATGTGATCACGGTAAGTCTTATGCCTAGACCAGGTGTTCTTTGATTATTATTTAGTTAATAAATCCATCGTGAAAAACACATCACCACTGTCTAGCACTGTCTATCAGTTTTTTTGAATACATTTACAAACGTTCTGGAGTTCTTCAATGTTTCTTTTAGGTGAGTACCCAATTAAAATATTTTGCTCTGCTTGTATAACTTAAAGTTCTTTCACTGGGGTTCACAAAAACCTGTTACTTGCCATTCGTTATGTCAGCCCAAGATTAGTGAATGGCTAGGTTGAATTTTCTCTAGTGACATACTTTCACTGCACCTGTGATGTTAGGGTCTTTACTCTTTTCTGAACAGGTCAGGAGTATATATGAAACCTTATCACTTCTATGATCATCCATGAATTGAAATTTATATATAAGCACATATGCACTAATATCCCATTGTCTTAAACAATATGGGACTATAATTTCTTTCCCCACACAGGATGCATAGATATCTCTGTCCAGTTTTGGAACACACACTAACTTCAAAACAAGTTTTCCACTCATTTATACCGAGTGTCCAATCCTCTGTTGTTTTTTTTTATCCACAATCAAATTTTGCCGTAAGTCCCCACATCAAACGTCTGTGAAGTCACCGTAAGTCAATTGCCCGCTCCGTTCCGCTCCTCCGCTAGTTCCCTGTGTTCCCCTACGCTAGTACCTCCAAGCGTCTGAACCCTTTGATCGCCGTCTTCATGCGTTTTCCCCCGTTGTCGAAGTCTCCCCGTCGTTCTGTCCTTTGAAGTAGATGGACAATGACCTCTCACACTGTATCCTATTTTTATACCAGTCGGTCAAAGATCTCTAATTTATCCTCCTCTCAGACTGAAGTACTCGATTGTTAACCACCTATTCCTCTTCCTCTGGAGTTGGATATCTAGATAAGAAATCCGCTACTACATTCTCCTTACCAGGGATGTATTCCACTGTGAAGTTGTACTTCTGCCGCAACACCGACCATCACATCCACCATGCTTTGAGCTTCTGCGAAATAGCTATGAACATCACGTGTTGATGATATGACTGGATCCTCACATGGCTCACCACCTCATCCAGTAGGCGACCTCATAGACACCCTACTATACTACTCATGCCCGAAACTAGTGTTGGCACATCGCCCCTGTACGTCCTGTCGACCTACTTTTGACTTGCGTAAGCGACGGCTCACAATACAGACGGATTGTCCCATCCTGACTGTAACACTGTTTCCATATTCTCTTGGTTTCCCCCGGGCTTGCCTCTGGGGATGTTCCACCTCGTCCACGTTGGACCGAGTCATCTTTCCCAAACCTCCTGGACTTTTGCTTCCAGGACCATCTTGGACGATATTGAATATGGTCAGCCAATCTTCGGTTGGAGTCCTGGGTATTTCTCGCCTTTCCCGACGTTACCCACCCCTTCTGAATTTGGTTACTAGTGAAAGTTTCACTCTTGTCCCTTCCCTGACGTGTGATGTCCCTCCTCCCTTCGTTGGGTAAATCTGACCTATCACGTACTTTCCCATATGCCCTCCTATGTAGTACTGGTGATCTCTGGTCTTCGTCTGGACATGTAACCTTTGTCTTAATGGCTGCCATCACCATAAGGTGTGAAGCTTTGCTCTCGGATCTCTCCTCATATTTCTTAATGAGATGCCTAGGGAGATTTTTCCTTTCTCCCCGATCCGGATTCCATAGGTATTCTTGGACACAACCTTTTCCACAGGATAAGGTCCTTTCCATCCTACTTGGAGTATATTAGTCTCTGCTGGACCCCATACTTCCACTTGGTCTTCCAACAAGAGCTATTTTACTCTTAGTCCACTTGGTGGGTGGTGCTTTCTGGCACTCTGAACAAGATTTCACCCACCGGCGTACATTACCGGTCATTCCTGGCCAGCAATAATGGCCGGAAATTTTTCTGCAATGTCTCTCTGACACCCATATGTCGATTCTCAGATATGGTGTGTCCACTCTGAAGAATGGGAGACGGTGGGTCTCTGGAACCACCCACTGCTCGTGCAGGTTGTCTCCTCTTCCAGCTCTCCTGTAAAGCAGCCGATTCCTCAAAAGTTCTGTCCCTGTTCTGGTGGCTCAGCACTTCTTTGCAGCTTCCTGTAGCAAGGACGCAACGTAGTGTCCTTCCTCTGGGCAGTATGCAATTCCCCTAGCACTGAGTTGTCGCATAGTGTCTCTGCCTCTTTTTCCTTCCCTTGAGATCCACTGGCTACTGTTCCCCTGTGGGCTGGCTGCTTGGGCAACCCCAAAAAGACATATTTAGTACCAATGATCATGGGAAATAGGGAATCCGCTAATACAGCTGCAGGAATAATGCCTGTGACGTACCTGGACTTAATCTCCACCTTGGCGATTGGCAGCATCATGGTAACCGCACTCCTCATTGCCGGTTGTATCTCTATGGTCTCCCCTGTAAGTTGGTCTGGGCTTACTAGGCTGGCATCTATCACAGCTTCCCCATCCAAACCTGAATCGTAGAGACAAGTAACCTGCTGGCCATTGACTTCAATCATTTCAACCACAGGTGGTCTCTCTTTGGTCAGAGTTCCTTCGCCGACCTCAGCCTTGTCTGTGATCACCTTCTTATGAATCACTTGGCATGCCGCGAAGTGATGACTTTTTGGTTTCGATCTGCAGTCCTTTGTGTTATGAGAGGGTGCCTTGCAGATTGAACACCACTTCTCGGACCACGGTCGTTTCACTGGAGAATTCGAGGTGTTCTGGTTTCCTTCCTTCACCTTCTCTGAACTCTCCATTGACGTCTTTATATAAGGTTCCACTTTTCCTCCTTCCGAGTTCTTAGGTTTCATTTGGTCTTGTTTCTCCTGACCTTTTGTGGGTTGTATATTGGTTTCTTTAGCTTCCCCATGGACTTCTATGAATCTTTCCGCCAGCTTATTCACAACATCCAGCCGTTCCGCCCCTTGTTCTCCTAAAAATGTCTTCAGTGGTTCTGACATTTGCTGTCGCATCTGGTCTACCACCATCATCTCTTCCAGACTCTCATAGTCCCGCTTGAACTCTGCCAAGTCCATCCATCTCTGGAGATATGATTTCAGCCTTAAACTGTAGGTGGTGAATAGCTCTCCCGGCTCTCTTCTGGATGATCAAAACTTCTTCCGATACGTTTGTGCTATGATTTCATAATGCTTCATCAAAGCGGTTTTTAAGTCTTCATAATTATTTTCATGTCCTGGAGGTTGGCATGTGTATACCTCGTAACCCGAACTCCTTAATCCCTGGGATAATTTAAGAGCCCATTTGCTTCTATCCAGTCCCATAGCAGTGGCGATTGCTTCGAAACGACTAGCGTACTGGTCAAAGCGTTCTTTCGACTCTTCATAAACCGCTAAGGGAAACTTCACTGCATGGTACCCATGTGGGTTGCACCATGTGAAGATGAACTTCCTTCTGCTGCATCTATTCCACCCTTAGTTTGTGTTTTGAGTTCTAGCTCTCGCATGCGGTATTCTTGTTCCCTTATCTTGTTGGCTTCTTCTGCTTGCAACCTCTTGTTGTCCTGTTCCATTCCGTCTCTTGGGCTCCCGTTCCATTTCCAGTTTCTTGGCCTCCTGTTCCATTTCCAGTCTCTTGGCCTCCTGTTCCATCTTTCTGAGCCCTAGCTCTGCCTTTTGATCTTCTCTTTCTGCTTGACAACGCTCTCTTTCTACCACCTGTATATACTCTGATAGGGCTTGTCCAGACAACCCCATCGCTTCACCCCTTTCCCTCAATTCTTCCATCTCTAGTTTATTAGTGGCCATAGTTAAAGCAGGTAAGTCAGCAAGTTGAGTAAAGACACCCCAAGGCAGTAAAGAAGTACTTACTATAACCTGACAATCTATTAGAACCTATATGAATTTCTCCTATGTATATCTAAATATTATTTATCTACGACACCACACATTACATCACAACCACTCTCTCAACCACAAGATGAGATTTAGGATAAAGACTTATGTAGACGTGTCAAAGTGTGCACAAATAGGTAATATGTCTTAACACCTATCCACTTTCGTCCTGTCTGGCTCTTTCTCACTGTAAAGTCACCAGCATTAATGTAATGTCTCTAACATAAATGAAATGGCACCATATATCCCATGGACATCCTTCCATTAAAAGTCATCAATGTATACATTTATGTATATCCCAATATGTAGGTACCCATATGCCGGTACCACGTTTCAACTACCCCGCTGCTCCACCATTTAATGTGGGTATTATGTAATACACGCTGCTCCACCATTTAATGTCGCTTGTCGTCCCTGGAGGAAAGTGGACTCGACAAGCACACCTTTAATATCCTTCTACAATTGGAACTATTAAATGACTTTTGTCTACACTCCTCCCTTCTGTCTTCCATACACTCTCTCTCTCTCTCTCTCTCTCTCTCTCTCTCTCTCTCTCTCTCTCTCTCTCTCTCTCTCTCTCTCTCTCTCTCAATCCTTCATAACATACCCTGACAACAGTTTCCTCCAACAATTAATAACATGTTTATTGTTGAAAACTATGTCAGTTGTATGTATTGAATGTGTATATGTAGTTGGTAGTGTCTGCTATTGTGAATGCAAGATAGGACTCTGGAATTTGTATGTGCCGTATACTTTCTCGCCTCGTCAAACGGCCAAACCACAGGACATCAAACATAGAAATGGACAGATCTCACCCTGGATGCTCCGTTTCTGCTTGAGTCTGGCGGTAAATCCGTTATTTGAAAAAAACTGTTCACCACTGGATCACCGTAAATTAATGTGATCACGGTAGGTCTTATGCCTAGACCGAGTGTTCTTTGATTATTATTTAGTTCATAAATCCATCGTGAAAAACACATCACCACTGTCTAGCACTGTCTATCAGTTTTTTTAATACATTTACAAACGTTCTGGAGTTCTTCAATGTTTCTTTTAGGCGAGTACCCAATTAAAATATTTTAGCCTATTTTGCTCTGCTTGTATAACTTAAAGTTCTTTCCCTGGGGTTCACAAAAACCTGTTACTTGCCATTCGTTATGTCAGCCCACGATTAGTGAATGGCTAGGTTGAATTTTCTCTAGTGACATACTTTCACTGCACCTGTGATGTTAGGGTCTTTACTCTTTTCTGAACAGGTCAGGAGTATATATGAAACCTTATCACTTCTATGATCATCCATGAATTGAAATTTATATATAAGCACATATGCACTAATATCCCATTGCCTTAAACAATACGGGACTATAATTTCTTTCCCCACACAGGATGCATAGATATCTATGTCCAGTTTTGGAACACACACTAACTTCAAAACAAGTTTTCCACTCATTTATACAGAGTGTCCAATCCTCCGTTTTTTTGATCCACAATCAAATTTTGCCGTAAGTCCCCACATCAAACGTCTGTGAAGTCACTGTAAGTCAATTGCCCACTCCGTTCCGCTCCTCCGCTAGTTCCCTGTGTTCCCCTACGCTAGTACCTCCAAGCGTCCGAACCCTTTGATCGCCGTCTTCGTGTGTTTTCCCCCGTTGTCGAAGTCTCCCCGTAGTTCTGTCCATTGAAGTAGATGGACAATGACCTCTCACACTGTATCCTTTTTATATACCAGTCGGTCGATGATCTCTAATTTATCCTCCTCTCAGACTGAAGTACTCAATTGTTAACCCTCCTCCTACATTGCACTTAATCTTACTATTAAAGTTCATCAGGGAATCATTAACTCACAGTATCCCGTGACAACAAGGTAGATTTAGCTTGTAACCTTTCCAGTCTTACATTAGTTATATTAATGTCAATTATTGGTCTTGATAAATTACATCTGAAATTGTAGACATGACTGTGTTTGAAAGTAAAATGAGTAAATTCTACTCCTGTAAAAAGAAATAATGCAGGTGACATCCCCATTCTGAAACAATTGACTATTTTATGAAACTACCAGGGAAAGCTAACCCAGCTAAAAATGCTGGGAGGAAGTCAGATGTGTCATCTGAAAAGCACAAGTATTACAGCTCTGCTATAAACAGACAACGTAAATACCATCCAATAATTGTTTGAAATACTAGATAAATGAAGAAAAAGATTTGTTCCTTGAATTTCAACAATGAAGATACAAATAATAAATTGGATGATTTATTGCTGGGCATAGTTCGCTGCATCTCGACAGGTACATAACTCCAGAAATAACACAACATAAACTAAAGCAGTGAGATAAATCTGTCAGGCAGAATTATACAACACACATATTCATATAAAGTTTAACCCTTTCCTGGGCAGACATTTGTCCGTTTTTAAGCCTTGAACGGGCAAGATTTTTCAGGTTCGGTAAAATTTTGGGTTACATTAGTAAAAACATCACATATAAGGTGTTAGTCAACAGATTTTAGTGAAATAAAAAACAAAATGAAGGAAAAAGCATTATTTTACTCACGTGAATGTTGCCGGTAATCCACACATGAACACAAATATTTATAAAATACAACATATTGTTTGTGATTGTCAGTCATTTATACAGCAACTTACAAACACATTTTCAGAATCAGAATCACTTTCTTTAAAGTCTGACTCACGACTGCTAAAGCTGATCATTGATATCTAGCTCCGATTAATAGTCAACTTCATGCCCTTCAATGTCACTTAAATTGAACCCAGCGAAATCTCCGCTATCACTTGAAGAATTTTCGAAATCCATTTTGAAATACAAAGTGTAAAACCCCCAAAACTATTTTTAAAATCCGTTCAAATTCAAGTTCAAATGGCAGCCACGTTGTCAAGCTGTCGGCGAAAAAACCGAAAGTAGACACCCGGAAGTCTCGGAAAGCTGCAAGATCGCGTTTTTACAATGCTTAGTATTCATGGGCGTTTTTGGACACTTTGCCCGTCCATGGGTAAAGCCGCTTTCGGCTGTTGCGCCCGGCAAAGGGTTAATACAAATTTACAACAATCTTACACAGAAGATTGAGACAGTGATGAATAATTGTCTTCTTAAAACATTAGTTGCAAGTATGGTTGAGGTTGTTTTGTTACATGTATGTTTGAGAACCTTCTCTAACAGTTATGCTTGAAGACTTTCAGTTGTTGACTTTGTTGAGGATCTTCTGTCAACTGTGCAAATCTTTCAGGAACTGATGCAATGGTGGTTGGTGTGCTTATTTACCTAGACAGTGGTCTCGGCTCATTCTCTGGGAAAAGCAGGATTTGTTGCCACAATGGCTCTGAGGCGGACCCAGCCTCATAAAAATGGGTACCAGATCATTTTCAGAATTGTCTGGAAATTGTTTGGGAAGGAAAGGTGACTCCACCTCATTATGTTGTAACCAAGAAAGTGTCAAGGCTTAAACTTAACACTTCAATAAAAGCATCTCCATTGTGATAACAAAATTGTAACATTATTTTTATTTTTCATTCAGTTATTGGCATTGGAGTGCTCATAACTGCTTATTTTCAAGTCGCCTTGTGGATGATCGCAGCTGAACGCCAATCTCATCGCATTCGTCAAGAGTTTCTAAAGAATGTTATGAGACAAGACATTGGCTGGTTTGACACACATGAAGCTGCAGAACTAAACACAAGATTGGCTGAGTAGGTGTTGTGTGTGTTACTATGTGTGCATACAATTATGGTTATATATGGGCATTCTTGTTTTTAGATGTATGCAAGAACATTCGTTTATGTACAGATACACTAAACACATATTGTGCTACATGATAAATGTAAGAAAACAATACACCCCAAATATGTTTCCTTTCTCATGTAATTATGCAGAGTATTAATTCTGGTATCCTCTGCCTTTTGTTTATTTAATAATTATAGTTGTTAACAGAATTAAGATTTTATTGAAGCTCATTAATTACTTATTTAATTCTCATGATGAAATTTGTGTAGCACATTTAATTAATCTCAAGAATATCAGCTCTTCCCCAGTCTGCATTTCCTTGTTTCCTATCCTTTGTTTGCTTATTTATTTATTTATTTAAATTTTTTTTTTTGCACTCAATCTGTTTCTTAAGAATTCTCAATGTTTCTGAAGAAATGTCTGTGCTTTACTTGTGATTTTCATATCTTGTTGCTTAATGTTTTTCATTTACCTCTTTATTCGAAACAGTTCTTCCCTATGAATGTAAACTTATGGCGTCTGTGTTTACATTCACCTGTATATAATAAATTAGATTGAAGATGAAGATAAAATAATTCACATTATATTTTAAAACTTAATCAAAGGATTATATTTTTAAGAGATCATTTCCTTGTATCTAGTCACTTCCTACAATGCTCATGGATGAGTGCACACTTTTATAATCATTTCATAATCTCACAAGCCACTTTTTGTTACTTTTAATTAACGCCCAGCAAAAGTACCCAGTCTTGTTTAACATATTTCCATAATTTACCATAAACTGTTGCCCATATCTCCATGCAGACATTAATTACTGTATGCCATTTATAATCTTCAGTGATGTTTCAAAAATCCAAGATGGCATCGGTGACAAAATGGGCTCGTTTGTACAGTGGCTATCATCATTTTTTGCTGGATTTATTATTGGGTTTATATATGGATGGAAGTTGACCCTGGTGATTTTGGCTGTTAGTCCATTCTTAGTTGGTGCCGCAGCATTGTTCAGCAGAGTAAGTTATCTGTTTTATATAATTATCTGTACCTTTATAATTACCGGCGGTGGTTGAAAAATCTGCTTATGGATTTTTGTTTTCTCTGTATTTGAGATTCCATATTTATTGTCTAAGTTTATATTACATTTCATCACCACTATTCAAGCAAAATAAACCTTATTCTAGCAGTTAAAAAGTTAGTTGCATATCCTTTACAGGACATTGCAGTCAACACCAGCATTTTTTGCTGTTGTGATCTCTTGGCAAGTTTTACGTTCAGTATTTGCCATTGCTTTCTTAATTACCGGCACCCACACCATTTCATAAAAAATCAGTGCAATGCAGTCTGCTGCCAAATCGCAGGCAGTTGTGTTTTGAACGTGGGCATGCGGGACCACGAACTGCAGTCGTAACACCTTTGCCACGGAGCCAGCTATTCTAGCAGTTACAGAATGGAAAATGCACTATATTTTCATTCTGGGGTTAGGGGCTATACTGACAAATGCATTGAACACAATAGCAAGCAAGAGTTTTGTTAAATCATTGGCAGCTAACCACCCAGGAAAATATGTCATTTATATTGTGTTGAGTAAAAAGTAAATGGGTTTTATCAATGTTGTTCTGTTTTACAATAAATTGATTAGAGCACAATTTGGAGGGTCCAAACCTTATCCTGGTGTGAGGAAATGCAACCTAAAGATTAAATAACATGGCAGAGCAGACCAGGCCTTAAGCCTTCGTTGGCAACTGGTCTATGATTGAAGCTCCGACAGGTAGACATAGCATTATTTGCTGATCTGGCAGTTTCTTCAGCTTGTCTTTTTCCAGTCTGTATTGGTGTTACCTTTCCTCTGGAGTAAACTAGACAGGCTGAGAGAGGGATAATGCTGCATTGGCAACACATGGTCTCTTAAATTCAGCCCGGCTTTGTGCTGTGGAGAGGTTATTCACTAGAGCCATGGGTTGTAGTTATTGTGCCTTTTGTTATTTTTTTAAACAATGTAACAATTGTCTGTCAAGACGGCAAGATGCCATAATTAGTTAAATTAGCATTGATTAGAGAAATTAGACATAGGCATTCAACATCTTTTAGCGTGTTAATAGGAGACATACATTTGAAACATTTGTGACAACTAGCTGAATTGATATGAAAATAGGAAGTGAAATGTAGAGAGAGAAATACCAAATGGCACACTAGGAAATATAAATATAGGCTTACAGTATGAGAACAGCTTTGACTCTCTCACAGTGATCTCTGACACTTATTTTATTAGTCAGGGTTGATCCCAGGGGCATGCTGGTTGGAGGGATGTCATGTTGCTATCTGGCATGAATTATAGACCACTGTGTTGGTAAACTAGTGCAAGGAGTTGGTAATGCATTTATGTAAGATCACCACCACCAAATACTAATCTTGTGAAAACTGACCAACTCTGAGACAGTGGTGATAGGTAAATTTACAAGGGTAAGTCAGTAAGTTACATTCACATAATGATATATGACACTTGAGAAATGGTCACAAGTATTTTATGAAGGTGTCATTATGTGACATATCCATCTAGCTTGATGTCTATCAGTGATAGATGAAATTTGCCACATGCATATGAGCATGCAAATTTAAAATTTGACACATGATGTTGAACATGTCAGCTATACTCACGGATTGCACCAGCGAAGAACAGCTTATTTTTGTGAGGATGTTTTGCGCTAGCGGACTTATTATCAAAGATATTCATAAGGAAATATTGCGTAGCTATGGCAAAAATTGTTCGTCATGAGAAACTGTACACTGGGTGGAAGCTGAATGAGAGATGCAAATGTAGTTGCAGCAGCAACTCACAGACGTCTGTTGAGAATGGTATTGGGGATAATGATGGGATAAATGCATCAGTGTTGGCAGAGATTATGTTGAGAAAAAGAGAGAGATGTAAGTACAATAATAAATGGTTTTCAAGCTCACATCTTATTATTTTCTTTTTTCATACAACATTGTGACTCACTGACTTATTCTCATATTATTGATACTATCAGTATATATTTACCCATGTGTTACTGTGTATTATGGGCCCATAATAAATAATACTAACACTGATCAACCTTGTGGGTTGTAAGAGGTGACGAAGAAGGATTGGGGTAAAAATCGCTACCTTATCCTGCAGAAAACTGGCTACAAAATGCATCCAGCCGTGAGCACGTTTACAAAGGACTTGGCATGGGTGGGTTGTGGGTTCTATGCTTCTTTGGGAGATGAAAAAAGTTAGTTGCATATCTTTTAAAGGACGTCGCAGTCAACCACAGCCTTTTTTTTTTTGGCTATTTGTGATCTCTTGGCAAGTTAACGTTCAGTAGTTTACTATTGCTTTCTGAACAACCGGCACCCATACCATTTAAAAAAAAAAAAACCCAGTGCAAGGCAGTCTTCTGCCAAATTGCCTGCAGCTGTGTTTTGTGGGATTATGAATTGGGTTTGTAACCCCTTCGCCACAGAGCCAACTTGGGAGGAAGAAAAGCATAGTTATATATTGTAGATAACACCTTTTAGATTAAGTTCCAATTTGAAAAATAATTTAATAGTATGTTCTGTGACTGTTTTCGTCAAGTGGATAACAACTGAATGCATAAAGACAAGTAATGAAAATCTCTCTAAAGCAAACTTTCATTTTCTCCTGCAACCAATATTTGACTCCCGAGTGTCTTCTAATTTTCATAAATGAGTCATGCATATTGAATCATGAATGTAAGGAAACTCTAGCCCAGGACTAGGCTACCTGCCAGTTGTTGAACATCAAGATGTGAGAACTTAATTTTATTTGACATTTTCAAACTTGAGAACCAAGCCTAATATTGTGACACCAGTTAAAAACTTCTCACAATAACACTAATACAGCACTCGTGATATTTATTTAAATGTCAATAGTTGGCTGCCTCAATGACGTCTAAGGAACTGGAAGCATATGCCAAGGCTGGGGCTGTTGCAGAAGAAGTGTTTGGAGCCATTAGGACTGTAGTTGCCTTTAGTGGTCAAGAAAAGGAGGCACAGAGGTAGTGTATCAAATGACTTTCTGCTTATTACTCTCTAATGCAATTGATTATTTCAGTCTTCCATTTATTCAGGCAAACCAAGTTAGTTCTAATCTTATTGTTGTAATGAAACTTAATATCATTCTTTAATATTGTCTTTAAAGTTATCAGTATTTCTTAAATGGGTGCAAGAAACTAAATATGTTTTGTCCATTTTTAAACATTTGTTATTAAATGGAGTAATGAGCTGCATGTTTCATTTATCTTTACTTGTATTTTTCCAAGTCACTAAAAGATGTTAAACTGTGTACCAGGGTACTATTAGGGAAGAAAAGGTGGTGAGACAGACATTCCATCTTTTGATGTCATACATTAGTGTATATGTAAACTAATATTTGTGAATTTCTTCCACTTCTCAACCCTACTGTAGTATTTACCACAAGATTACATTAACATTTTTTGTAAATTTAACAGGTATGCACGCAATCTTGGAGATGCACAAAAATTTGGCATCAAAAAAGGATTCACCAATGGTGCATCTATGGGCTTCATCTGGTTGGTTATCTTTTGCTGCTATGGTCTTGGCTTCTGGTTTGGAGGGAAATTAGTCAGGGAGGATGAATACACCGTTGGCAACATGATCATTGTAAGTTATAGTTTCATTCAGTGTTTTGCCTCAAAAACACCATTGATTCTTAATTAACCATGCTGTTTTTTCCAAGCACTTTAACCGTGCTACTTTAATTTATGACTGTTTGTTGCTTTGTTCAGTTTATTACATTACAGTTATAGCTAGAGGATTCCCTCTAGGTTTTGGGTTGAAGTCTCTTGAAAGGGAAATATGCAGATCCCGTGTATACATTATCATTCATCATTGGCACCTTGCCTTCTTGACAGAGGATAATTTGTTATATTGTGCATTCTCAACCCAGGCCTAATCCCAGTCAGTCCGTTTGTGCTGTGCTGACAGAGGATAGTTTGTTATATTGTGCATTCTCAACCCAGGCCTAATCCAAGTCAGTCCGTTTGTGCTGTGCTGGATCGTGATCTGGTTATATCTCAATATGCCTCTCCATAGATGTGAAGTTGCTAGCCTTGCACAACCCCTGCACCGGTATTAAGCTTGACTTAAATGTTGACCTACTGTTTAGAAAGCAGTAGCAAACTACTGAACATACGATTGCCTAGAATATCAACCTGGGGTTGATCGCAGCGCCCTGCCTGGAACATGCAACATTTTTAAGTAAAGGTAGGTGGCTTGCCATTCTGTGGAGAATGGCCAGGCCAGATGGGGTGACACCTGATGTGATAAAGTCAATCCTCTGTCCTGTAACCCTGTAATCATTCTGGAATTGTAGAGCATAATTTGAAAGAATTTTCATTGGCTCAAGTGATATTTTCACCCACTTGTTACTGCACCTTATGGGACCAAAGAACAGTAACAATCTACCCTATCTTGCACGTTATAAAAGACTACTAGGAATGGTTAACTGGCTACTCCATCCTGGAGAAAACTTACAAAAACTTATCACCAGAAATGGAATTACATTAACTTTGACAGTGCAGCTTGATTATTTGGACCTTATTGATGACATTATTCCCCCTCTCCCTGTCTAACAAATAAAATTAGAAGGGGGGGAAGAGAGAGAGAAGATTATAGGAATAAATTCAGCAGACAAAGTGGAATCATATATATGTTTAGGTAGCGATGAAGACAAAGATGGAGAAACAGGTATTAAAAGAAGAATAAAATAAAAGCAAGAGGAGCTTTCAAGCACAGGAAATGTGTAGAAGTCTGCAGAAACTAATCCCAGTCATTATCATCATGTGCCATGCTGATAAGCATGAGTGGTTATGGATTGCTCTCTCACCAGAGTCTTGAATCAGGTCTGTATCTAGTACTAAATTTAGAATGTTTAGCTCTAATGTTAAATCAGCACTGTTGTATTGAGCAGAAACTTGAATCACTCAAATCAGTTACTAATAAACTACACACATTCATCAACTGGTGCCTGCAATGAATAGAAGGATTAACATGGTATGACAGAATCACCACTAACATGGTATGACAGAATCACCACTAACATGGTATGACAGAATCACCACTAACATGGTATGACAGAATCACCACTAACATGGTATGACAGAATCACCACTAACATGGTATGACAGAATCACCACTAACATGATATGACAGAATCACCGCTAACATGGTATGACAGAATCACCACTAACATGGTATGACAAAATCACCGCTAACATGGTATGACAGAATCACCACTAACATGGTATGACAGAATCACCACTAACATGGTATGACAGAATCACCACTAACATAGTATGACAGAATCACTAATGTGGAGCTTTGGGAAAAAACTAGACAAATACCAGTGAATCAAGAGTTGTAGTAAATTTGCTGCCTTTGTACAGGACACACATTGAAAACACTTGAAAATATAACAGAAAGCCCTTTTTCCTGGAATATGCAGGGAAAAATAAATAGAGACCTAAAACACATAGAGAAGAGAGCGACAGAGATGAATAATATTGGAATACTGTGAGGCTGTGGAGGGAACTGCAGGAGATAGTAAAAGATAGGTCACTTTGGCCCATGTTGGTTGTGGGCCTGTGCTCCAATGAAGGATAAAGGACGAAAGAAGAAACATGAGGCCCATAAATGGGCACTCTCCCGCTGTTTATACTTCACCTCAACGCTGCAAGGTACAAGAAGAGCAAGATGAGATGAGATATAAGTTAGATCAACTGTTTTATATTACCACAGAACAAAACTGTCTCATAAAAATTCAGTGCCATAAATGAAAACTACTCCAGTTTCATTTGTGTACAGATGTTTAAGATATAAGATGTGCACACTTTATGACAATATATATAACATGAGTGTTGTAATGAGCATACCAATACTACTTGCATTCTTTTATAGTTGTGTTGAATATTATGCTAAGAGAATAAGTAGATTCGACCACAACAGTAGAACAGTAATAATTTAACAATATGAATATAACACAGTGCACAGCACACACATTTTCAGGTAATTTTATTTAGAACATATTTGTTTCAGATATTTTTCAGTGTTCTGATAGGTGCCTTTTCATTAGGAAATGCTGCTCCAAACATTCAGTCGCTGGCTACTGCTCGAGGTGCTGCATACATAGTATATCAGTTAATAGATTTGGTGAGTTGATCGCTGTGTCATTTTTGTGTCGGTTATGTTTTAGAGATATTGCCAGAAATTTGTAGCTGTTGTAGCACAGTCACCACCACGCTTATGTACTGGCCAATTGGTAATGTCTTCAAATCAATCCTCAAGAGGGAATTCGTCTAAAATTGACATGAGATTCCAGGTTGACCTAGCCCAAAATGGGTACCAGGAAATGTTTGGAATGTAAAGACGGCTGGCATGATGTTGACTACATCACCCAAAAGGCCTTAAGGCATGCAAGAGTCATGGGAGTCTTCATAGCAAAGTTGTCAAGCCGTTTAACTTAGGCTCCGAAGGTTGTGGGTTCGATTCTGGGTCGCGTTATTCAGTTCATGAGTTAAATTTTTCTGAGACTCCTGTGGGTCGTCACTAGAGCTGCGGAGTTCATGCTTTGTGCGACACCTTTCCGCGCTGCGGAAAGAGACCAAGCCATATGGGATAAAACCCGGTGCAATGAAGTCAATCCTGTCGAATTTTAAGCGACTTTTTTTAGGGCACTCAAGAGTCCTTTACTTGTTACTGGAAATTAATCTTTTATGTAATTGTTAACTAATGGTAATCTTTCAGAATAAATAATAGATAACATCATGTAGAAGGACCCAAGCAGAACGTCGCTCATCAAAAGTCGACGAAAAGTCTCTTGTCTCTTGCCATCTCTTCTGTCTTATGCCTCCTCATGCCCAATGAGTCTATAATGCCCTGTATCCATCTTCAAGCTGGTCAACCCTGCCTCTCCTTCCAGAAACCATGCCTTCCATCTCTGTACTTTCCAAGTCACAGCGACGCTTAATGTGGCAGAACATGTCAGTTTCCAAGAAACGATGCAGTTTTTTAGCCAGTTTTCTTTGATGTCCGGATCTTGTAGAATGTCAGAACTGTTCTACTTCTTAGTCCACAGTATTGTAATAACTAGCCTGTATCATATGCTCAAATGTAAAATAACAAATAAAAGGATATTATATATCAAACAATTATAACTAGAATGTTTGAACAGGATAATACTTTTATAAGCGCAATACAAAGTAAATTTAATCTTTACAAGCACGTTGTTTTCATTAATGAAGATTAATAGAATCATTTTGCATTAGTATTTGTACTGGTGTCATTATATTAAAGTATGTAAACAGTTGTCATCTGATGAAAAAAATGTTTTACATGTTTTCATTTCTTCTAGCATCTTAAATACAGAACTGTTTAACCCTTTACAGGGCACACTTTTTTCCTTTTTGTAACTCTGAACAGGCTAAATTGTTCAGGTTGTCAGTGAGATTTAGTGTTACGTTAGTGAAAACATCAAATCTAAGGTGTTAGTGAACATATTTTTGTTAAATAAAACACAAAATGAAAGGAAATGAATGCAGATTTATTATTTTACTTGTGTGGAATAAATAATCCAATGTTGCCTGCATTTCAGTTGCATTTGTTGGAACCCTTGCTCGATCATTTATCTGTTTGGTCTTTTTGTCTAGCATACTTATTTGTTTGATCAGCAATCGTTTGAAAAGTCTCCAAGAGACCCGAAGTGTGTACACTAACACTACTTACGCTGATATCACTGATATCTAGCTCCAATTCATAGTCAACTTCGTGCGCTTCAATGTCACTTAAATTGAACCCAGCAAAATCTCCACTATCACTTGAAGAATCTGCAAAATCTGTTTTGAAAAACAAAGCATAAAAACCCTGTAAACCGTTTAAAAATCTGATCAGATTTAAAGAAAACGCTTGCAAATGGCCCCCCACGTTATCAAGTTTTCAGCAAAACTGGACGTAAACAATGGGAAGTCTTGCAAAGTCTTGAGATGCACGTGTTTACAACACTTAATTTTCACGAACTCTATAGAGCGTTTTGCCCATTCAGTAGTAAAGACATTTTTGGCCGCTTTGCCATGTAAAGGGATAAAATGTACACAGTAAACTGAAACCCAAAATGTGTACACAAAAGTGCATTAAAACTCTATTTATCACCATGTTGCATTGATGGAGAAACTGTAATAGTCAAATGATTCATAAAAATCCATTTTCAAGAAGGCACACTAAACACAAGAATCAGCACTCTCTATCACAGTGGTTCTCAACCTTTTTTGACCTATGCCCCCCTTTACCATATGTTCAGAATGTCATCCCCCCCCTTCGAATTTCCTCCCTATAAATCCCCCCCCCCCCCCATACAGTATACATAATAATGGAAGCTAAATTTAATAACAACATACTAGAACAAGTCTAGACATCTACATAAAACATGATTTGTGGGTCTGCTTACGTTATAAAATGAATTTCATTAGGGCGAGAAGTACAGAACCGTAAAATTTAGAGGGAAAAACAATATCAAGTAACTGGTTCTTGTGTTAATGCGATCTTGAAATAATCTTAATCCCCCCCCCCCCCCTCCTTGAAACCCTAAAATTCCCCTCGTGGGGGGGGGGGGGAATTCCCCACCAGCTGAGAACCACTGCTCTATCAGATTATAGTTTTCATTGCTATTGACCGAAGTTTTCAATTCAGCATACACTACCAATAATGATGAATTTCCATTTAAAGCAAAATTACAATACTTGGTTTGGATATGTAAACAAAATTGTTTGTTTCTATGTTGTTAACTGATTTGAGCACAACTAAATGGCCACCTTTCATATCAGGGTTGGTAAGGTTTACTTTTAACAATTACAAATTGCAGCTAAATATGCCAGGCAATAAATTATGCAGTAAGAACACAAGAAGGTATATCAGATATGTTCACAGTCAATACAGGAGTGAGACAGGGATGTGTGCTCTCTCTCCTGCTATTCAATATCTACATGGACAGAATTTCCAAAGAAGCAAGTCTCGACAGAACAGATTCAGAAAATTTAGAACTCTTTACTCCAGATGAAACAACTGACCCACAGGGAATAAATGAACTTCTATTTGCAGACGATCAGTGCCTGTTTTACAGCGATGAGGGCAGACTACAAAATCATATTACTAATCTGAGTTCAACCTGCAGCAGATACAATATGAGTATAAACACAGCCAAGACCGAAGTAATGCAAGTTAGCAGATCGCCAGGCCCACTAAGTATACAGATAAATAACACACCTCTGAAACAAGTTAAAGAATTCAAATACCTTGGAAGTATGATCACAGAAGATGGCAGATTGGACAGAGAAATTGAAATCAGATGTCAAAAAGCTGGTGTACTTACATATCAACTATCACCCTTACTGAAACATCCAAACATACCCATGTCCGCAAAACGACAGATAATAAACAGCATATTCACACCAACCGTATGCTACCAATCTCAAACCTGGACTTTATCCAAATTACACCTTCGCAAAATCAACACCTGCGAAATGAGATGCCTGAGGAGAGCTGCCAACTTAACAATACGAGACCGAGTAAGAAATGCTACTATCAAACAGACTGTGGGATCAATACCTTGTGCCACATTTATTGAAAGACAGAAGATCAAGTGGTTTGGCCATGTCGTTAGAATGCATCATCAGCAACTACCATCACTGGCCTTACATCAAAGATCATCGAGACCACGAGGACGTCCAAGGAGAAAATGGATTGACGACATCAGAGACATTGTACAACCACACGGAATGACACTATCCAGTGCCGTCCACCGGGCGCTGGAACGCACATTATTCCTCCCCATGACGCTTACCAGCAGAAGTGGAAGATGATGATGATGATGAATAAATTATGCAATCTATTGTTTGTTTCTGCGTTATTCAAATTATGGGGTGACTTAGAAAATATTATTATGAAAAATAAAAAACAAAGCTACAGCAAGTTATATCTCTGCTATTAGATCGACAAAAATAAAAGAAAACATGTGCAATTAATCTGTTTTTATTGCAGTTGATAGCTATACAAGGGGAAGTCAATAAGTAAGTCACAAATGGCTGTAGAAAAATAACTAAATATGATAACAACTTGAAATAAGTTTATTTCCACCAACATTGATGCACTTATCCCATCATTTTATCAGTCCTCCCAAACCGGCTGCATAGAACTGCGTGCTCTGTTTTCTAAACCACGTTTTCACTTCACATTTAACTATGGCATCATTCACGAAATGTCTTCCACCAAGGTGGGTTTTCAGTGGACTGCTTTATGGGACAAACATTTGTCAGCATAAACAGGAAGCGTTTTCCTATGAATGTCCTTTACAGGCAGTCCTATTGCCCACAAAAAATGCACAACAGCACATTGTTCTCTGATTGTACACTCTGTAAGTACAGTCGCCATTTTGTTTATGCGCTATGCATGCACTTGAGACACCTGGTGTACGGGAATATAGCGTTTCATGTTGCTGTCACCTAATGACATATGTAGAAAACACCAAATACCTGCCATCCCACAGAACTGTGTGACTTGCTTATTGACTCGCCCTCGTATTATTCTGTATGACATCGATGGATTTGTATCATGCTTTTAAAATGTAAATTATATGCATTTATTAAAAGATACAAATTTATTTTCTAATAATTTCTCTGTACTTTTAGAAATCAGCTATTGACAGCAGCTCTGAAGAAGGCCTACAACCTTCATCTGTAACGGGCACCATAGAGTTCAAGAATATACATTTCTCTTATCCATCCAGACCAGATGTAAAGGTAGGTGTACACTTCCTGTTTGTTAATTCTATTGTAAGGCAGTTTCTTTGACATAATTAACAGTAAATAAAGCTATAAAAGATCTTTATTCTTGTTATTTGTTAATAATGGTTGTCTTGCACATCTGCCACCTGTACCCATATACTGTTTGGATTTATCAAACAGGACCATGTATTGTAATTGTGCAGAGCATGCAAGTATTATTTGGCATAATTGTATATCATCATCATCAAGTGCCATGCCAGCCAGCATAGGCGTTCATGACTCTTCACATATCTCGGTCCTTGGTTTTCAGGATAAACTCTGCTGATGATATTCCTCCATGCCACTGTCTCAATCCATCCAGCATTTCTCTTGGTCTGCCTCTTCCTCTCTTCCCTTCGATATTTCCGGTTGTCATGATGTTATCCAATACCTCTCTTCTCATATGACGAAAGAAAGCTGTTTGTCTCTTTCTTATTGTTGTATGCAATGTTCTAGTTTCATTAGCCTCTTTCAGGCAATCATTGTTAGTTACTGTGACAGTCCAAGGAATTCGCAACATTCGTCCCAGGAACTACACCTCTGTTGCTTCAAAGTTTTTCCTAATTTGTTCGTTTACATTCCATGATTCACTGCCATACAGCATAACAGGTTCTATTTAGCACTTCAGCACTTTCTTTCTTACATTTCAATGATAGTGACTTATTGAATAAATTACTCTTCATTTTCTGAAATGCAACTTTTGCTCTTAATCTCTGTTGTGCATTTTCCAGCTGATGTTATAAATGCCCCCCCCCCCCCCCTTTTTTTTTGTTGCATATCCTTTTTTACAGGGCATCGCAGTCAACACCAGCATTTCTGCCACTGTGATCTCTTGGCAAGTTTACGTTCAGTAGTTTGCCAATGCTTTCTGAACAACTGGCACCGATACCAACGCAAAGCCAACACAACTCGGTCCGCTGCCTAATCCTTGCAGCTTTGTTTCAAACGTAGGTATACAGGATTACAAACTGTGTTTGTAAGCCCTTCGCCATGGAGACCAGCCGTAGGTATTTAAAATTATCCACTTCGTTAAGAATTTTCCCTTCTATTTTCATTTCACACTTTGGTGTCACCTTTTTCTTTGATATCACCATTGGTACTGTTTTCTAGCTATTCAAGGCGAGTCATTTCTTAGCATTCTCTGTTACTACAATGTCCAACAATTGTTGTAGATATTGTGTCATCTGCATAACATATATTGTTTATATTATAACCTCCGATTAGTATTCCTGGCTTCTCATTGATCTTAATTGTGTTTAGATTGTCAAACTGAGGCATTAGAGACTGTGATCCCTTAACAAAGATTTTTGTTTATAAAATATGTATTTCTTTGTGTATCAACTAAAGCTCATATTTAGGGAAGTTGTTTTTTATATCCTATCCATTTCAGGTTTTGAATGGCATGTCACTTGAAGCCCTACCAGGTCAAACAGTTGCACTTGTGGGTTCTAGTGGCTGTGGGAAAAGCACAACAGTTTCTCTTCTGTTGAGATTTTATGATCCTATGCAAGGCCAGGTTTGTTCATCATGAACACTTGTTAACATAACCAGTAGTGCATTTAAAATGTTTATTTTGTATTGAAAATCTGATTAAGTTATTTTTGTAACCTTTAACATTTGTTTAGGGGCCACCTTTTTCAGCATTAATTTTCTACATTGCCTTTTACATTGCCCATTTTATAAGAAACACAAAAGCATAGTGACAAAATATTATTGCATAGTGTGAATAATGTAATGTAATTTATCAAGTAGTCTACGACAGTGAAACATATATTAAAGATAGAAAGCTTTAAAGAGATGCAGAAAAGTATTAAGTAATTTATCACAAGATCAAACATTCAGATAATGGAGGGCTACATGGAAAGCAAAATATTAATTTCTAAAGTCATTTAGTTAAAAGCTAAAGGACAATAATTTCATCCATGGATTATGAAATAGTAAAGCCTAAGTTGAAATTCATAATTTGAATGAACAATGTATGCATATTCTATTTATAAATAATCTAGTAGTTTGAACAGGATATTAGTGGCTATATTCTACTACTTCAGTAGGAAAATATAATGCTAAGGAAATATTGTTTTATAAAAGAATGTTTAATCACAAGAGAATTGATAGCCCCTGTTTGTGATATCTTTTTGAAAGAGGTCAGTGCACAAAGGATACTCATCACAGAGATCAGAAAAGTATAATAAACATATTTGGTAATGTAGATAAAATCTGGAGTACATAACTGGTTGGATAAGTGGAAAAAGAGGAGGGAAAAGAAAGAAAAAACACTGAGACATTAACTGACTAGGAAACTAGAGAGCAAACGTTATAAAGCCAAATTATCTATCATATTTGACAGTTTGTACAGTACTTAATGATGTGTCAGTAACTCATTAATGATTTGTTGGGGTCAATGTAGAGCACACACATCTAAGCTGTGGTAATCTTCAGAGTTTTGATGCATAATTGTTTCTATCTCCTTGTGAATTACATTAACATTGAATAGCTCATTTGTCATTGGAGAAGGAAGGGGATGTGTGAGTCAGGAACCAACACTTTTTGCAGTCATTATTGCAGAAAACATTACATTATGAAAAATATAACTGCTTATGGCTTCATGAGGAAACTGACAGATGTTTGTATATAGTGGATTTTTTGTCCGGATTAGAATGTTAAAACCCCCGGGAAGGTTAACCCGGTCAACAAATGCCTGCAGAAGTCGGATGTGTCGGCCTAACGGCGCAAGAACGCAGCTCTGCTGTAAACAGGCACAACGCAATCACGTCCGGAAAAAAAACTCCGGATGAACGAAGAAGAAGAATGTTAAAACACCCGGAACATGCAAAATGAGCACTTTTTAAATGTTGTTCAAAGAAACTAAGACATAAAGACATTTTTCACAAGCATGAGAAAGATGTAGTCAACATTTTTGGTTACATATGAGGAAAGAAATAGTAAAGTATATTATAACAACTGGAAAGGTTTGTGGCAAATGAAATAGTGAGTGAAGATTCTTTGCAATCTATCACGTTTAACTTATGTTTTAGGCAACATGTGTAGTGAGCTTGTTTAGTTAATTAGTTAGTCGACAGATCATCTTTATTGCACATCGAACCATTCAGTCCATAAGTGCTCGGATCCCCTCCTCAGCAAATCCTGCAGCGTGTAGCAGCTCACGACACCTGTTCTGTGTTGGTTTATTACTCTTCTTTGGCTTCCTACATAGTTTTCTTGTTTGGCTGTTCTCGCAGCCTCACCATGGTTGTAGATTCCCAGTCATCCCTTGGTTCTCGTAATCGTCTTACTTCTCATAGAGCATTCAGAATGTCTGCCTGGTCCATGGTTCGTCAGCCTTCGACAGTAGCCCTATCTGCAAGCCTGTCAGCCTGCTCATTCCCTTGTATGCCCGCATGCCCTGGTACGAAAATGAAACTAACCTTTGCCAGCCGAGACCACTCCAGAGACAGCAGCCACTCTTTTCGGACCCACCCCATCTCTATCCTCCTGAGCATACTCATTGAGTCACTAAGGACACACACCAGATTGAATGTCTTTGTCTCAAGCCATGTTATTGCTTTACTTACTGCCATGACTTCCATAGTCAGGCTGCATGTGGTCAAAGCAAAAGTACCAGACTCTTCCTTCACAGTTTTCCCTCTGGCCTGAGCCATAAAGGCCCATGAACTCCTCACTCCTCGGACGACTGACCCATCCGTGTAAATGACAGCATGATCCTTTAAAGAATTCTCAAAGATCAGAGCCTGTACTTCTGCCTCCACAGCAGCTGGATTTTCTAGTCTGCATTACCTGTCTAGTTGGATGCACACTGAAAAGGATATACAGCTTGCTTTGATACACCAGAATCATAAAATGACTATCTACCTTATTATGAATTAGAAAAAGAGGATAGTTAGGAAGAGAGTTTGTAACACTCATGGAGCTGTGGCTAAGTATATGTAAAATCCTTAATCATACATCTCATGAAGCTGTGACTGGGTGTATATAAAATCCTGAAATTACACACCTCTTGAAGACGTTATATAGCAGTAACCTGCTGTGGGTATATGAAATGTCAAGAGATCAGGTGTTTGTAGACATGAGTGCATGGAGTCAGTTGCCAGGCTTTCCCTCCCATTGCAGATGTTGACATGGAACATTTGTCAGGCCGTGCTTGTGCCATTGTCAGCGTAACTAATCATCACACACCTTATGGGGCTGTGACTTAGTATACATGTATGTATTTCACTTAAGTATCTACCATTTTTTAAAAGTTTTTTTTATCCCATGTGCATTTCATGATAAAATAATAAAGCCCTGCATTTTCCTAGCATATTGAGCTGTTTGTCATGTAAAATTATTCTTTCTTTGCTCTTAAATAGGTGCTTTTGGACGGTAAGAATGTGAAGGACCTTAATATTAAATGGCTGCGTAAGCACATTGGCTTAGTGAGTCAGGAGCCAATTCTTTTTGCAACCACGATTGCTGAAAACATTAGATATGGTCGAGAAGGTGTAACCATGGATGAAATTGTTGAGGCATCCAAAAATGCTAATGCTTATGACTTCATCATGAAACTGCCAGATGTAAGTAGTGTAGCTGACGTTTATTAAATGTTTCAACATGTTTGTCGTAATTGTACTGTCAGCCATGTTGCGTTGTATGCTATTGTTAAGCACTACATTTCAGTGTGAATGTTTCTTTTATTGAGTATTAATATTTGATGTGTAAAGCAACTTTCATTTTGTTTTTGTGATGTTTCATCCAGAAATTTGAAACAATGGTTGGTGAACGAGGTGCCCAGCTTAGTGGTGGACAGAAACAAAGAATTGCCATTGCTCGAGCCCTGATCAGAGATCCGAAAATCCTACTGCTGGATGAAGCCACCTCTGCTTTAGACACTGAGAGTGAAGCTATTGTGCAGGATGCATTGGACAAAGTAAATATACATATACCATGTTTTTCCAAGTCTCTATTTTTAATTATGACTGATATTCTTATATGCCTTACTCTAAAATTGCTTTTAGTATATTTTTAAAAAATTTGATCTTATTCTAGATATTGCTTGTTGATGTGTTTTAATTTGTTTGCTAACAGAATGTCATGTTATGTCACTTAGTTGTTTTCTGTTTATGTTTATTATCTCTTGAGACTGATAAAAAGAAAATGTAGGCAGTACTATCACGCTTTTTCACCATCATTGTTAAATCTGAAATTTGTATTTACTGTTTTATTTACACTAAATGTTTAAAAAGTATTGTAATTGTCAGTTAATTCTCTGTGTTTTATGACAGGCTCGAAAAGGAAGAACCACTCTTGTGATTGCTCACCGCCTGTCAACCATTAAAACTGCAGATATCATTGTTGGTTTTGACAAAGGAGTAATTGTAGAGAAAGGAACCCATGATGAACTCATGTTGACTAAAGGAATCTACTACCAACTAGTGACAAGTCAGGTCAGTATAATTTGAAGTATAAATTTGCAAGTCTGCCAGTCTGTTTCCATTTGAATGTATCTCCTCCTCTTTATTTGTAGTTGTGGTGATAGTAGTGGTGTCAGTCTTATCATTTGACTTAGACATGGTTGATTATGTCTCTCCTACTCCCTCTCTAGTTCTATATGAAAATATATTATGAATGTTTAATTTACTGTAAATTTATCTGATATGGACATAGTAGTTTACTGTAAGGTATGTCTGATAAGGACATCATGTCAAGTCAAAGGACATAATAAATGGAAAAAAATAATGTAGTGAAGAGCTGATGGACGAAGATCAAAGTGGGTATTAGAAATGTAAACATTAAATAATTACAGCCTGGCAGAATATACCACCAAGGTTCAGGAAAAAGACGTCTGGAGATTCATTACCACCAGCTTTAAATGAGATGTAGAATTTATAAGCTTTACTAGAGCACAATCACAAGTGACAAAATGAATGTTGTGGCCAGAACCTTCATCAGCACACAGATAATAAACACATACTGATACATCGACTTCAAAATATACAATAGTTGCTTATCTGATGTGAGTCCTGCCTGACTGTCACTTGTACAATGTTATCTGTGTGCAGGTGAAGGCTCTGGCCACGATGTTTATTTTGTCACTTGTGATTGTGTTCTAGTAAAGCTTACTAATGCATACTTGTTTTTGTTGATTTATTCATTGTATTTTTACAGCTTTACTGCAGTTCATCAATTTCATTTCTCAGCTTTCATTGCTAAGTGGCACAAGATGATATTGATGATGGGTCTGGTTATCTATCTTCAAATAACCATGGCTGTAGATTATTTGACTGATGATGGTTATAAAAATTTGCGGGAAATATTTTATCCTCATTATGGCTGAATAGACATATTTATAAATAGAACACAGTTGTCATAATATTAGAGAACAATCTACATACATCTGTGATGTTCAGTAGATTAGGTTAGTTCACTTGTACATGTCATTATGTTATTTACAACAGTACTTAATCTTGATTCTGAATTTATCCACAGTCTCAAACGAAAACAGAAGAAGGTAAGCAAACATGCATAAATAACTTAAACCATTATAGCGTTAAATTTTCAAAACATTTTTAAAATCCATTTATGTGTGTTTCCACCTTGTCGTGGTGGGGGAGCTTGAGTTTCTCAACGACCCTGAGAGCTATGCCGGCGGTAGCGTAGCTACCAGCAGGGCCTCCCAAGCCGGACAGGTCAAAGGGTAGAGAACAGACAAAGAGAAACACCCTGGTCCTCCAGGTTGGGGGTTGAAGCGTGGAGTTAACATCCCCACCTTTGTAAAAACCTTTGTTACGAAACAGATACATGAGCCTCGATATCGGACTGACTTATCTGGACAACGACCTTGGAACGTTAAAGGACTTTTGAGATTTAGAACATGGAATGTACGGACACTATATCGAGCTGAAGCGGCCGAAGAACTAACCCGGGAGCTGGTTGAATATCAAATGGATATAACAGCAATTCAAGAAATAAGGTGGCCAGGAGAGGGTACTTTAGAGCAAAATGGAATGATTATAATATATGGAGGAAACACCCAAAATAAACATGAATTAGGAACAGGATTTGTCATCAAAAAAGAGTTATGGGGGAACGTTTTAAACTTTAAAGCTGTTAATGACAGGATTAGTAAATTACGAAAAAAAGGTAAATGGAAAAATATAACGATGATTAATGTACATGCACCTACTGAAGAGAAAGAAGATGATATTAAAGAAGACTTTTATAATGATATGGAAGATGTCATAGAAGAAACCCCCAAACAGGACATCCTGATTGTGCTGGGAGACTTCAATGCAAAAATAGGTAGAGAGCAAACTAATAAAAAAGTGGCCGGTATGGAAAGCCTACATACAACTTCAAATGATAATGGATGGAGAGTCATCAACCTGGCAGAAGCCAAAGGACTGCAGATTAGCAGTACCAGACTACAAAGAAAGGATATACACAAACAAACTTGGAAATCATGTGACAAGAGAACCTATAATCAAATAGATCACATTTTAATTAACAACAGAAATGCATCAAACATACAGCAAGTTAGAAGTTATAGAGGAGCTGAGTGCCACAGTGACCACTTCCTCGTTGGAGCAAAATTTAAAATAAAACTTAAGAGAGCTTTCTATACTAAATTACAAAGATTACACCCAACATATAACAGAGAAAAACTACAAGAAATTACAGTCAAAGAGAAATTTGCAGATGAAATAAAATGTAAACTTGAAACTCTGCAAAACCCTTTGGAGGAAAGCGTTGACCAAACTTGGTTGAACATCAAGAATACAATTTAATCTACCGCAGAAGAATGTCTCGGTGTGTTAATCACGCATAGAAAGAACAGATGGTTCAATCAAAAATGTGAAGAAGCAGTCATTAGGAAAAAGAATGCCAGACATTTATGGTTAAATGACATCAACAACAACCAAAAGGAAGAGCATTATAGAAATGAATGTAAAGAGGCTACAAAAATAGTCCGACGGCAGAAGCGAGAATATATGAGTAATATAATCAAAGATATGGAAACTAATCACCAGAAAAATGAATCCAGAAAATTTTTTAAAGAACTGAAGTCAATGAAACGAGGGCACCAACAAAACACATATGGTTTAAAAGACAAAAATGGGAATATGATAAATACCAATGAGGAAATGTGCAACACATGGAAAGAATATTTTGTTGAATTACTAAATTGTGAAGCTCCAAGTAACATTTTCCCACAGGAAGAGGTTCTAACATGCGAACCACAAATTGAAGAACCTACATTTGAAGAAATCCTATATGTAATCACACGACTTAAAAACAATAAGGCAACTGAGACTGATGGAATTGCTGCTGAATTTATAAAGGCAGGTGGCCATGCATTACATCTAAAGCTATACGAACTAATAATAAAAATCTGGAGGACAGAAGAATTACCCCATGACTGGAAAGAGTCATTATTGATACCTATCTTTAAGAAAGGAGACAAGTTCCAATGTGGAAATTATAGAGGAATATCACTACTGTCCACAAGCTATAAGATACTATCCGCAGTATTACTAAATAGACTAAAACCATATTCAGAAGACATATTAGGTGACTACCAGGCGGGTTTTAGATAAAACAGATCAACAATAGATCAGATATTTATCTTACGACAAATAGCCGAGAAAAATTGGGAATATAAAAGAGATCTCCATAACATTTTTGTGGATTTTAAAAAGGCTTATGATAGTGTCCATAGGAATAGTCTATGGAATGCTATGCAGGAATTTGGAATACCAAGGAAGTTAATCAACATGACCAGGCTATGCATGGAAGATACTTATAATATAGTAACATATAAAGGCAGGAAATCAGACCCTTTCCAAATAACATCTGGCTTGAAACAGGGTGATGCACTATCACCGCTACTCTTCAATCTGGCTCTAGAGAAAGTTGTAAGGAAGGTAAAGGAGGAATGTGATATTGGAGGAACATCCAAGCTGCTTGGTTATGCAGATGATATAGATATTATAGGGCAAAGTGAACAAAAGACATTGGAAATATTGACTCACTTAAAGGAAAAAGCCCAACAGATGGGGCTGGTTATCAACCAAGATAAGACAGAATATATGGTAATTTCAAGAGACGGAATGGCTAAAAACTCTGGCCACATACAAATAGATAAAGTGACCATTAAAAGAACGGAAACATACAAATACCTGGGCACAATCTTCAAATGCTCCATCATAAGGGAAGAAATACAAAATAGAATCAACTCTGGAAATAAGATATACTATGCACTACAACATCTACTAAAATCAAAGGCGCTATCTCATAACACCAAAATCACAATATATAAAACACTGATCAGACCAGTTGTGCTGTATGGCTCTGAAACCTGGAGTACAACGAAAGGAGACGAAGCCTTGTTACAAACCTTTGAGAACAAAATTTTAAGATGCATCTTTGGACCCATTAAGGATACACAAAGTGGAGAGTGGAAAAGAAGAAGTAACAAAGACATTTATGATCTGTTTAAGACCCCGCTAATCACTGGTATCATGAAGGCTAATAGACTACAATCACTGGGGCATATAGAAAGAATGGAAGATAATAGGGAAACAAAACTCTCTTACACTCAGGAAATAAATGACCGTAGACCCCGAGGTAGACCAAGAAGGCGGTGGAGAGATAATGCATATACAGACCTACAAGCACTTGGAATCAACGACTGGCAAGAGAAGGTCCACCAGAGAGACGAATGGAGATGAATTGTATCTGCAGCAAAGAACCTCAATGGCTCGGAACGCTGAAGAAGAAGAAGAAGAAGAAGATTTATGTGGTAATGATTTTGCAGTTTGAAAACATTCTGCTGTCATTAGAATAATTTCATTTGTGTATTCAATGTAAAAGTTTCATTAGGTATGATGAATTAGATAATTTCATTAGATGTAACTCTATGTGTATGAAATCAGTGAAGCTTTTAATAATATAGTGAGAGAACAGTCACATATTTTTGAGTTTCTTTTATACCAAATTTTTGTCATAAGTATTGAGGTACTTTTCAAAACTGCATTAATGTTTCTCTTTATCTCAATTCATGTAATTTCTCAGTAACTTCCTTACTATTATACACATTCAAAAGTTATTTTCTTTTTCCCTTCTAAAATAGAATTTGTTTATGTTACCTTACTCAGTCTTTCACACATCTTAACTAGTTTATAGTATGTACCATGTTATATCTCTAAACAGAGGAGCAGATTGAAGAATTCACACATATGAGTCCAGAAAAGAAGCAACTTCAGCGGGGATTATCTAGAGAAATGAAAAGGAATTTGTCTATTACTGATGAAAAGGTAGATGAAGAGGTAAGAATGTAACTAATAGCTGCTCATTTGGTGTATTGCAGTTTGTGTTTAACACTGAGTTTTCTTGCTAACTGTAGTGCTTTTTATTTATTTTGTGAAGATCCATAATCTGAAGTAATGATTCATTCATTCATTAAGTCCCTTGCAGAACTTTGCTTCCATAACAACCGTCTGGAAGACTTCTTGGTCCCATGTCCGATACACCCATATGGTGATCATCTGCCACATTCCACACACATCTACTCTTTGGCCTTTCTCTTCTTCTCTTCCTGAGCATATATCTCACCATAATTGTTCTCTCCAAACTTTCATGACGTTTCAAGTGACCAAAATATTTCAATTTTCATTGTTTTATCATCTTTCATAGCCAACCTTTTTCAGTATTCAGCTCTTGTCGTATGGATGCATTTGTTCTTTTCTGTATCCAAGATATTCTTAAAACCCATCTATAACATTTATATTCAAAAGCAGTGAGAGTCCTATGAAACACCCAGAAAGGTAACCCGGTCAACAAATGCCTGAACAAGTCAGATGTGTCGGCCGTAAGGTGCAAATATTGCAGCTCTGCTGTAAACAGGCACAATTCAGTTACGTCTAAAACAACATTCCAGACGAACGCAGAATAAGAAGATATTCAAAGGCATTTATGCACTGCTCAGCTTGTTTAATAAGTGTCTAGGTCTCACAGGCGTATGTTGCAATGGGAAAGATGCAGGCTCTTAGACATCTAATGTTTGTAGTTCTGTCTGTCCCACTCCACAATTTATTCAGTTGTTTTAGTTTCTGAAGAGCAATAGATTTTTGTCTTTTAATTTCTTTCATTGTGTCACTAATGTTGGTAATTAATCTCATCTCATCTTGTTCCTCTTGTATCTTGCGGTGTCAAAGTGAACAGCGGGAGAGTGCCCTTTTTGGGCTTCATGTATCGAGATTTCCATGTACTCAGCTATTCCCTCTGTCCACCGTTTACATGGTCAGCCTCTTCTTCTGCTTCCATTTGGTCTGTACATCATTGCTCTTTGTGGTATGCTGTTGAATGGTAACCTACTTGCAAAAATGGCCAAACCATTTGACTGGCTTGCCTTCTAATAAAAACTCATCATCATCATCAAGTGCCGTGCCGGCTGGAGTAGGCGTTCATGGCTCTCCATAGATCTCGGTCTTTGGTTTTCTGGATCAACTCTGCTGCTGATATTCCTCCATGCCACCGTCTCAATCCATCCAGCATCACTTCTCTTGGTTACCTCTGCCACTCTTCCCCTCGATCTTTCCAGTTGTTACGATGTTCTCCAATGCCTCTCTTCTCATCACATGACCAAGGAAAGCTGTTTGTCTCTGTCTTATTGTTGTATATAATGTTCTAGTTTCTTTAGCCTGTTTCAGGCAGTCGTCGTTAGTTACTCTGGCAGTCCAAGGAATTCGCAACATTCGTCTCAGGAAGCACATCTCTGTTGCTTCTAATTTCTTCTTAATTTGTTCATTTACATTCCAAAATTCACTGCCATACAGCAAAACTGGTTCTACATAGCACTTCAGCACTCTCTTTCTTACATTCATTGATAGTGACTTATTGCATAAGATACTCTTCATTTTCTGAAATGCGGCTTTTGCCTGCCCTATTCTGCTCCTAATCTCTGTTGTTCATCTTCCATCTGATGTTATAAATGCCCCTAGGTATCTAAAATTATCAACTTGGTTAAGGATTTTTCCTTCTATTTCTATGTCACATTTTGGTGTCACCATTTTCTTTGATATTACCATTGTTACTGTTTTCTTGATATTCAAGGAGAGTCCTTTCCTTGCACTCTCTGTTACTACAACGTCTAATAATTGTTGTAGGTCTGTTGAATTATCCGCCACCAATACTGTGTCATCTGCATAGCGTATATTATTTATATTATAACCTCCAACTAGTATTCCTGGCATCTCTTTGATCTCTCTCATTATTACTTCGCTATACAGGGAGAAAAGATCTGGTGACAAGACACACCATTGTCGTACTCCTAGCTTTATCTGTTCGTAACTACCCTCTTTATTTCCCATTTTAATTGCTGCTACTTGGTTCCAGAAATATTCTTTATTATTCTTAAATCTAATTAAAACTTCTTAAGTCTAATAAAAACTAGCGCTGCTATAACCCCCACTGTAGTCCTGATTTCTTCATTTCTGATTTTCTCTCTTCTTGATACATTGAGTATTCTTCTCAGGAATCTCATTTCTGTTGTTGTAATTTTTCTTTTCTCTTATACCATTATTGTCCAGGTTTGGCATTGGTAGCATAGAGTTGGTAGGAAGATTGTGTTGTAAAGTGTTATCTTAGTAACTATTGATACATGTTTGTTCTTTAGTATTGGTACCATTTGTCCAATGAGTTGGTTTGCCTTATCGCATCTGTTTTCAATCTCATCTTCTGATTTGCCATTTGATGATTTTATGCTTCCTAAGTACTTAAAGCTCTTTACTTGTTTCAGGGGGTAATCTTTTAGACGAATCTTTCTTGTTGTGTCTTCTTTGGTTATAGTCATTACCTATGTTTTACTGGTGCTAATTTTCATGTGTTGCTCCTTACACACTTCGTTCAGACTATTCATGTGATCTTGTAATTCTGCTTCTGATTTTACTTTTAGTGCTTGATCATCCGCAAATAGTTCTTTAGTGGTGTAATTTGCCGTTGGTTCATTTTTTGTGTTCTGTTCAGCATGCGATTATCTTGCAGTCTCTGTTTAGTTGGTTTCTTTACATATACTGTTTATATAATTACTGACCCAAGATATTCTAAATTTTCTACCACCTCCAATTATTCCTCATTAACATATATTCATTTCTCCATTTTAGTCTTATCTGCATGCATTAAGTTTGCTTTTGCTATGTGAAGATATAAGTTGTGATTTTCACTATTCTTTTGGGTTGGGGCTATTAGTTTGTCTATACCATTCTGTGATGTGGATAATAATACTGTATCATCAGCATATTGAATCTCTGGTATTTCAAAACCACATATATTTAGGGCATCATATTGCTCCTTTATTATATCATCTCTGACATTTATCATTATATTTTAGGCATATAGGTTAAACAAATAAGGGGACACACACAATCCTGATGGACTCCTTGCTTAATGTCAGATCAATCTGATGTCTCACCTTCTATTCTAACCGCTGCTTGTTGGTCTAGATAGAGCATTTTTAAGAGTTGTACTACATATGATGGAAAGCCCATTTTCTTCATAATTTCCCAAAGTTTCTGATATTCAGTCAAATGCCTTTGAGTAATCCACAAAACATGAGAATAGGTTTACATTAAATTCTCTACACTTCTCTATTATTAAATGCATGTTGAGTATGTGATCTCTTGTTCCTCTTCCTTGTTTTAATCCAGATTCAACCATGTTAATCTTTTCTTCATTTTCTTACAAAGTCTTCCTATTGTGATTTTAGTAGAATTTTACTTGCATGACTGATCAGGACAACAATTCTATAGTTGGTGCATAATTTCAGGTTGCTCTTTTGTGGTATTTGAAAGAAGATAGTTCTCTTCCAATCTTTTGAGCATATACCATATTTCTATATCTTTTCACATAATGTATGATAGATTTGTATGCTTTCGTCTCCTCCTGCTTTAATTAGTTCAGCTGGTATCTCATCACATCCTGGTGATTTACCATTTTCCAGGTTCTTTATTGCTTATACAATTTCATCTAATGATCGTTTAGGTTCTGTCTTTGCTGTCATTGGTTCATGTATCTCATTCATTTCCTCACAGTTATTCATATCATACATTCCATTGCAGTATTCCTGCCATCATTCAAGAATTTTTCTAGATTCTGTTATGGTATTTCCCAAATTTTCACAGATAACATTTGTTTGAGGTTCAACATCTCTTGTCAAAAAATTCATTTCTTTGAACATTTTGTAATCTCTTCCATTCTTATGATATTGCTCTATTCTAGTATAACAATCTTGTTTGTATTCATTTTTGGCCTTTCTTGTGTTCTTTCTTATTTCTCGTGTTAAAGATTTATACTTCAACCGACTGTTAACGGTTTCTCCCCTTTTCTGTTTCAGTTCCCTTCATTGTTTTATTAATTCTAACATGTGTGATGTAATCCAGAAATAATAATAGTATATATGTGTCCCAGTTATAACCCAGAAAGGTTGAACATAATAAGGCTTCTTAAACTTAACTTCCAACCCATTTTAATCAGAAATAGTTGTTTTTTTTTGCAATTATTTCTGTTCTCTTGCCTGCTGGCTGGGCACTCATATAGGTTTCATGAAATGTTCTGGGGAGCTAAAAGTGGCTACATCATTCATCAAGTGCCGAGCACTCATATAGGTTTCATGAAATGTTCTGGGGAGCTAAAAGTGGCTACATCATTCATCAAGTGCCGAGCACTCATATAGGTTTCATGAAATGTTCTGGGGAGCTAAAAGTGGCTACATCATTCATCAAGTGCCGAGCACTCATATAGGTTTCATGAAATGTTCTGGGGGCTAAAAGTGGCTACATCATTCATCAAGTGCCGAGCACTCATATAGGTTTCATGAAATGTTCTGGGGAGCTAAAAGTGGCTACATCATTCATCAAGTGCCGAGCACTCATATAGGTTTCATGAAATGTTCTGGGGAGCTAAAAGTGGCTACATCATTCATCAAGTGCCGAGCACTCATATAGGTTTCATGAAATGTTCTGGGGGCTAAAAGTGGCTACATCATTCATCAAGTGCCGAGCACTCATATAGGTTTCATGAAATGTTCTGGGGAGCTAAAAGTGGCTACATCATTCATCAAGTGCCGAGCACTCATATAGGTTTCATGAAATGTTCTGGGGAGCTAAAAGTGGCTACATCATTCATCAAGTGCCGAGCACTCATATAGGTTTCATGAAATGTTCTGGGGAGCTAAAAGTGGCTACATCATTCATCAAGTGCCGAGCACTCATATAGGTTTCATGAAATGTTCTGGGGGCTAAAAGTGACTACATCATTCATCAAGTACCGAGCACTCATATAGGTTTCATGAAATGTTCTGGGGGCTAAAGTGGCTACATCATTCATCAAGTGCCGAGCACTCATATAGGTTTCATGAAATGTTCTGGGGAGCTAAAAGTGGCTACATCATTCATCAAGTGCCGAGCACTCATATAGGTTTCATGAAATGTTCTGGGGAGCTAAAAGTGGCTACATCATTCATCAAGTGCCGAGCACTCATATAGGTTTCATGAAATGTTCTGGGGAGCTAAAAGTGGCTACATCATTCATCAAGTGCCGAGCACTCATATAGGTTTCATGAAATGTTCTGGGGAGCTAAAAGTAGCTACATCATTCATCAAGTGCCGAGCACTCATATAGGTTTCATGAAATGTTCTGGGGAGCTAAAAGTGGCTACATCATTCATCTCTTGTACATCCAAGAATGTTGACAAGCTCGCAGGTGAGGCTACTGTTGAGGGCGGACGCGCCATGGACCAGGCTGATATTCTGAATGCTCTACGAGAAGTGAGACTTTTGCAAGAACCAAGTGATGACTGTGAATCTACAACAATGGCCAGACTGCGAGAGCAGCAAATTAAAAGAGGGATGGCCAAACAAGAACACTACGCAGGAAGCCAAAGAAGATTGATAAACCAACACAGAACTAGCGTCGTTAGCCGCTACACGCTGCGGGATTTGCTGAGGAGGGGATCCGAGCACTTATGGACTGAATGGTCCGATGTGCAACGAGGATGATCTGTCGACTAACTAACTAACTAACTAACATCATTCATCAAGTGCCGAGCACTCATATAGGTTTCATGAAATGTTCTGGGGAGCTAAAAGTGGCTACATCATTCATCAAGTGCCGAGCACTCATATAGGTTTCATGAAATGTTCTGGGGGCTAAAAGTGGCTACATCATTCATCAAGTGCCGAGCACTCATATAGGTTTCATGAAATGTTCTGGGGGCTAAAAGTGGCTACATCATTCATCAAGTGCCGAGCACTCATATAGGTTTCATGAAATGTTCTGGGGAGCTAAAAGTGGCTACATCATTCATCAAGTGCCGAGCACTCATATAGGTTTCATGAAATGTTCTGGGGAGCTAAAAAGTGGCTACATCATTCATCAAGTGCCGAGCACTCATATAGGTTTCATGAAATGTTCTGGGGGCTAAAAGTGGCTACATCATTCATCAAGTGCCGAGCACTCATATAGGTTTCATGAAATGTTCTGGGGAGCTAAAAGTGGCTACATCATTCATCAAGTGCCGAGCACTCATATAGGTTTCATGAAATGTTCTGGGGAGCTAAAAGTGGCTACATCATTCATCAAGTGCCGAGCACTCATATAGGTTTCATGAAATGTTCTGGGGGCTAAAAGTGGCTACATCATTCATCAAGTGCCGAGCACTCATATAGGTTTCATGAATTGTTCTGGGGAGCTAAAAGTGGCTACATCATTCATCAAGTGCCGAGCACTCATATAGGTTTCATGAAATGTTCTGGGGAGCTAAAAGTGGCTACATCATTCATCAAGTGCCGAGCACTCATATAGGTTTCATGAAATGTTCTGGGGAGCTAAAAGTGGCTACATCATTCATCAAGTGCCGAGCACTCATATAGGTTTCATGAAATGTTCTGGGGGCTAAAAGTGACTACATCATTCATCAAGTACCGAGCACTCATATAGGTTTCATGAAATGTTCTGGGGGCTAAAAGTGGCTACATCATTCATCAAGTGCCGAGCACTCATATAGGTTTCATGAAATGTTCTGGGGAGCTAAAAGTGGCTACATCATTCATCAAGTGCCGAGCACTCATATAGGTTTCATGAAATGTTCTGGGGAGCTAAAGTGGCTACATCATTCATCAAGTGCCGAGCACTCATATAGGTTTCATGAAATGTTCTGGGGAGCTAAAAGTGGCTACATCATTCATCAAGTGCCGAGCACTCATATAGGTTTCATGAAATGTTCTGGGGAGCTAAAAGTAGCTACATCATTCATCAAGTGCCGAGCACTCATATAGGTTTCATGAAATGTTCTGGGGAGCTAAAAGTGGCTACATCATTCATCTCTTGTACATCCAAGAATGTTGACAAGCTCGCAGGTGAGGCTACTGTTGAGGGCGGACGCGCCATGGACCAGGCTGACATTCTGAATGCTCTACGAGAAGTGAGACTTTTGCAAGAACCAAGTGATGACTGTGAATCTACAACAATGGCCAGACTGCGAGAGCAGCAAATTAAAAGAGGGATGGCCAAACAAGAACACTACGCAGGAAGCCAAAGAAGATTGATAAACCAACACAGAACTGGCGTCGTTAGCCGCTACACGCTGCGGGATTTGCTGAGGAGGGGATCCGAGCACTTATGGACTGAATGGTCCGATGTGCAACGAGGATGATCTGTCGACTAACTAACTAACTAACTAACATCATTCATCAAGTGCCGAGCACTCATATAGGTTTCATGAAATGTTCTGGGGAGCTAAAAGTGGCTACATCATTCATCAAGTGCCGAGCACTCATATAGGTTTCATGAAATGTTCTGGGGGCTAAAAGTGGCTACATCATTCATCAAGTGCCGAGCACTCATATAGGTTTCATGAAATGTTCTGGGGAGCTAAAAGTGGCTACATCATTCATCAAGTGCCGAGCACTCATATAGGTTTCATGAAATGTTCTGGGGAGCTAAAAGTGGCTACATCATTCATCAAGTGCCGAGCACTCATATAGGTTTCATGAAATGTTCTGGGGAGCTAAAAGTGGCTACATCATTCATCAAGTGCCGAGCACTCATATAGGTTTCATGAAATGTTCTGGGGAGCTAAAAGTGGCTACATCATTCATCAAGTGCCGAGCACTCATATAGGTTTCATGAAATGTTCTGGGAGCTAAAAGTGGCTACATCATTCATCAAGTGCCGAGCACTCATATAGGTTTCATGAAATGTTCTGGGGAGCTAAAAGTGGCTACATCATTCATCAAGTGCCGAGCACTCATACAGGTTTCATGAAATGTTCTGGGGAGCTAAAAGTGGCTACATCATTCATCAAGTGCCGAGCACTCATATAGGTTTCATGAAATGTTCTGGGGAGCTAAAAGTGGCTACATCATTCATCAAGTGCCGAGCACTCATATAGGTTTCATGAAATGTTCTGGTGAGCTAAAAGTGGCTACATCATTCATCAAGTGCCGATTGGTCCATTTAAAAACTATGGGGCTAGTAGCATTTACCCAGTATGCCTGAAGGCTTAGACAAGAAGTCCTTGTACAGTCCCCTGTGTTTACACCTATACCTCTGTGTTAACACCTATACCTCTGTGTTTACACCTATACCTCTGTGTTAACACCTATACCTTTTACAGCCCTCTGTGTTAACACCTATACCTTTTACAGCCCTCTGTGTTAACACCTATACCTTTTACAGTCCTCTGTGTTAACACCTATACCTTTTACAGCCCTCTGTGTTAACACCTATACCTTTTACAGCCCTCTGTGTTAACACCTATACCTTTTACAGTCCTCTGTGTTAACACCTATACCTCTGTGTTTACACCTATACCTCTGTGTTAACACCTATACCTCTGTGTTTACACCTATACCTCTGTGTTAACACCTATACCTCTGTGTTTACACCTATACCTCTGTGTTAACACCTATACCTTTTACAGCCCTCTGTGTTAACACCTATACCTTTTACAGTCCTCTGTGTTAACACCTATACCTTTTACAGCCCTCTGTGTTAACACCTATACCTTTTACAGCCCTCTGTGTTAACACCTATACCTTTTACAGTCCTCTGTGTTAACACCTATACCTTTTACAGCCCTCTGTGTTAACACCTATACCTTTTACAGTCCTCTGTGTTAACACCTATACCTTTTACAGCCCTCTGTGTTAACACCTATACCTTTTACAGCCCTCTGTGTTAACACCTATACCTTTTACAGTCCTCTGTGTTAACACCTATACCTTTTACAGTCCTCTGTGTTAACACCTATACCTTTTACAGTCCTCTGTGTTAACACCTATACCTTTTACAGCCCTCTGTGTTAACACCTATACCTTTTACAGTCCTCTGTGTTTACACCTATACCTCTGTGTTAACACCTATACCTTTTACAGTCCTCTGTGTTAACACCTATACCTTTTACAGTCCTCTGTGTTAACACCTATACCTTTTACAGTCCTCTGTGTTAACACCTATACCTTTTACAGCCCTCTGTGTTAACACCTATACCTTTTACAGTCCTCTGTGTTAACACCTATACCTCTGTGTTAACACCTATACCTTTTACAGTCCTCTGTGTTAACACCTATACCTTTTACAGTCCTCTGTGTTAACACCTATACCTCTGTGTTTACACCTATACCTCTGTGTTAACACCTATACCTCTGTGTTTACACCTATACCTCTGTGTTAACACCTATACCTTTTACAGCCCTCTGTGTTAACACCTATACCTTTTACAGTCCTCTGTGTTAACACCTATACCTCTGTGTTAACACCTATACCTTTTACAGTCCTCTGTGTTAACACCTATACCTTTTACAGTCCTCTGTGTTAACACCTATACCTTTTACAGTCCTCTGTGTTTACACCTATACCTCTGTGTTAACACCTATACCTTTTACAGCCCTCTGTGTTAACACCTATACCTTTTACAGTCCTCTGTGTTTACACCTATACCTCTGTGTTAACACCTATACCTTTTACAGTCCTCTGTGTTAACACCTATACCTTTTACAGTCCTCTGTGTTAACACCTATACCTTTTACAGTCCTCTGTGTTTACACCTATACCTCTGTGTTAACACCTATACCTCTGTGTTTACACCTATACCTCTGTGTTAACACCTATACCTTTTACAGTCCTCTGTGTTAACACCTATACCTTTTACAGTCCTCTGTGTTAACACCTATACCTTTTACAGTCCTCTGTGTTAACACCTATACCTTTTACAGCCCTCTGTGTTAACACCTATACCTTTTACAGTCCTCTGTGTTTACACCTATACCTCTGTGTTAACACCTATACCTTTTACAGTCCTCTGTGTTAACACCTATACCTTTTACAGTCCTCTGTGTTAACACCTATACCTTTTACAGTCCTCTGTGTTAACACCTATACCTTTTACAGTCCTCTGTGTTAACACCTATACCTCTGTGTTAACACCTATACCTCTGTGTTAACACCTATACCTTTTACAGTCCTCTGTGTTAACACCTATACCTTTTACAGTCCTCTGTGTTAACACCTATACCTCTGTGTTAACACCTATACCTCTGTGTTAACACCTATACCTTTTACAGTCCTCTGTGTTAACACCTATACCTTTTACAGTCCTCTGTGTTAACACCTATACCTCTGTGTTAACACCTATACCTCTGTGTTAACACCTATACCTCTGTGTTTACACCTATACCTTTTACAGTCCTCTGTGTTTACACCTATAGGTACTAAGACTGCATCATATTTATATTTTTTAAATTTATGTGCAAATGTGTCTGCAACCCTTAATTATTTTTGTGCAACATCCTGGAGGTCACGACTCTTGCTTTGAGAAGCTCTGGGCAAAATTATTTTGTTCATAAAAAGAATGATATTGCACCTGTAACTTTATGACATTACACCGATAACTTTCATGACATTGTGGTTGAAAAAAAAACAATAATTTCTAGTATAGCTTATTGAATGAATGTTCAAAGTTAATGTAATCATTGGTCACATTAGTTTTGGTAATGATTCATGTCAAATGAGTATCTGAATAACAAACTAGATAGAATATTACTTGTCTGTTTAAGTCATAGCTAATAGAGGCAACATTTAAAAAACTTGAAATGCAGAAGAACTAACAGATACATTTGAAGGAAAAAAAAAAAGAATAGGATTGTGACGGCTGGATTATGAACACAAATAGTTACCATAATAAATGGAATTCAATGCATTTTGAAAGAGCATATTGATGATCTGGGCTTCACTGATGGCATTCCCTCCTGTTCTATATATAAAATCAGAAACCTCACATTAAGAGATGAATTCATACACATATTTTGGTAGCAATGTAGACAAAGATGGGTGAACAGATAGAGCAATAAAAATATGATTTAAAAGGTCAAGAAAAACATTTCACAACACTAGAACATTTGTTGAAGTCAACAGAAATTACATCTAAAACCAAACTTAGAATATTTAACTCTAACATCAAATCAGTACTAATGTATGGACCATAAATATGGAGAACTAAAACAGTTATTAATAAATTACAAACATTCATTAACTAGTTTCTGTACAGAATAGACAGACTAAAGTGTTGTGACAGAATCAATAATGCAGATTGAGAAAATAAACAAATTCCAGCAACTCAATAGGTGAGGAAACTGCTGAATAGAACACACTGACAACAAAAATCTGTTAATAACTAGAAAGTCCCATCAATGATTCCCACAGGAAACAAATATTGGGAGACCTAACTACATTAAAGACAGTGATGAATAATATGAAATATGCAAGAAGCTGCAGGAGATGGCCAATGATTGGAGGGTTTGGCATGTGTTGGTTGAGGGCCTAAGTTCTTTTAGAGGGATAAAAGGCAGAAGAAGATGAATGAAGTCGTAGTCCTAGAGTTGAAGAACATGGAATTTCTGTAAACAATGAGTTGTATTACAATCTGCATGTTCTCTTGTTGTATGTATTGATTGCCTACATTTTGTTTCCCACTGACACTAGGAGGAGAAACTGCCTAATGCACCTTTCACTCGCTTGATGAGGCTAAATGCACCTGAGTGGTACTTTATTGTACTGGGATGTTTTGGTGCTATTATCAATGGTGGAGTACAGCCAGCGTTTGCTGTCATCTTCAGTGAAATTCTTGGTGTAAGTTTACCAGTAGTTTTAAAACGATTTTTACTTCAGGTGGGGGGGAAAAGGAAAAGGGTAAAGTGGAATTGTAGCAGTAAGTTAGTCTAATATACACAATATCTCACATTGAGAACATGACTTTAGAAAATCTGATTGTCTTTATCTCATATCTCATCTTGTATCTCTCTGTCTTTCTCTCTCTCTCCCCCCCCCCCCTCTGTCTGTCTGTCTGTCTGTCTCTCTCTCTCTCTCTCTCTCTCTCTCTCTCTCTCTCTCTCTCTCTCTCTCTCTCTCTCTATCTCTCTCTCTCTCTCTCTCTCTCTCTCTCTCTCTCTCTCTCTATCTCTCTCTCTCTCTCTCTCCTTTTTACTCACTCACATACATGCATGCACAATTGTTGTACACAAGCATTAGGAAAGAAGTAAGACAATGTTCATAGATTATTAATTAAGCAATTTGAACATACTTTCCTTTCAGGTGTTTGCTAAATCTAAAGATGAACAGGAGAAGTGGATTGCAATTTACAGCTTGATTTTTGTTGGTCTAGGTGTTGTCAGTCTTGTGACCATGTTCTTGCAGGTATTTATGAAGTTTACAAACAGCTCTCTTTAAAGCTTTATATGCAAGCAGCCACTGGCAACTCTTTATTTTAATAAGTTCATTGTAAGAGGAGTTGCAATAGTGTAGTGGCTAGATGCTCACTTGCCAGTCTGGTGGGCTTGTGTTTGAAACCACAAAGAGGCAGGTTATGAAACTTGACTAGGGTACCCAGCCTAATATGGGTACCAGAAAATATCTTGAGAAGTAAAAGTAGTCAGCATGGTATTCACCACATCTATTGAGTGCCAGTTGGTCTTCAAAATTATGGGGCTAGCCCCATATACCAAATACACCTTAAAGTATGTAAAAGGATCTTTTATCAAATGTGAGCGGTCACTGGCCTGTCTTTGTCAGGTAAATGTGAGCAGTCACTGGCACATCTTTGTCAGGTAAATGTGAGCAGTCACTGGCCTGTCTTTGTCAGGTAAATGTGAGCAGTCACTGGCACATCTTTGTCAGGTAAATGTGAGCAGTCACTGGCACATCTTTGTCAGGTAAATGTGAGCAGTCACTGGCACATCTTTGTCAGGTAAATGTGAGCTGTCACTGGCACATCTTTGTCAGGTAAATGTGAGCAGTCACTGGCCTGTCTTTGTCAGATAAATGTGAGCAGTCACTGGCATATCTTTGTCAGGTAAATGTGAGCAGTCACTGGCACATCTTTGTCAGGTAAATGTGAGCAGTCACTGGCACATCTTTGTCAGGTAAATGTGAGCTGTCACTGGCCTGTCTTTGTCAGGTAAATGTGAGCAGTCACTGGCACATCTTTGTCAAGTAAATGTGAGCTGTCACTGGCACATCTTTGTCAGGTAAATGTGAGCAGTCACTGGCCTGTCTTTGTCAGGTAAATGTGAGCAGTCACTGGCATATCTTTGTCAGGTAAATGTGAGCAGTCACTGGCACATCTTTGTCAGGTAAATGTGACCTGTCACTGGCCTGTCTTTGTCAGGTAAATGTGAGCTGTCACTGGCATATCTTTGTCAGGTAAATGTGAGCAGTCACTGGCCTGTCTTTGTCAGGTAAATGTGAGCAGTCACTGGCATATCTTTGTCAGGTAAATGTGAGCAGTCACTGGCACATCTTTGTCAGGTAAATGTGAGCAGTCACTGGCACATCTTTGTCAGGTAAATGTGAGCTGTCACTGGCCTGTCTTTGTTAGGTAAATGTGAGCAGTCACTGGCACATCTTTGTCAGGTAAATGTGAGCAGTCACTGGCCTGTCTTTGTCAGATAAATGTGAGCAGTCACTGGCACATCTTTGTCAGGTAAATGTGAGCTGTCACTGGCCTGTCTTTGTCAGGTAAATGTGAGCAGTCACTGGCACATCTTTGTCAGGTAAATGTGAGCAGTCACTGGCCCGCCTTTGTCAGGTAAATGTGAGCTGTCACTGGCCTGTCTTTGTCAGGTAAATGTGAGCTGTCACTGGCCTGTCTTTGTCAGGTAAATGTGAGCTGTCACTGGCCTGTCTTTGTCAGGTAAATGTGAGCGATCACTTTTTTCCTGCCCTGTATCTCAGATTGGGGCACAGGTCCTCAACAAATGCCAACCCATCCTATCTTTTGCTATCTTTTTTTTTCAGTTCCCCCCATGTCCATCACCGTATAATTCATATATGTCTCTAATTATTTTTTCGATGTAGGTCTCTCTCTATTTCTCTCTAGACAAGGGACTTTTTTAAAAACTGTTATCAGTTATCATTTGGGGTATCTTCATTGCACTCCGGACAGGTCCATAGGTGCTCAGATCCTCCCCCCAGCATATGCATCAGCTCCCGGTGGCTAATAGTGCCAGTTCTGTTATGGTTGACGAGGCACCTCGTTTTCCCAATGTACCTCTCGCGTCTGGCTGTGCCTATTCTTACTCCCAAGTCTTTCATCCTGGACAGCGATGTGGATTCATTGATGTCAAAGTCCTCTGTTCTCGCCATCTCTTTAAGGGCGTTAATAACATCGGCACGATCCATGGGCTGGCCATCTACATTTTTTTTTTAACTGCCAGGGGCAAGTCTTTATTATAGTAAGGTAGATGTCCATGACAGATACTGCCATTGGAGTGTGAAATGTTTGGCCTTCACATAATATGGGCCACAGCATAATGAGGTGGGGTGATTATATCTTTTTCTCACAACCTTTCTCCATCAAATATTTTTGAAAATTACCCAGTACCTCTTTTGGTCAACCGGTAGAGAGATTACTTGATCCTAGACAATACTGCTCTTGAATCATGGAGAAAATATAAGGACAGGCACTGGAACTACATTTACTTCTCCCCCACGACACATAACAATACAAGTGGAAGGAAAACAACAATAGATCCATACTGGTCAAAAACATAGAATCCTGTTATTGCTGGGGATTGAACCTTAAACAGTCTTTGCGAGCAGGTGCACTAACCAGTCATCATCATTAAGTGCCATCTCTGCATTGAAGTTTTCCTATAATGAGTCTCCAACAGTCTGCCCTGCATTTTTAGGCAATTTTTCACTCAATGTAAAGTAAATGCAACACTTCTTCACTTTTAGTTTGAATTCATAACTCAACTTATTACTATACTACCGCTTTCATTATAGTAAATAAAATATGTTTTATATATATATATATATATATATATATATATAAACAAAACCTAGAAATAAAAAAAAATAAAAATGACAAATTTCAACTGGAAATAAAGTATAGGCATTGCATGAAATAGTCCAGGGTGGATCCATAAGAAAAATTAAAGTTAGTCAGTTAGTCGAGGTTCCAACTTCACGACATCGGGTTGTCCCCATTATGCTCCGTTCGTGTGCCAGTGAATATCATATAAAATGCTCTTCACTGTCCAGTGTGAAAAGTGGAACAGGCAGGATTCTCGGCAATCCAAAAGCCCGCACAGGTACACTGTGCATAATGCTGCTGCAAGAATGCCTACACAAAAGTCATCCACGAAAATTACAGTTCATCATCGATGGAATCGACAGTCACCAGAAAGACTTCATTGACCCGGGTTTTCTCACATGGCTCAGCCTCTTTCAGCAGGGTGACCCGCCGAAAGCGCCGCACAAAGCACAAACTCCGTGGCTCCAGCATCGACTCCCAGAAGTCTCATGAAAAATGATGCACCCATGAACCGAAAAGGCAAATAATTCAATTCAGCAACAGCCGGTAGCCATTGTTCCGAACATGCAGTTCACTGTACAAACAAAAGCGGACAGATGTAAAAGCATTCCAAGTGAATTTCATAGCTCACAGTCACACTACGCACTCTCAGTAGCAGGGCGATGGAACCATATACTACCAGTCCAACATTAGGAAAATGTGAATGCAAACCGCAGCCATAAGGATAAATACTCCAGAGGCCGTAACGGTTCAATGCCTAACCGCCATGCTGGGGACCGGAAATTTTTCAAGAAAAATTAAATATACCTACTAATAATAATGATGCATAAATGAAATTATGAGTTACTGGATTTTTTTAAAAAATAATCTAGGTAATGGAAATGAAAAAGAAAAAGAAAGTCAGGATGTTTTAGAATACATCAATAGTAGAGGGAGTGTGTGCATTCCATGTCAATTAAATCACATGAAATCACATAAAAATTCTTTCTAACTTGCATTACTACAGGGCTATATGTTTGGTCGGTCAGGCGAAGCTCTCACTTCCAGACTCAGAGATATGACATTCAGATCAATGTTGAGACAGGTACGTTGTTGCTGTTCATTTCTTCAGTTGGTTTTATTTTACATGCAAATATAATAATTGTCTGTCGTGTTTGTCTTTCAGCTTTAACTACTTTAAAACTGGTAGTCTTGCATGTCAGCTTGTATGGTGCTTGGCATCCATTGTAGAGTGTAGATGTGTGCTGCTTGGGCCAACATCTTCAGTCTTTGATGATTGAGGTTTCTTTTCTGGATTTCTCCTCCCATAGACAGATTGCTTCCTGGGCATGTGGGTTCTGCCTGCCCACATTTTCTGCTGGGCTTTTTTGCCTTTGCCTGTTTTCTTACAAGTTTAGTTTAGTTTAGTTTAGTCGATGGATCAACATCACGGCACTTGGGTGCAACCCATAAGTGCTCCGTTCTCCTCCTAACTCAAACCTGAGTCTGGAGAAACTCAGCTCAGTGCACGAACTCCGTAGCACCGGCGAGGATCCTGAAATACTTTGTGTAGATTTTTAACTCGAAATTTTGTCCGGGCAGCACCATTAGGCTACTCTTTTTCGATTTCCAACTGCCAAGGGATTTTTTACGTGCACAGCAATACACACGGGGTCTGATCTCACTACTCAGAGACCAGGGGAAATTTATTACTAGAGGTCCACGAGAAAAAAAATCCCGGCACTGCTGGGGCTTGAACCCGGGACCTCCGGCACTCGAGGCGGACACCATATCTCGAGACCACGCAGCCCCCTGTTTTCTTACAAGAACTTCCACAACATAGTGGTGGTTTGGCATCTGGTGTTTCCTTTATCTAGATGGATTTCCTTCAAGGATTTATGAGCTCTATGTCTCGACGTGCATTCAACCACCGAAGCATTAAAACTCAAACTTGAATGAATTTATATAACAAAAGTCGCTCACCTTGAAGACTGGCATAATTTTGAGATAAATCCTTTTATTTCGGATCTGCTCTCTTTTAGACAAAATGAACACAACACTGCTGTATCATATAACGGGACCCTGACACGGGTACGGGACGTTATATATGTTAATACCAACTTGGCTGTTCATCTAATTCTATAATTACCCAATCTCCTAAAGCATATTGCAACCAATGTCCAAACATAACTCGTTAACTCGTTGTCTATACTTGATATATGTCGCGGTCCTGAGTATGATAAGAATGCTATATAAACAAGCGATATCCCTTCCTCAGTCACAATGCCTTGCCCTAAATGATCAAACCTTTTGCTCACGGAGCTTTCAGGGAAAAATACACACAGCCGTCTTGATCTCCTTTCTCGAAGTCACCTTCTGCTGTCCCTGATGATGATTATGTCGTCCTAAGTTTCTAGTCATCAAGTCATTCTAATGTTAGACTGGGAATCTCCTAATTTACATTAGGTGGTGCGTGTGGGCGTGACCACTATGTGGCATAATGCCCCCTCCCACAAAAAAAAATGCTATGTCATTTTTCCTCTCATAATTACTTACAACTGTAACCATATTTTTACGCACTAATCAGGATTTCCCCATCATTAACCCTCAAAAAAAAATCATAAATGCTACATAACGGGCATGCCCACCTGTCCGAACCCTACGTCGAACGTCGTGTGACTGATCCTATGGGATCAGTTCAACTAATAAGTTAATATTAGTCCCTACCTTGTCCTAATGACAAGTATGTCCTAGTTCTAGGACGAGGGTAATAATGACGTAACCATGTTAGTCGTTGTCGTTACTTGGTGTCGCATGATAATATTAATGGGTAGGGTGCTTGTCTGTGCTTCCATCTTAACTTTTTCCCGATATTTTCCTTTGGGATTTGGATTGTCACTTGGTCATATTTAGCTCCTGTACTGATTCATAAGCATACAGCATAACATGACACATACCCTTCGGACCCAACATCTGGATACTTAAGTAATAATAACTAACGATCAATGATCAACATATAACTATACTAACATAGTATTTAATCTAACTACGTTAACTAATCAATCACAATTATCAAATGATCAAATTATCACAATGCATTAAATTAACTCTATATACACATACTACATATAATAATTCTATAAAATGTTCATTAAGTTCAACTTGTCATAGCACAATACGTGTTCACCGGTTCTTCTTTAAAGTCACATCGTCACAAACCATCCAAGTGAAAACCCGACACAGGAGAGAAGCCACACAGGTCAAAGTTCTCCATGTCTCATTGGTTCCTCCCCACGTAAATTTTCTTATCATCCTGTCAAAATCACATATTGACAGAAGTATCCAAATACTAAAAAACTAGCTATTTGCAATAATAATATGTAATTGTTGATCTGTGTGTGTATTGCCAGTAAATTCGGTGCTATCTAACACATATTTCCAAACACTCTATGAACAACAAATATACTAGAATTGAATACATTGAATAAAATATTTATATTTATAGTTGATTTAGAATATCGGCAAGATTATAATTGATTTGTAGATCCTACAGTTTTGTGAAGAATCATATCTCAAAGATTCAAGATTTCTAAGATAATAAATCAGAAATATAATAAATATTTAAATCAAATACTTTTCATAAAATTATTAAGTTCTCTAATAACGATATAGTTACGAATAATTATCTGTAGAATAGAGAACCAACATATTTTCACACACTTAAGTGAAGGACGATAGTGAGAATAATTCTGACAAGTATAACCTTACACAGTGACATCTGGTATAACTAAGTAATAAGACCCTAATGTGTCTGTAGTGTACTATGTGTTGATATGAACCTAACACTTTCATCCCATTTTATTTTTCTTGTTATTCTTTTCTTTTATTCGTCCTTTCATTCATTTTCTTTCTTTCTTTCTTTGTTTCAAATCTGTAGAATCTCTCTTCTGCACTCATGCCAATATTTGTACATTGTAACTTTGTTGATTGGAACAATGTTTTAGTTTTCACTCTTGTGTATGATATGTAAAGCATACCGTACAATGATGTACGTTTGGCAAATTTGTACCAAAAGTAAGACAAGTAACCAAAGTCAGCAAAGATAAGTGTATTTCGTTTTCTGTAATATTCTTTGCATTTAACTCTTAACTTCATAACGTACAGTTTTGTTTGTATGTTAAAGTTTATTACCTTTGTTTTGACTTGCGCACAAGTGTTTGTGGTGTATTTCTTGGTGTCTGTTAACCAATCTATGAGTTTAGGATGTTTTAGAAAAATGTCATTAAGAGACATGTAATCACGTTTAATTTGTTTTTGAGTATCAGTTATTTCTTCATGTTTGGGTTCGTTGACCTTGTGCAAATCTTGGTATTTCGCAATTATTTACCGTTATGCTATCACTTCAGTAGCATTGTATCATGCATGTCTACCGTTGATGTACCCTGTTCTATTTGCGTCTTTTCTTCTTCTTCTTCTTGTGTTGTTTCAATTTGGGCATTTGTACTTGTAAGTGTTTCGTTAGACTTGTGTTCGATAGTTACTTTCTGAACGAAATCTCTGGCGTTCGGTTCTTTCACTATTGTAGCAGATACTTTACCTGTGTGATTATTTTCCTTTATTTCATACATTTGTCTCATACGCTCCTTCCACATTGTTTCCTTTGCAAGATTCTCCTTTACAAGTGCGAGTCGTTTTTGCTTAATTTCTGTCTCTATGGCTAATTATCTTGCCTTTAATTCTGCCTGTGCTGTTATCTGTCTTGCCTTTAACTCTGCGTCTGCGGTTATCTGTCTTGCCTTTAACTCTGCGTCTGTGGTTATCTGTCTTGCCGTTAACTCTTTTCTCATTTCAGCTATCTTTTCCCGTTGCTGAGCTATCTCCTGTTCCTTCAGAGCCAAATTCTCTTTTTCGGCTGCAATCCTTTCGCGTCTCAAAGTTAATTCTTTTTCTCTAGCTGCTATCTCATTCTGCTTGATAGCCATCTCCAGCGCCAATTTCTTTTGTCGTTCTTGTCGTTCACGCGTAGCTTGAAGTTGCTCTACTGCATGTTTTTCTCGTTGTTCCTTCCACTCACGTGCGGTTTGAGCTCTGAATTCTTGCAGCACCCAGTTCCTAAGGTCCGCACCAGCTAAACCATTCTTCTCACCCAACTCCGTGAAATATTGTAGTGTCGACATCTTGTCCTACCTGTATAATAATCTAGCTGAAATATGATAGAAGAGTATGCAAAAATGTAAATATGTTCAATTCAGATATAACAACTGCTGAACAAAATGTGAACTGCAACTCAACAGCAATGTAAAATTGAACAATAACGAAATTCAGTAACTTCTTGCTATCTATATATCTGAAGTGTTACTATCTGTAAATAACAGAAAATAATATAAGAAATATATTCAGTGTAAAGAATATATAATACTAGACAGTCAATAATGACAGAAGATGACTGATGAGTGACGTAACTAGATATTTTCTTTCATAAAAGACAATAGTACTTTTATACGTAATATCCTCTCTTACTACTACACTTAACCCAAGACAACAATTATGTGTAGACCCCACAATATCAAGTGTCCTTGCTTTAATGTAGAAACGCTCTTCTAACCGCTCCCACCATCCATTTTTGAACTAATTTACTTAATATTAAATAATAGGCACCTCATTTATCAACAATAACACATTAACCAACAGTAACATATACTGGCCTTTTTCCGGTTCTCGTGTCCGTAAATATAATGCTAGATAATTTACATCCTATATGTTAACCACGATATGCCAAGGGAAGGAATTGTATAAGGAAGTAGACCGCTCCTTGCTTGTACGAAAGTACAATGAATTTGTACTTAAACCCGAACCAACTGCGGTTCGTAACCAATCTCTGAGAAACGTGATTGGCTTGGGTGTTTTCGACGATACTTGAGTTATAGCAGCTGAATGCTGTGGGTACTGGAACGCTTAATGTCCACAATGGAGTATAGCGTCGTAAAGTTTAGCGTGAAGACGAATGGTATCACGCCCAATAAGAACAATGTCACTCCGTATAACGTTCCGATGTGTAACCGCTGAAGTGTAAAGTGAGTAGCCTCCTGACAGTGTGTAGTGTATCCGTGTACAGTCAATCAGTGTCCAGTGTTGATGTAGACAAGTCCGACATTCCATGTAACAGATTCATATGCGTTAATGTTGCCAGAGAGGTGTCCATCATGGTACCGTACAAAGAATGAAATGTTATTTCTATGTCCGTCAATGAGAGTAATGGTGTAACTCACTTGGTACAGCGGTGCAACGTGTCACATTCATAAGTGTCTCTATACTGTTATATATATATAACGAAATCCTCTGTGATTTCAAAATAGTATGTCCTAGTATACGTGTACGTGTCGTCTTGAAGTGAGAATTGTTGTCCGGTATGTGGATAATGGTGTTGTAATGTCCTTCATCCCGTAAGTAGTATCTTCAAGTATAAAATAATGTCCGTGACGTAATATATCGTGTGTACGTATATTTCCTTCAGAATCTTGTGAAGGAAAGTGTAAGTAATCTTCCTCGCCAAGTGTATGTTGGCTGTATTATATTAATGTTCAAGAGTTGTGCAGTGTGCTGTGTAGACTAAGTCTAATTCCAAAACATGTCTTGTGTAATCAACTGGTACTCGCACGTGTAGTATGTCTACTGATAGCGGACATCGAACTGATAACGTGTTACATTGTCGTATAGCTTTGTGAAATAGCACCAGTTTACTTTCTTACCTTGTGTGTAAGAAACGACTTTTGATTTGAATAATCAATCATTAATATTACATGGTTGCAGCAACTGTTGTTTGCGCCAGCTGTAAGTTCTGTCTTCTGTTATGTTTAAAATGGTGCTCGTCGTTCGTACTATTCGTGCACTTTCACTTGACGTGCAATTGTCATCATTGCAAAAGCGATAGTCATTCTTTTCTCATTAATAATCTGTAATACTGTCTTACTCTCCGTGTAACAATAATATGCTATGTTTCGTTTTCTGGCGACGTCAGACAGCTTATATAAAATCGGGCGCCATATTGGTGCATTGTACATAGTCCTGATGCAACATCGTGTGCTTAGGAATATATCATCATGGCATGCATTTTATGTTTCTTACTGATCTGGCGGAATCAATCGTCGTTTATTTATATTATCATCGTTTCCTCGGATCGAAGTCCCCACGTGTCTCTGTTAATAACTTTCATCCTTGCCTTGGCTCTGTTTTGAACACATATCAGATACCAATGTACCTTATTTATAATATTTAATCAAATAACCTATCTTAACATGTTGGTTATTGTTATCTTGACCCACTAATAAGGCTTATAATACGTAATCAACTCAATATATATCTGAACTTTGAACTTAATACAACAATAACTATAACTCTGATTCAACTCTAAATAATGAACAAGAAAATCTGCCATTCTATAATCGACTCAGAATGTCAGCAAGATTATTATCTTTTCCAGGAATATGACAAATATCAAATTCATAATCCTGTAATAGTAATGACCATCTATGTATTATAGAATTCTTTGGATGACCCGATTTGAAAATTTGTAGCGGTTTGTTATCCGAAAGAACAAGAAATTTCCTACCTAGTAAGTATCTAGAGAACTTTTCAATACTTTCAATTAAAGCTAAAGCCTCTAGTTCAGTAACAGCATAATTTCTTTGAGTTTCAGATAGCTTTTTACTGAAATAAAGAATAGTATGTAGTTTCCCCTCATGCAATTGAAGTAATACAGCTGACATAGCATGTAAACTAGCATCCGTTTGTAAAACAAAATCTTTTGAAATATCAGGTAATTTCAAAATAGGATATGTACTAAATAGAGTTTTTATTTGTTGTAATAACTTCTCGTGATCCTCTGTCCAAACTATCTTTGTTGGTTGACCTTTTTTTAAAAGTTCCGAGAATGTTGCTGTCATATGTGCAAAATTAGGGATAAACTTTTGATAATAATTAATCAACCCTAATACACTCCTAAGCTCCTTCTTGGATGTTGGAGGTTTGATATTAAGAATCTTTGTCACAACTAATGGATCTGTTTTCCTAAATCTGTTAGAGATTCTATGACCCAGAAATTGTATCTCAGTAAACCCTATCTCAATTTTACTTGGTTTAGCTTTCAATCCATGTTCTTGTATTTTCTGGAAAACTTGTTTTAGAATTTTAACATGTTTGTCAATATCACAAGTATGAATACAAATATCATCCATATACGATGCTACGTTGGTAATTCCATGAAGTAATCTTCTCATCATTCTCATGAATGTACTTGGTGCATTTTGTAAACCAAATGGAAGATATTCCCATTCATATAAACCTAACGGCGTGCTAAAAGCTGTAATATGCTTTGAATCTTCCTCCATCGGAATTTGCCAATATCCTTTTGTAAGGTCAATTTTCGAAAATCCCGGACGAGCCCCCACGTGTCTTGACGTGCATTCAACCGCCGAAGCATTAAAACTCAAACTTGAATGAATTTATATAACAAAAGTCGCTCACCTTGAAGACTGGCATAATTTTGAGATAAATCCTTTTATTTCGGATCTGCTCTCTTTTAGACAAAATGAACACAACACTGCTGTATCATATAACGGGACCCTGACACGGGTACGGGACGTTATATATGTTAATACCAACTTGGCTGTTCATCTAATTCTATAATTACCCAATCTCCTAAAGCATATTGCAACCAATGTCCAAACATAACTCGTTAACTCGTTGTCTATACTTGATATATGTCGCGGTCCTGAGTATGATAAGAATGCTATATAAACAAGCGATATCCCTTCCTCAGTCACAATGCCTTGCCCTAAATGATCAAACCTTTTGCTCACGGAGCTTTCAGGGAAAAATACACACAGCCGTCTTGATCTCCTTTCTCGAAGTCACCTTCTGCTGTCCCTGACGATGATTACGTCGTCCTAAGTTTCTAGTCGTCAAGTCATTCTGTTGTTAGACTGGGAATCTCCTAATTTACATTAGGTGGTGCGTGTGGGCGTGACCACTATGTGGCACTCTAATAGCCCATGAACTCTCATGTATTATTGTTAATAAGATATAGCTACTTTACAATACAGGCATTATTCTACAAGAAATAAAAATGGTTGCCTGTTCTGTGTCAAAATTAATCTTCACTTTTTATAATCACAGGATGTTTCCTGGTTTGATGATCCCAAGAACAGTGTTGGAGCTCTCACTACAAGGCTGGCTACAGATGCTTCACTAGTGCAAGGGGTAAGTCGCAGTATAGTACTTCTTTCTGCACTAGATTGTCTCCTACTTAAACTCAAATTAAACATTCCATGACATTTTGCATAATACACTACATGTATAATTGTAAGAAACATTTTAATTACATTTTTTCTCCACAGTATTTGTTTTTCCGCTCGCTTATCTTTGAACTTGAGCGGAATCCACACATGCTACTTCTGGTAACAATGGACTGAAATTTTGTGTGTGGATTAGCTTTCCCTTTTACCAGTGTCCCTCATCATCAGATGACTCCACTCCAACTTCAGAGGTACTTGTAATTTACATCCCCAAGTCAAGGACGAGAAGTCAACATTTTAGTCCAACAAACTGGTGCAGCGGTTAAACCCACTATCTCAGCACCAGCACTTCAGATGTTTAAGAACAAGTGCTCTTATCCATTCTGCCATGCTGACCTCCTTCCACTGTACAATATGTGAAGATTATGTTATTAAGACTTGTACTGTTTGTTTTCTATGATCACATTTCTATGCAATTAACTAAAGGACTGAAAACAACAGAAATGTTTTTATTAATTAAATATTACACAGATTTTTAAAATGATTTATGAATTTTAAAAGTAAAATGATTGAAATAAATATTGATGTGCAACAGTCATGAAAGGAGGGATAAAGTAATGTAAATTGAAACTGTCAAATTGTGATATATATATATATATATATATATATAATAGATATAGATAGAGAGAGAGAGAGAGAGAGAGAGAGAGAGAGAGAGAGAGAGAGAGAGAGAGATGAACTGGACATAAATAGATGGAAAAGAAAGAGAGAGAGGTATTAGGTTGGGATTGGGGGGGGGGGGGGCTTTGTCATTGTTGGGTGTACTGAGTTATACTGTATATCATGTGAATGCATGGGCAATTTTTTGAAAATATGTGATTAAAGAGAAAGGTAGTGCAAGATGGTTCTCAGCAGCCTATATGTATAGACATATTTATTAATACATAGACTAGAGAACTGGAATTGTGATTAAACATGCTCAACCATGGCTGTTGGCAAGCCACTTGATGATAATCATCATCATAATTATGTTTATAGCAATTTAGTGATTGCATGTTATTAACTTGACCAATGACATTTTAGAGATGTTAATATACATAGTGAAATTATGCAGGTGAACTCTGCCATTTATATGTTTTACAAGGTGAAATAATGGCACAGGAACATCATAACAGTTGCAACCAGTGGAAGTTGTTTTCATGTATATGTGGGTAGTCCATGAAAAATGCTCGGAAGCTAAGAAATATGTTAGGAAGTGGATAAAGGCAGACAAAAGACAAATGTTAGCCTAACAAAGAAGGCATAAGTAGCAGCAGTGAAAGGAAATCTTAAAGATCTTTACAGCACAAGGAAAATAGTAGAAAAATGTAATCAACCGAGTGCACTGATAAACAATAGTATAGGGAAAAGTTAACGCCAACATCAAATATCAAATGAACAAATGGACTGAACACTTGAGGAACTCATAAATAAGCCAGTTCCAAGAAACCCTCCAGATATCCATCTTGCAGAAGTGGATCTGGATATCAGCTGTGAGAACCAACTAACAAAACAAATGTAAAAACATATCACGCTTCTGAAGAGAAGACAAGCTGTTATCCATATGGTACCCAAGCAGAAGTTATTTAGAGCCACTATAACACCTCCACCAACAAGCAGCGGTTAGAATAGATGGCGAGACATCAGATTGGTTTGACATCAAGCAAGGAGTCCGTCAGGGATGTGTGCTGTCCCCCTATTTGTTTAACCTGTTCGCCAAATATATAATGAGAAATGTAAGAGATGATATAAACAGGGAGCTATATGATGCCCTAAATATCGGTGATCAAGACATACCAGAGATTTGGTATGCTGATGATACAGTATTGCTATCCACAACACAGACTGGTATAGAAAACCTAATAGCCTCAACCAAAGTGAATAGTGAAAATCACAACTTATATCTTAACATAGCAAAAACAAAGATAATGCATACAGTTAAAACCACTATGAGAAAAGAAATATATGTTAATGAGGAAAAATTGGAGGTGGTGGAAAATTTTGAATATCTTGGGCCATTGATTACCAACAACAGTGACACAATGAAAGAAATTAAACGACGACTATCAATTGCTCTTCCAAGACTAAAACAACTGAATAAATTATGGAATGGGACAGACAGAACTTCAAAAATTAGATTTTTAAGAGCATGCATCTTTCCCATTGCAACATACGCCTGTGAAACCTGGACACTTACTAAACAAGCTGAACAGCGCATAAATGCCTTTGAATATAAATGTTATAGACGAGAATATCTTGGGTAAAGAAAAGAATAAATGCATCCATACTTCAAGAGCTGAATATTGAAGAAGGTTGGCTATTAAAGACAATAAAACAAATAAAATTGAAATATTTTGGTCACTTGAAACATCACGAAAGTTTGGAGAGAACAATAATGGAGGGGTATATGCCTGGGAAGAGAGGAAGAGGAAGGCCAAAGAGAAGATGGGTGCAGGATGTGGCGGATGATTTCCACATGGGTGTATCAAAAAACATACTGACCAATAAAAAGATGTAAATTGAAATGAGAAAAAGAGTGTTGAGATGCTACATAGAACCTGTACTCATACATGGATGTGAAGCTTGGACAATGAGCAGTCAGGCTGAAAAACATCTGATGGCTGTAGAAATGTGGTTTCTGAGGAAAATGCAAAGAATACCATGGACAGCCAGAAAGACCAATGAACAAGTTCTTCAAGAAATAAATGAAGATCGTAAACTGATTAGAGACATTAGACGTAGACAGTCACAATTTTTTGGGCATGTTATGAGAAGAAATGATTTGGAGAACTTGGTGACAACTGGTAAGATCGAGGGGAACAGACCAAGGGGAAGACCTAGAAGCAAGTACCTGGATGGCTTGGCCTTGTGGCATGGCCGAGACAGAAACACGGAGCTGATCCACGACTCTGGTGATCGAGTGAGATGGCAGAACATGACCGCCCAGGCTTACCGGCATGGCACTGGATGGATGGATGGTATAGGATGCGGGGCATCTTGCTTATAATCGAGAGGTTTTCCGGAAGGTTGTTATGGGAGCGAGGTTCTGCAAAAGACATGCTACTGAATGAATGAATGAATGAATAACACCTCAACTGAATTGCTGTACAGTGCATTTTGCAGATTAGAATACTAAAGAAATGTCAGTAGACTGAAGGGAAAGGGTACCTGGTGAAGTTGCAAAAGAAAGCAGGCATGTAGGACTGAAAATTACAGAGGAATAATGCTATTAGTTTCTGGGAAAATATGAGGCAGGATCATTCTGGAGTAACGAACTATGAAGTAGACAAATGGAGAATGACTGAAACAATTACCAATAAACTACAAACATTCATTTAATAGTTCCTGTGCAGAATAGGACTAAACTGGCATGACATAATCATTAATGTGGAGCTTAGGGAAAGAACTAGATAAATTGCAGTGAGTTAAGAGATGATGAAAAGAAAGTGGCGCTGGATAGAACAGACGCTGAGAATACCTGGTAATATAACTAGAAAATCCATTTTCTAGAAACCACAGGCAAAAGAAATATTAATTATTTAGAACATAATCATTGCTCATTGAGTTCCTTCGAAAGCATGGGTCATCACAGTAGTCACCACTTTTTTATGAAGCAGGTCTTGGTGTACGGCATCTGCTTATTGTCTTGCAAGAAAATTTTGTGGAAATATTTATTTTGTGTATCTGTCTCTTCCCATTTGATTTAAATGTGACTATTATTACATGTAAAATGCTTTGACCTTCTGCACACATTTCTAAAGCAATATATAAACATATTGGATGTCTGTAATATTTTTTTGATATGCCATTTTGTGAATTATGCACTTTGTAAATGGTGATTTTTGTGTTATGTGCATGGCCATAATGTTGAATGCCTACAGGCAATGCTACTATTTATGTTTACTCAAGAAATCTGTTTTTAAACTTTTTTAAGAAGTAGAAGTTTGCATTGTGTTTTTTAGTTTTAAAAAAAAAAAGATTTCAAATGAATGGCTTGAAAATTGCAATCTGTGTAACGTATATCAACTCTACATTTGGAACCTGACTTTGACACTGGTATCTTTGAAGTGAATTGCATGCCAACATCAGTGGCTTGTGGCATGTTAAGAGTTAAAATTTGCACATAACAACAGCAGATAATAATGTGCTACAAATTAAACCTTTCAGTTATGGTTCTTTTACACAAACAAAGTGGAGCTAGATGTTTTTAAATGTGATCTACGAAAGGAGAATAAAACTTGATGGACATGGCATGTTTCAGCTAACTTTTCAATCACCTGTGATGTTCAATCGTTGGCACTGAAATTTACTGTGTCTGCAGTCAACCCTTTCATGTAACTAACACAACACAGAATTCACAGCCCATGAATCTGTTTCTGAGAGAAACATAAGGCAGATTGTTGCAGTAATATTTGAACTTGAAAATTCAAGACTGATGCTTGAGTGTTCTCATTTTGGGATGTCAGCCTAAGAATAGGATTCGTGAATGCTTCACAACAGTAAAGTGAGTAAATTGTTTTGACTTTCCTTCAGTTGGACAGCGGCCACCTGCACTATAACTTTTTATTGCGCACTTTGGGTGATAAAGATTTGCGTTCTTTGATGCAGATGCACACAGAAATATTTCTTTAATTACTTGAATATGTGAGAGTACAAGGATTTGTGTTTAATACACTCATGCATTTTATTTTTATTATGTGTCACACGCAAAAATGTCTGTTAGGTACCAGCAGTCTGTGTTGTTAAATTTTCAAGATGTGGTCTTGTACATTTATTGTTTCTTTTAAGTCACTTATCAAGGATGATAATACTGATGTCACAGCATTTTTCTCAGCATTAAAAATAATTTTTTTTAAATTGTTGGTAGCACAATGTGTGTTTTTAAAAATAGGCTACATGTGACAAGTTTTTTTGTTTTGTTTTTTTAACATGCAGGTTTTCTCTGTGCCTAGGTATGCACACACACCATGTCATTTTTTAAAAGAACTAGAGAGAAAAAAAACAATGAACCAATAGGTGAAATAACGGCTGGATAGCCATACATCGAGAAAACCAGAGAATAGTATAACTAGAAAAGCCTTAGTCTGGAGACCACAGGGCAAAAGATATAGAAGAAAACCTAAAAACTCTGGCGAAGAGAAGTAGAAACATAAATTAATGATATAAGAAGGATATGGACAGAACTGCATGGGATAGCTAATGATTAGAGGTACAGCCCAATATATTGTGTTTGTCATGGACTCACTGAGAATGCTTTGTCAAATAGAAACTGGTGTAATCTGGTTTGCAAAGCTTGATAAGATCATCAAGAGAATTTTATAGTCTGCCAAGGGCAAGCAAGTGTGTGAGGAAATGAAAAGGCTGATTGACTGGCAGTTTCTGCTCCTTTGAGCAACTAGTTATTTTATTATAAGGCTGATGTGGTGAAGGTTCTTGGGGACCAATCGGAGAATGCAGCAAAACAAAGAATCTGCATCTGGAGAGGCTGTTTCAGGGGGGAGTGAGCAGAATGTTTAGATGACACCTAACACATAGGGAAAAATAGGAGCACTTTTAATAAGGTTAGCTACAGGTACCATCAGCCCTGGAACTTTTCGTTGGTTACTGCAGGGCAAAGTGAGTATGGGAATGTCCTGAATGGCTGGCACCTTGCTGTCTTGATAGACAATAGTTTGTAAAATGGAGTTATACCTTTCCATAGCACAAAGCCTGCGCTGCATGTAGAGACCATGTGTTGCCCAAGCAGCATGATCCTTCTCTTGGCCTGCCTAGTTTACTTCAGAGGAAAGGTCTGGAACAAGACAAGCTGCAGAAGCTGCCAGATCAGAAAAGCAATGCTCTAACTGTCCGCCTGTCAGAGCTTTCATCCTAAGCCAGTTGCAAATCAAGGCTTAGGCCTGGTCTGCCCTGCCATGACATTTAGTCTTTAGGTTGCATTTCCTCGCACTAGGGTAAGGCTTGTACCCTCCCAATTGCACTCCTTCACCCAAAGTCATTGGCACAATGTCAGATGTTGGGTTTGGTGAGTGCAGCCCAACATTTGTTGCTAACAGAAATCAGGTAGTATTGTCGACTGTCATATGGCAGCTCAGTCATATCAGATTAATACCTGACATAAAAGTCCTGAATGCAATGATGTTAATTCTTGAACTCCTACTCAAATTATCAGAATATCAATTGTATTTCTTACTAGATTTTAAAAGATAAGAGAGTTCATGACTTTTCATACACTGTTAAAGCTTAAAGGTTATTTATGTCTGCCCTTTCCCCCTAATTATGATGTTTTATTCGATTGTTAAGATATTTATACAAAAACTATAACCAGGACAGAATAAAACAAAACAAATTTACTGAAATTTTCTGTGCAGAAATAATGGCCTTCTATCTGTCATGAGTTTCCATCTGTTATGAGTTAAATATGTCTCAGTTAAACATGTAGAATGTTTTCAGTAGTTGACTTTTGCTTGTGGTCACACTTAAATGCTTAGAATAAGAAGGCGAAAACAATAATTAGATAGTAGTCAGAGACAGAAGATTAGATAAACATACATTACATAATGATTTTATTTGTTTTCACAGGTGACAGGTGTGAGGCTTGGCACAATGTTCATGAGTGTGGCCAACATGGGTGTGGCAATAGTCATCTCCTTTATTTATGGCTGGAAGCTTACCCTAGTCATCCTAGGCTTTATGCCCTTCATACTTCTAGGTGGCATCATGCAGATCAAACTGTTGGCTGGACAAGCTGGGAAAAATAAGGAAGCTTTGGAGGGTGCCGGCAAGGTGATTGTAGTTTTCAGTGTTTTTACAATAATTGTTCAGCATGTTTGACTTCTGTTTGACATTAACAACTTGTACTTCACTGTTGTTTGGTGATATCTAATATGTTTCACTGTTGTTTGGTGATATCTAACATGTTTCACTGTTGTTTGGTGATATCTAACATGTTTCACTGTTGTTTGGTGATATCTAACATGTTTCACTGTTGTTTGGTGATATCTAACATGTTTCACTGTTGTTTGGTTATCTCTAACATGTTTCACTGTTGTTTTGTGATATCTAACATACTTGACTGTTATTTGGTGATATCTAACGTTTCACTGCTGTTTGGTGATATCTAACATACTTGACTGTTGTTTGTTGATATCTAACATGTTTCACTGTTGTTTGGTGATATCTAACATGTTTCACTGTTGTTTGGTGATATCTAGCATGTTTCACTGTTCTTTGGTGATATCTAACATGTTTCACTGTTGTTTGGTGATATCTAACATGTTTCACTGTTGTTTAGTGATGTCTCCTTTACTTGACTGTTGTTTGGTGATATCTAACATGTTTCACTGTTGTTTGGTGATATCTAACATGTTTCACTGTTGTTTAGTGATGTTTCCTTTACTTGACTGTTGTTTGGTGATATCTAACATGTTTCACTGTTGATTGATGATATCTAACATGTTTCACTGTTGTTTGGTGATATCTAACATGTTTCACTGTTGTTTGGTGATATCTAACATACTTGACTGTTATTTGGTGATATCTAACATGTTTCACTGTTGTTTAGTGATATCTAACATACTTGACTGTTTGTTGATATCTAACATGTTTCACTGTTGTTTGGTGATGTCTTTTACTTGACTGATGTTTGTTGATATCTAACATGTTTCACTGTTATTTAGTAATGTCTCCTTAACTTGACTGTTGTTTGGTGATATCTAACATGTTTCACTGTTGTTTGTTGATATCTAACATGTTTCACTGTTGTTTAGTGATGTCTCCTTTACTTGACTGTTGTTTGGTGATATCTAACATGTTTCACTGTTGATTGATGATATCTAACATGTTTCACTGTTGTTTGGTGATATCTAACATGTTTCACTGTTGTTTGGTGATATCTAACATACTTGACTGTTATTTGGTGATATCTAACATGTTTCACTGTTGTTTAGTGATATCTAACATACTTGACTGTTTGTTGATATCTAACATGTTTCACTGTTGTTTAGTGATGTCTTTTACTTGACTGATGTTTGTTGATATCTAACATGTTTCACTGTTGTTTAGTGATGTCTCCTTTACTTGACTGATGTTTGTTGATATCTAACATGTTTCACTGTTGTTTAGTGATGTGTCCTTTACTTGACTGATGTTTGTTGATATCTAACATGTTTCACTGTTGTTTAGTGATGTCTTTTACTTGCCTGATGTTTGTTGATATCTAACATGTTTCACTGTTGTTTAGTGATGTCTCCTTTACTTGACTGATGTTTGTTGATATCTACCATGTTTCACTGTTGTTTAGTGATGTCTCCTTTACTTGACTGATGTTTGTTGATATCTAACATGTTTCACTGTTGTTTAGTGATGTCTTTTACTTGACTGATGTTTGTTGATATCTAACATGTTTCACTGTTGTTTGGTGATATCTAACATGTTTCACTGTTGTTTAGTGATTGTCTCCTTTACTTGACTGATGTTTGTTGATATCTAACATGTTTCACTGTTGTTTAGTGGTGTCTCCTTTACTTGACTGATGTTTGTTGATATCTAACATGTTTCACTGTTGTTTAGTGATGTCTTTTACTTGACTGATGTTTGTTGATATTTAACATGTTTTACTGTTGTTTAGTGATGTCTCCTTTACTTGACTGATGTTTGTTGATATCTAACATGTTTCACTGTTGTTTAGTGATTGTCTCCTTTACTTGACTGATGTTTGTTGATATCTAACATGTTTCACTGTTGTTTAGTGGTGTCTCCTTTACTTGACTGATGTTTGTTGATATCTAACATGTTTCACTGTTGTTTAGTGATGTCTTTTACTTGACTGATGTTTGTTGATATCTAACATGTTTGACTGTTGTTTAGTGATGTCTCCTTTACTTGACTGATGTTTGTTGATATCTAACATGTTTCACTGTTGTTTGGTGATTGTCTCCTTTACTTGACTGATGTTTGTTGATATCTAACATGTTTCACTGTTGTTTAGTGATGTCTCCTTTACTTGACTGATGTTTGTTGATATCTAACATGTTTCACTGTTGTTTAGTGATGTCTCCTTTACTTGACTGATGTTTGTTGATATCTAACATGTTTCACTGTTGTTTAGTGATGTCTTTTACTTGACTGATGTTTGTTGATATCTAACATGTTTCACTGTTGTTTGGTGATATCTAACATGTTTCACTGTTGTTTAGTGATTGTCTCCTTTACTTGACTGATGTTTGTTGATATCTAACATGTTTCACTGTTGTTTAGTGATGTCTTTTACTAGACTGATGTTTGTTGATATCTAACATGTTTCACTGTTGTTTGGTGATTGTCTCCTTTACTTGACTGATGTTTGTTGATATCTAACATGTTTCACTGTTGTTTAGTGATGTCTTTTACTTGACTGATGTTTGTTGATATCTAACATGTTTCACTGTTGTTTGGTGATTGTCTCCTTTACTTGACTGATATTTGTTGATATCTAACATGTTTCACTGTTGTTTAGTGTTGTCTTTTACTTGACTGATGTTTGTTGATATCTAACATGTTTCACTGTTGTTTAGTGATGTCTCCTTTACTTGACTGATGTTTGTTGATATCTAACATGTTTCACTGTTGTTTGTTGATATCTAACATGTTTGACTGTTGTTTAGTGATGTCTCCTTTACTTGACTGATGTTTGTTGATATCTAACATGTTTCACTGTTGTTTGGTGATGTCTCCTTTACTTGACTGATGTTTGTTGATATCTAACATGTTTCACTGTTGTTTGGTGATTGTCTCCTTTACTTGACTGATGTTTGTTGATATCTAATATGTTTCACTGTTGTTTAGTGATGTCTCCTTTACTTGACTGATGTTTGTTGATATCTAACATGTTTCACTGTTGTTTAGTGATGTCTCCTTTACTTGACTGATGTTTGTTGATATCTAACATGTTTCACTGTTGTTTAGTGGTGTCTCCTTTACTTGACTGATGTTTGTTGATATCTAACATGTTTCACTGTTGTTTAGTGATGTCTTTTACTTGACTGATGTTTGTTGATATCTAACATGTTTCACTGTTGTTTGGTGATATCTAACATGTTTCACTGTTGTTTAGTGATTGTCTCCTTTACTTGACTGATGTTTGTTGATATCTAACATGTTTCACTGTTGTTTAGTGATGTCTCCTTTACTTGACTGATGTTTGTTGATATCTAACATGTTTCACTGTTGTTTAGTGATGTCTCCTTTACTTGAATGAAGTTTGTTGATATCTAACGTGTTTCACTGTTGTTTAGTGATGTCTCCTTTATTTGACTGATGTTTGTTGATATCTAACATGTTTCACTGTTGTTTAGTGATGTCTCATTTACTTGACTGATGTTTGTTGATATCTAACATGTTTCACTGTTGTTTAGTGATGTCTTTTACTTGACTGATGTTTGTTGATATCTAACATGTTTCACTGTTGTTTGGTGATATCTAACATGTTTCACTGTTGTTTAGTGATTGTCTCCTTTACTTGACTGATGTTTGTTGATATCTAACATGTTTCACTGTTGTTTAGTGATGTCTTTTACTAGACTGATGTTTGTTGATATCTAACATGTTTCACTGTTGTTTGGTGATTGTCTCCTTTACTTGACTGATGTTTGTTGATATCTAACATGTTTCACTGTTGTTTAGTGATGTCTTTTACTTGACTGATGTTTGTTGATATCTAACATGTTTCACTGTTGTTTGGTGATTGTCTCCTTTACTTGACTGATATTTGTTGATATCTAACATGTTTCACTGTTGTTTAGTGTTGTCTTTTACTTGACTGATGTTTGTTGATATCTAACATGTTTCACTGTTGTTTAGTGATGTCTCCTTTACTTGACTGATGTTTGTTGATATCTAACATGTTTGACTGTTGTTTAGTGATGTCTCCTTTACTTGACTGATGTTTGTTGATATCTAACATGTTTCACTGTTGTTTGGTGATGTCTCCTTTACTTGACTGATGTTTGTTGATATCTAACATGTTTCACTGTTGTTTGGTGATTGTCTCCTTTACTTGACTGATGTTTGTTGATATCTAACATGTTTCACTGTTGTTTAGTGATGTCTCCTTTACTTGACTGATGTTTGTTGATATCTAACATGTTTCACTGTTGTTTAGTGATGTCTTTTACTTGACTGATGTTTGTTGATATCTAACATGTTTCACTGTTGTTTAGTGGTGTCTCCTTTACTTGACTGATGTTTGTTGATATCTAACATGTTTCACTGTTGTTTAGTGATGTCTTTTACTTGACTGATGTTTGTTGATATCTAACATGTTTCACTGTTGTTTAGTGGTGTCTCCTTTACTTGACTGATGTTTGTTGATATCTAACATGTTTCACTGTTGTTTAGTGATGTCTTTTACTTGACTGATGTTTGTTGATATCTAACATGTTTTACTGTTGTTTAGTGATGTCTCCTTTACTTGACTGATGTTTGTTGATATCTAACATGTTTCACTGTTGTTTTGGTGGTGTCTCCTTTACTTGACTGATGTTTGTTGATATCTAACATGTTTCACTGTTGTTTAGTGATGTCTCCTTTACTTGAATGAAGTTTGTTGATATCTAACATGTTTCACTGTTGTTTAGTGATGTCTCCTTTACTTGACTGATGTTTGTTGATATCTAACATGTTTCACTGTTGTTTAGTGATGTCTCCTTTACTTGACTGATGTTTGTTGATATCTAACATGTTTCACTGATGTTTGATGGTGTCTCCTTTACTTGACTGATGTTTGTTGATATCTAACATGTTTCACTGTTGTTTAGTGGTGTCTCCTTTATTTGACTGATGTTTGTTGATATCTAACATACTTGACTACTGTTTGGTGATATCTAACATACTTGACTGTTGTTTATTGATATCTAATATACTCGACTGTTTTTTTTAAATATTTTGTTCGTGATAAGGGGTTATGGACGCAGTTCATAACCCCACATACATGCGTTCAAATCACAGCTGCAGGCAATTTGGCAGCAGATCGCCTTGCTTTGGTTTTTTTTTTTTTTTTGAAATGGTATGGGTGCCAATCATTCAGAAAGCAATGGCAAACTACTGAACGTAAACTTGTCAAGAGATCACAACAGCAAAAATTGCTGGTGTTGACTGTGACATCCTGTAAAGGATATGCATCTAACTAACATATTTGACTGTATTGTGGTGATATCTAACATAGTTGACTTGTTTGGTACATTATGCAATGTACATGACTTTTGTTTGACGATATCTAATGTACTGTATTACTATTAATGTCATCTAAATACTTAAAAGTTGTGGACATTATCCAGTGTACTTAACTTTTATTTCAAATTACCTAATGTTACTGGGTGATATTATCGAATATACTTAACTGTTGTTTGACATTACCTATATTTTTGACTGTTTTATATTATCCTATCTACCTGAACATTGTCTGACATTATCCAATCTTCTTGACAATTTTAAACATGATGCATCCACTTGACTGTTGACATTTTCCAATATGCTAGTCTGTTGTTTAATATTAACCAACACCCTTGATTCTTTGGTGACATTATCCGACTGTTGTTTAACATTATCCAATAGGCTTAACTGTATTTTGACATCCAACTTATTTGACCATTGTTTAACATTACCAATATGTATGTGTTCATTTGTTATTTATTTTAATCTATGTCAAGTTCAAAAGAATTCTGCTTTTGTTTTAATACTCTATTTCTGATGGATTGTTAAGTGGAAATAGTAAACCATTCATTTCTTTTCAACCATTTTGTTCATATGGTTCCTGTTACATGGACTTCTTTTTTTCTCACTGATTTGCATGGTTTCTGAATCTTGTTTGCCGTATCAATTGAAAACCTTATTGTTATATTGTTATACTTGTTTCCAGAAGCAGTATCCTAGCGGTTTTATTTTCTTTAATTGTACATGCATGGTAGTTTAGTTAGTTAGTTAGTTAGTTAGTCTTTCCTCTTGAGCCTAAGGCGGCGCATAGGGCAGAAGTCCTGTCTCTCCATGCTTGGCGGTTCGCTGCTACCTGTTGTAGATCTTGGATATTTACTTGGCCATTGAATGAGCCTTCTCTAATGATGGTTCTACGCAGGGTCTCTCTTGGTCTTCCCCGTTTTCTTTTCCCTACTGGTGACCATATGATGTAGTTATGATACATGGTAGTTTCTGTCAATTTAATTATATTTAACTGCAGCATGGAAGGATTTCACAGTGATGGGCTAACTTTATCCCTAAATGGTATCCATTTTGCATGTTTAATAAAGCTGTTTAATATTATTTTTGCAAAGCACAAATGCCCACAGAAATGTAGCAAAGAAATATACACAAAAGACAAGACAAGATGGCTTAATGTGAGTTGGGTGAGGGCCAGAGCTTCACTGGGGGTAAAAGGCAAAAGAAAAATTAATTGAATTGGGAGTCAGGGTTAATGAAAAATATCCACCCACGTAGAGTGTTTTAACACATTACCACCATATCTGCAGACAAGAGTGCTAGCCATCACAATATGATGACTCCCATTAAAATATGTAAGAGAGTGGAAAACTAATTTATCATTATCATCATTTTCCATTTTTGCCATCAAACATCGAAGGGAAGAATAGTTGGTGCTCTAGTGCCCAATAAATGGTACTGGATAGTGTCATTCCATGTGGTTGTACAATTTCTTTGATGTCTTCAATCCATTTTCTTCTCAGGTGTCCTCTTGCTCTCATGTTAGATCTTCTTTTATGTAGAACCAGTGCTATTAGTTGTTGGTGTCACATTAATTTATCATCAAAAAAATGAAAATTAGTATTAATAATATATTATATTTATAATTTCTCTCAGTAGTGAATAGCAAGATACACAGCTAAAGTAAAATTATTTACTTAGATGTTTGTTGCTAGGTAATTAGAAACTTGCTTTTACTGTCTCTAGGTTGCCGTAGAGAGCATTGAGAACATACGAACTGTTGCTCCACTAACAAAGGAGGATGCATTCAATCAACTGTACATGGATAACTTGGAGGATCCATACAAGCAGGCTTTAAGAAAAGCACATCTGGTTGGGCTAACATATGCCTTTTCTCAAGCTATCATATACTTTGCATATGCTGCAGCTTTTGTATTTGGTGCATATCTTATTGAACAGAGAGAGATGGAGTTTGCCGATGTATTCCTGTAAGTTGTTTATTTGTCATTTGTATGACTTATTGAATCAGTTCAAACATAAGCAGTTAATGGTGATTAAAACTCTAAAACACTGTGACATGTAAAATAATAAGGAACGGAAGCTGATGTGGCTGAAGAGTTTAGCATGCTAGTGCTAAACTTCTGGTGACCTAATGCCACATAGCGATGGCAGATACACATCATGCAGAAAGAGTAAAAGGAAAATCCCAAGGGTAGCAAAATGGACAGTGCACTAGAAAACCAAAGAGACGGGATGCGTCACGAAAAACGAAAACCTAACGACCAAGGATACGCTGTGGATCCATGTTTGTGACTGGTTGTGTTTTCATTTCTGGAACCAAGAATTCGGATGGCAATTGGATATCTGGATGCAACGATACAATGATCTTTGGGTGGATAGCTGGAGGAAGCATTCGTTGAAAAGAATCCGTAGATTTCAGAACAGGGTCGCAAGACTAGACGAATCGCTGATGAAAGTAACGGCAAGGACCTGAAAGAATGGAAATAGGCAGAGCATCGGGATAAATCGGGCAGATGTAGATATACTATGGGTGGACACCGTAAGTAGATGTTGTCCCTGCGGTAAGGGAGCTTCTATATGGCCATTTGAACTGTATGTCGGAATTCTGTACACTACATTAAAAGGTGGTTAACTGTTTTACCGAGCTACGTGCTGTATTTCATATTCACCAGTTGTTTAGGTCAGAATTGCCAGTGTTACGTATTACAATGTTTCGTTGTTGATTCAATTTATTTAATTATGGAGCAGAGGTGAGCCTGGATCAACGACGTGACAATATGGGAGCTCATCCGGGATTTGAACCCGGGACCTCTTGCACCCAAAGCGAGAATCATACCCCTAGACAAGCTCTGGTTGTGCACAATTAGCAAATATGTCACTTTGTGCATTATAAAAGGATTCTCCTTTTGATTCCATCTCACTAAGTGATTTATACAGATCATTGCATCGTTGCATCCAGATATCCAATTGCCATACAAATTCTTGGTTCCAGAAATGAAAACGCAACCAGTCACAAACATGGATCCACAGTGTATCCTTGGTCGTTAGGTTTTCGTTTTTCGTGACGCATCCCGTCTCTTTGGTTTTCTAGTGCACTGTCCTTTTTGCTATCCCTTGGGATTTTCCTTTTAACCTTTCTGCGTGATGTGTATCTGCCATCGCTATGTGGCACCGCAGTAAAGAATTCATTCTGCGCACATGTCAGTTGAACTTGAATGCTGACTTCTTATCCTTTCCTTGAGAACATTAATTACTAGTATGTAAGATGTTGGAGTGGGTTCACCTTATGGTGGGGGACACTGGTAATAAGGAAAGCTAGACAATATGCAGGAATCAGCACAGTGCACTACCTAGTGTTTTGCAACTGCTAGTAGCAGTAGGACCTATGTTGACTACACTTGAGTTCAAAGTAAGCAAACAGGTGAAAAGAAATTAGGATCTGTAAGTATTTAATGTGCATGACATCCTTCTCAACAAAACACAAATTTAAGGTTCACTCCAAATAAGGTGACAACAATCAAAGCAACAAATATTGCTACAGTATTGCTTCAAAAAAGGCCAAATATATATGCTTTTTTAAATGTTTACTTTGTTATTAAGAGGAAAAACTGAAGAGGTGTGATGGAGCATTTTTAATATCTAAAACATTGAAAACTCTCTGTAGTATCTCTACCATCTGATACACTAGATGGGACAGCTACACAGCGGTACTGTCAATACAAAAAGAAAACTTAGTGTTGTAACTTTCTCATCTTAACCAACAAAATCTTTGTTTAGTTGTCACTATCATTACATACAGAACATAAATAAAACTTTTCACAACTTTCTAAATCTTCATTAGTTTGTCATTAACACTAACATTCAGAATACTTACGCGTCACAACTTTCTTATCTCAGTGAACTAAATCTTCATTAATTCATCACTACCATTGTATACGGACAACTGAGGAAACTTTAGTGTCATAACTTTATATTTATGAGCTGAATATTAATTAGTTCACCACTATCATTGCATACAGAAAACTTAGCACATTTCTCATCTTAGTGAACTAACTCTTCAGTTGGTCACTATCATTGCATACAGAAAACTGAAAATGTAAATGGCATACCTTTCTCATCTCAGCTAACAAAATCTTCATTAGTGGAGTCAGTTCATTTGCAATCAAGCTACAATGTTTGTTGATAATGCCTGATTTAATACATCTGACCTGGTGAAAAATTTAAAGTGAATACTGTCTGGTATCATTGGGCTTATGGGGAATAGAAGGATATTTGAGAAGGTGAATCAAAGAATATGAAATCAAGAATCAACATCATTGCTCCCCGGACATTCCCACACATGCTTTGTCTCCTTCAGTAGCCAACAGTTCCATGGTGATGGTGCCAGTGGCAGTGGATTGAATGTCTGCCTTGTTCTGATTGAATGTCTGATTGTAGTCCAATCCCTCTGCTCACCCACACTGAAATCGGCCTCTCCAGAAGTGGGTCATTTGTTTGTCTGCACTTTCCACTCAAACCCAGAAAGGCTTCACCACATCAGCCTTCTCATATCCTAGCTCCTCACCCTAAGGAGCAGCAGCCAGTCTGTCAGCCTGTTCATTTCCTCACACACCCACATGCCCTGGGCAGAAAATCCATGATATGCTCTTGACCTTCATCTTTTCAAGTGATGCAAGCCTCTACATACAGACCATATTTGTTTCTATTTTACTTAGCATACTTTGTGTCTGTTGAGTAGGTTAAATCAAAGACTGACTAAATTTCCAGAAAGCAAATCTGAGGGAGCAAAAAATGGGTTGATTAATTCACTTCTTTTTCTTCATCTACGATCATTTGCTATGCATCTGTTCCCACCTATTGCTCCATGCATTGAGGCCTACAAAATGTGACCACCTATTGCTCCATGCATTGAGGCCTACAAAATGTGACCACCTATTCCTCTGTGCGTCAAGACCTACAAAATGTGACCACCTATTGCTCCATGCATTGAGACCTACAAAATGTGACCACCTATTGCTCCATGCATTGAGGCCTACAAAATGTGATCACCTATTGCTCCATGCATTGAAGCCTACATGCATTGAGGCCTACAAAATGTGACCACCTATTCCTCTGTGCATCAAGACCTACAAAAAGTGACCACCTATTGCTCCATGAATTGAGACCTACAAAATGTGATCACCTATTGCTCCATGCATTGAGACCTACAAAATGTGATCACCTATTGCTCCATGCATTGAGACCTACAAAATGTGACCACCTATTGCTCCATGCATTGAGACCTACAAAATGTGATCACCTATTGCTCCATGCATTGAGACCTACAAAATGTGATCACCTATTGCTCCATGCATTGAGGCCTACAAAATGTGACCACCTATTGCTCCATGCATTGAGGCCTACAAAATGTGATCACCTATTCCTCTGTGCATCAAGACCTACAAAATGTAACCACCTATTGCTCCATGCACCGAGGCCTACAAAATGTGATCACCTATTCCTTTGTGCGTCAAGACCTACAAAATGTGACCACCTATTGCTCCATGCATTGAGGCCTACAAAATGTGACCACCTATTGCTCCATGCATTGAGGCCTACAAAATGTGACCACCTATTGCTCCATGCATTGAGACCTAGAAAATGTGACCACCTATTGCTCCATGCATTGAGACCTACAAAATGTGACCACCTATTCCTCTGTGCATCAAAACCTACAAAATGTGACCACCTATTGCTCCATGCATTGAGACCTAGAAAATGTGACCACCTATTGCTCCATGCATTGAGGCCTACAACATGTGACCATCTATTGCTCCATGCATTGAGGCCTACATGCATTGAGGCCTACACAATGTGACCACCTATTCCTCTGTGCATCAAGACCTTCAAAATGTGACCACCTATTGCTCCATGCGTCAAGACCTACAAAATGTGACCACCTATTGCTCCATGCGTCAAGACCTACAAAATGTGACCACCTATTGCTCCATGTGTCAAGACCTACAAAATGAGATCACCTATTCCTCTGTGCATCAAGACCTACAAAATGTGACCACCTATTGCTCCTTGCATTGAGGCCTACAAATGTGATCACCTATTCCTCTGTGCATCAAGACCTACAAAATGTGACCACCTATTGCTCCATGCATTGAGACCTACAAAATGTGACCACCTATTGCTCCATGCATTGAGACCTACAAAATGTGATCACCTATTGCTCCATGCATTGAGGCCTACATGTGACCACCTATTGCTCCATGCATTGAGGCCTACAACATGTGATCACCTATTGCTCCATGCATTGAGGCCTACAAAATGTGACCACCTATTGCTCCATGCATTGAGACCTACAAAATGTGACCACCTATTGCTCCATGCATTGATGCCTACAAAATGTGATCACCTATTGCTCCATGCATTGAAGCCTACATGCATTGAGGCCTACACAATGTGACCACCTATTCCTCTGTGCATCAAGACCTTCAAAATGTGTTCACCTATTCTCCATGAATTGAGGCCTACAAAATGTGATCACCTATTGCTCTGTGCATCAAGACCTACAAAATGAGATCACCTATTCCTCTGTGCATCAAGACCTACAAAATGTGACCACCTATTGCTCCATGCATTGAGGCCTACAAAATGTGATCACCTATTCCTCTGTGCATCAAGACCTACAAAATGTGATCACCTATTGCTCCATGCATTGAAGCCTACATGCATTGAGGCCTACACAATGTGACCACCTATTCCTCTGTGCATCAAGACCTTCAAAATGTGACCACCTATTGCTCCATGCATTGAGGCCTACACAATCTGACCACCTATTCCTCTGTGCATCAAGACCTTCAAAATGTGACCACCTATTGCTCCATGCATTGAGGCCTACACAATGTGACCACCTATTCCTCTGTGCATCAAGACCTTCAAAATGTGACCACCTATTACTCCATGAATTGAGGCCTACAAAATGTGATCACCTATTGCTCTGTGCATCAAGACCTACAAAATGAGATCACCTATTCCTCTGTGCATCAAGACCTACAAAATGTGACCACCTATTGCTCCATGCATTGAGGCCTACAAAATGTGATCACCTATTCCTCTGTGCATCAAGACCTACAAAATGTGACCACCAATGCTCCATGCATTGAGACCTACAAAATGTGACCACCTATTGCTCCATGCTTTGAGACCTACAAAATGTGATCACCTATTGCTCCATGCATTGAGGCCTACAACATGTGACCACCTATTGCTCCATGCATTGAGGCCTACAACATGTGATCACCTATTGCTCCATGCATTGAGACCTTCAAAATGTGACCACCTATTGCTCCATGCATTGAGACCTACAAAATGTGACCACCTATTGCTCCATGCATTGAGACCTACAAAATGTGACCACCTATTGCTCCATGCATTGAGACCTACAACATGTGATCACCTATAGCTCCATGCATTGAGGCCTACAACATGTGATCACCTATTGCTCCATGCATTGAGGCCTACAAAATGTGACCACCTATTGCCCCATGCATCAAGACCTACAAAATGTTATTACCTATTGCTACGTGTATCAAGACCTACAAAATGTGATCACCTATTGCTCCGTGTATCAAGACCTACAAAATGTGATCACCTATTGCTCTGTGTATCAAGACCTACAAAATGTGACCACCTATTGCCCCATGCATCAAGACCTACAAAATGTGATCACCTATTGCTCCGTGTATCAAGACCTACAAAATGTGATCACCTATTGCTCCGTGCATCAAGACCTACAAAATGTGACCACCTATTGCCCCATGCATCAAGGCCTACAAAATGTGACCACCTATTGCTCCATGCATCAAGGCCTATAAAATGTGATCACCTATTGCTCCGTGCATCAAGGCCTACAAAATGTGATGGCCCTATCTTATTGCAGAACCATAGCAGGGAATTATTTTTTATTATTATTAGAACACAGTAGCAGCAATCTCTATACATAGCATAATTTTAGGCACTTCCACTTGTATTAAACTTCTCCATATTTGTCATATATTTCTTTTTATTTTCAGGGTCTTTGGAGCCATTGTATTTGGGGCCATGGGTCTAGGGAATGCCGCTGCTTTTGCTCCTGATGTAGGGAAAGCACAGACATCTGCTAAGAGGATTATTTTCCTCATTGACACAAAGCCAAATTTAGATTACTCAAGCACAGATGGCAACGTATTGCCTGTAAGTTTTATATTATCCTGCCATTTTCCCATTGAACATATAACCAAAGCTAGTTGCTATAAATTTGTCTATTCTGGATCCATCTACGCTGTTCTGTTTGTTCTGGATGCACCTATGTTGTTCTATTTGTTTGTTCTGTATGTGCTTATGCTGTTCTGTCTGTCTGTTCTGGATGCACCTATGCTGTTCTATTTGTTTGTTCTGTATGTGCCTATGCTGTTCTGTCTGTCTGTTCTGGATGCACCTATGCTGTTCTATTTGTTCTGTATGTGCCTATGCTGTTCTGTCTGTCTGTTCTGGATGCACCTATGTTGTTCTATTTGTTTGTTCTGTATGTGCCTATGCTGTTCTGTCTGTCTGTTCTGGATGCACCTATGCTGTTCTATTTGTTCTGTATGTGCTTATGCTGTCCTGTCTGTCTGTTCTGGATGCACCTATGCTGTTCTATTTGTTTGTTCTGTATGTGCCTTTGCTGTTCTGTCTGTCTGTTCTGGATGCACCTATGCTGTTCTATTTGTTTGTTCTGTATGTGCTTATGCTGTTCTGTCTGTCTGTTCTGGATGCACCTATGCTGTTCTATTTGTTTGTTCTGTATGTGCTTATGCTGTTCTGTCTGTCTGTTCTGGATGCACCTATGCTGTTCTATTTGTTTGTTCTGTATGTGCCTATGCTGTCCTGTCTGTCTGTTCTGTATGTGCTTATGCTGTCCTGTCTGTCTGTTCTGGATGCACCTATGCTGTTCTATTTGTTTGTTCTGTATGTGCTTATGCTGTCCTGTCTGTCTGTTCTGTATGTGCCTATGCTGTTCTGTCTGTCTGTTCTGTATGTGCTTATGCTGTCCTGTCTGTCTGTTCTGTATGTGCTTATGCTGTTCTGTCTGTCTGTTCTGGATGCACCTATGCTGTTCTATTTGTTTGTTCTGTATGTGCTTATGCTGTTCTGTCTGTCTGTTCTGTATGTGCCTATGCTGTTCTGTCTGTCTGTTCTGGATGCACCTATGTTGTTCTATTTGTTTGTTCTGTATGTGCCTATGCTGTCCTGTCTGTCTGTTCTGTATGTGCTTATGCTGTTCTGTCTGTCTGTTCTGGATGCACCTATGCTGTTCTATTTGTTTGTTCTGTATGTGCTTATGCTGTTCTGTCTGTCTGTTCTGTATGTGCCTATGCTGTTCTGTCTGTCTGTTCTGGATGCACCTATGTTGTTCTATTTGTTTGTTCTGTATGTGCTTATGCTGTTCTGTCTGTCTGTTCTGGATGCACCTATGCTGTTCTATTTGTTTGTTCTGTATGTGCCTATGCTGTTCTGTCTGTCTGTTCTGGATGCACCTATGCTGTTCTATTTGTTCTGTATGTGCCTATGCTGTTCTGTCTGTCTGTTCTGGATGCACCTATGTTGTTCTATTTGTTTGTTCTGTATGTGCCTATGCTGTTCTGTCTGTCTGTTCTGGATGCACCTATGCTGTTCTATTTGTTCTGTATGTGCTTATGCTGTCCTGTCTGTCTGTTCTGGATGCACCTATGCTGTTCTATTTGTTTGTTCTGTATGTGCCTTTGCTGTTCTGTCTGTCTGTTCTGGATGCACCTATGCTGTTCTATTTGTTTGTTCTGTATGTGCTTATGCTGTTCTGTCTGTCTGTTCTGGATGCACCTATGCTGTTCTATTTGTTTGTTCTGTATGTGCTTATGCTGTTCTGTCTGTCTGTTCTGGATGCACCTATGCTGTTCTATTTGTTTGTTCTGTATGTGCCTATGCTGTCCTGTCTGTCTGTTCTGTATGTGCTTATGCTGTCCTGTCTGTCTGTTCTGGATGCACCTATGCTGTTCTATTTGTTTGTTCTGTATGTGCTTATGCTGTCCTGTCTGTCTGTTCTGTATGTGCCTATGCTGTTCTGTCTGTCTGTTCTGTATGTGCTTATGCTGTCCTGTCTGTCTGTTCTGTATGTGCTTATGCTGTCCTGTCTGTCTGTTCTGGATGCACCTATGCTGTTCTATTTGTTTGTTCTGTATGTGCTTATGCTGTTCTGTCTGTCTGTTCTGGATGCACCTATGTTGTTCTATTTGTTTGTTCTGGATGTGCCTATGCTGTCCTGTCTGTCTGTTCTGGATGCACCTATGCTGTTCTATTTGTTTGTTCTGTATGTGCTTATGCTGTCCTGTCTGTCTGTTCTGGATGCACCTATGCTGTTCTATTTGTTCTGTATGTGCTTATGCTGTTCTGTCTGTCTGTTCTGGATGCACCTATGCTGTTCTATTTGTTCTGTATGTGCCTATGCTGTCCTGTCTGTCTGTTCTGTATGTGCTTATGCTGTCCTGTCTGTCTGTTCTGGATGCACCTATGCTGTTCTATTTGTTTGTTCTGTATGTGCTTATGCTGTTCTGTCTGTCTGTTCTGGATGCACCTATGCTGTTCTATTTGTTTGTTCTGTATGTGCCTATGCTGTCCTGTCTGTCTGTTCTGTATGTGCTTATGCTGTCCTGTCTGTCTGTTCTGGATGCACCTATGCTGTTCTATTTGTTTGTTCTGTATGTGCCTATGCTGTCCTGTCTGTCTGTTCTGGATGCACCTATGCTGTTCTATTTGTTTGTTCTGTATGTGCTTATGCTGTTCTGTCTGTCTGTTCTGGATGCACCTATGCTGTTCTATTTGTTTGTTCTGTATGTGCTTATGCTGTTCTGTCTGTCTGTTCTGGATGCACCTATGCTGTTCTATTTGTTTGTTCTGTATGTGCCTATGCTGTTCTGTCTGTCTGTTCTGGATGCACCTATGTTGTTCTATTTGTTTGTTCTGTATGTGCTTATGCTGTTCTGTCTGTCTGTTCTGTATGTGCCTATGCTGTCCTGTCTGTCTGTTCTGTATGTGCTTATGCTGTCCTGTCTGTCTGTTCTGGATGCACCTATGCTGTTCTATTTGTTTGTTCTGTATGTGCTTATGCTGTTCTGTCTGTCTGTTCTGGATGCACCTATGCTGTTCTATTTGTTTGTTCTGTATGTGCTTATGCTGTTCTGTCTGTCTGTTCTGGATGCACCTATGCTGTTCTATTTGTTTGTTCTGTATGTGCCTATGCTGTTCTGTCTGTCTGTTCTGGATGCACCTATGCTGTTCTATTTGTTTGTTCTGTATGTGCTTATGCTGTTCTGTCTGTCTGTTCTGTATGTGCCTATGCTGTTCTATTTGTTTGTTCTGTATGTGCTTATGCTGTTCTGTCTGTCTGTTCTGTATGTGCCTATGCTGTTCTGTCTGTCTGTTCTGGATGCACCTATGTTGTTCTATTTGTTTGTTCTGTATGTGCTTATGCTGTCCTGTCTGTCTGTTCTGTATGTGCCTATGCTGTTCTGTCTGTCTGTTCTGTATGTGCTTATGCTGTTCTGTCTGTCTGTTCTGTATGTGCCTATGCTGTTCTATTTGTTTGTTCTGTATGTGCCTATGTTGTTCTGTCTGTCTGTTCTGTATGTGCCTATGCTGTTCTGTCTGTCTGTTCTGTATGTGCCTATGCTGTTCTGTCTGTCTGTTCTGGATGCACCTATGTTGTTCTATTTGTTTGTTCTGTATGTGCCTATGTTGTTCTGTCTGTCTGTTCTGTATGTGCCTATGCTGTTCTGTCTGTCTGTTCTGTATGTGCTTATGCTGTCCTGTCTGTCTGTTCTGGATGCACCTATGTTGTTCTATTTGTTTGTTCTGTATGTGCTTATGCTGTTCTGTCTGTCTGTTCTGTATGTGCCTATGCTGTTCTGTCTGTCTGTTCTGGATGCACCTATGTTGTTCTATTTGTTTGTTCTGTATGTGCTTATGCTGTTCTGTCTGTCTGTTCTGGATGCACCTATGTTGTTCTATTTGTTTGTTCTGTATGTGCCTTTGCTGTCCTGTCTGTCTGTTCTGGATGCACCTATGTTGTTCTATTTGTTTGTTCTGTATGTGCTTATGCTGTTCTGTCTGTCTGTTCTGGATGCACCTATGCTGTTCTATTTGTTTGTTCTGTATGTGCTTATGCTGTTCTGTCTGTCTGTTCTGGATGCACCTATGCTGTTCTATTTGTTTGTTCTGTATGTGCCTTTGCTGTCCTGTCTGTCTGTTCTGGATGCACCTATGCTGTTCTATTTGTTTGTTCTGTATGTGCTTATGCTGTTCTGTCTGTCTGTTCTGGATGCACCTATGGTGTTCTATTTGTTTGTTCTTGATGCACTTATGTGTTCTATTTCTTTTTTCTGGATGCACCTATGCTGTTCTATTTGTTTGTTCTGTATGTGCTTATGCTGTTCTGTCTGTCTGTTCTGGATGCACCTATGGTGTTCTATTTGTTTGTTCTTGATGCACTTATGTGTTCTATTTCTTTTTTCTGGATGCACCTATGCTGTTCTGTTTGTTCTGGATCCACCAGTGCTTATGGAAATCAACTTTGGCTTCAGACCATTTTTGTCTCTCTCAGTTCTATTCAGGTTCCTAAATTATTGCTAGTTCCTTTCTGTATACTACTAAATTTAGCCATCTGATAAAACCAGAATGCAAAAACTGTTTAAAATTTAAATATATGCCTTTGGAAATCTCAATATTTCTGAACATAAATAGGATGACTTTCCCTTTTTTCCTTAAACAACCTAATTGCAAGGTTTACTGGAAGATAGGGAAGTGGGTGGCCGAGTGGCTAAGAATCCCTGGTTCTCCTTCAGGAGACCCGGGCTCGAATCTCAGTAAGGTGTGGATATTTTTCTGTCAGGGGCAAAAAGAAACTTCTAACCTGCACAGTTTGCAGCAACTGCACTAGCCAGGCAGCCTTAATTCTTCAGGCTCAAGACCCCCCCCCCCCCCCCCCCCCCTGCCCTACACTGCAAGGTTCTATAGGCAGTAGATGACAGTTTTTTTTTTTTTTAAAATGGAAGATAACTGATAAATTAAATTTCTATGAATCTGAATTTTTAATTTTGATTAATATAGACATATGGAATGAAAATCATAAAGGAATGAAATAACTGATGAAAATACAATCATTTTATACTTCTATATATTGCTGTATACTGACTTGAGCATGATTTAAAAAATTTTGTTCCATCTGACATGAATAATAATGGGGTTATTGTTTTCATTTTTAAATTTCAGAGTGAGTATAAAGCAGAAATTAGTTTCAAGTCAGTCCATTTCCGATATCCAAACCGAATTACTGTGCCAGTGTTGCAAGGTTTAACATTCACAGTGTCCCCAGGAGAGACACTTGCTTTGGTAGGAAGTAGTGGCTGTGGAAAGAGCACATCTGTCCAGTTGATTGAACGTTTCTATGATTCTGAAGATGGTAGTGTGGTAAGTAGAAGAGTGCCTGAAAAGTAGAAGTGTGCCCGTTCTGTGTTTGTAGTTGTTTGTGAGTTGCAAAGTTGGAGATATTTAAAAAGAAATGTTTCTAAATTTAAAGAAACAAAATTTTTATTTGTACAAATTCACGAGAATATATGTCGCATGGCTAATAATTCTACAGCGATTAGAAAATTAAGAATATGTTGTATTTCATGGAAACAAAAACAATCACATACAGAGGTTCTAGAAAAACTGGGAGTGAAAAGAGTTGATGAAAAAAGTAAAAGAAAGGCAAGTGAAATACTTCAGTCACGTTAAAAGACATAACACTCTCATGAAAACCATACTGGAAGGCAAGGTTGAAGTCAAGCAAGAAAGAGGTAGACAATGATAAAAGTGGCAAGATAGCATAAAGAGATAGACGACCATCAATCTGACAGAATGTACAGTCAGAGCGAGAGGATAGTGTTGGAGATCCATTGCAGCCAATCTTCATTGTGGAGACAACACCTGATTGATTGAATAATTTATGTAAATTAATATTTCAGTTAATTCATTCCATATTAATTGTAATTGTCTCAAATAACTGGAAACATTACAGAGTTAATGAGAGTTATGTAAATTAATACATTTTTAGTACCTTCACTCGTTGTAATAATTGTTTTTGCAGTGCCTAGCCAATAATGATGTAAAGACTCTGAACATTCAGTGGTTGAGATCTCAGTTGGGACTTGTGTCACAAGAGCCAATACTGTTTGACTGCAGCATTGCTGAAAACATTGCTTATGGTGACAACTTTCGCACAGTGACAATGGATGAAATTATAAAAGCAGCTATGGAAGCCAATATCCATTCTTTCATTGCCAGCCTTCCAGATGTAAGATTATTTTACTATATATACATTATTTGTTACTCATGTGAGTAGTAATGCATCTGTTACAGGTTCGTCTTTAAGTGGGTAATTACTTCTGGCATCTATTTTAGGAGATATTTTAATCCTAACAATTTAGTTCAGCCATTTTAAACTATAACTCCTGAGGAAGGCTAACCTCATTAAAAAATGCCCGCCCGAAGCCGGAAGTGTCGTCCTACGGGTGGCAAACTAAAAATTGACACTACGCAATTACGTCCGAGTGAAATGTCTCGTCCGAATGTCTCTCGTGCTAGGAACAGCTCTGACTACCTAGGTTCCGAATGCCGCTCTTGTTCGGAACAGCTCTGACTAGGTAGTTTTCCGAATGTCTGTCGTGCCTGGAACAGCTCTGACGGGCACAACGACAAGCACATGTCCGAAAACTCGCTGAGTGGATACCGTCTGCAAACCTGTCTGGTTTGTGCGGGAATGGCCCGGGGCAAACGAAATGACCAATATATTGAAGTGAGGATTTAAAGCAGCCATGAGCAGGACGTGACGATTTCCCTCGGTGAGCCCAGATCCAGGGCGTTACGTGTCGGCCCTGCAACTATGGAAGCAACCTTGGATGGCGGAAAATGCTATGGACTGTCCCTGCCTTCCTTTGAGGGATGACCGTTGTCTTCGACCGTTCTAACTTGGCCAGCATGGTTGTAGATGGCACCACAAAAGTGAGAGTCTCCCAGGAATGCTACCTGGTCAAAAAAGCACGCTAAAGTCGATGTGTTGGCCTACGGGTTTCGACCCAAGGGCGCATAACAGACACATCGCAATCACATCTGAAAAAACACTCTGGATGAACGAAAAGAAGAAGAAGAAACTATAACTCATCTGAAACACTAGAATCATCTATTGTCTCAAACAGTAGACATTTTTTACAGTAGACAAACAGTAGACAAAAAAGCACGAAAAGCACGCTAAAAAAGCACGCTACAGTAGACAAACAGTAGACAAAAAAGCACGCTAAAGTCGATGTGTTGGCCTATGGGTTTCGGCCCAAGGGCGCATAACAGACACATCGCAATCACATCTGAAAAAACACTCTGGATGAACGAAAAGAAGAAGAAGAAACTATAACTCATCTGAAACACTAGAATCATCTATTGTCTCAAACAGTAGACATTTTTTATTCACCTAAAACACCAGAGGTATCAAATGCCTCAAGAATAGACTTTCTTTATTAATCTGAATCACTAGACTTTCATTATTCAATTGAAACACTAAATCAACACTTGTCTCAAACACTTGACTTTCTTTATTCACTTGAAACACTAAAATCAACACGTGTCTCAAATACTTGACTGTCTTTACTCATCTAAGCACTAGAATCCAAGCACTAGACTTTCTTTACTCATCTGAAACACTAGAATAATCTATTGTCTCAAACACTAGACTTTCTTTACTCATCTGATACACTAGAATAATCTATTGTCTCAAACACTAGAATTTCTTTACTCATCTGAAACACTAGAATAATCTATTGTCTCAAACACTAGACTTTCTTTACTCATCCGAAACACTAGAATAATCTATTGTCTCAAACACTAGACTTTCTTTACTCATCTGAAACACTAGAATAATCTATTGTCTCAAACACTAGACTTTCTTTACTCATCTTCTTCTTCTTCGTTCATCCGGAGTTGTTTTTTTTGGACGTGATTGCGTTGTGCCTGTTTACAGCAGAGCTGCGTTCTTGCGCCGTTAGGCCGACACATCCGACTTCTGCGGGCATTTGTTGACCGGGTTAACCTTCCCAGGATTTTTACTCATCTGAAACACTAGAATAATCTATTGTCTCAAACACTAGACTTTCTTTACTCATCTGAAACACTAGAATAATCTATTGTCTCAAACACTAGACTTTCTTTACTCATCTGATACACTAGAATAATCTATTGTCTCAAACACTAGACTTTCTTTACTCATCTGAAACACTAGAATAATCTATTGTCTCAAACACTAGACTTTCTTTACTCATCTGATACACTAGAATAATCTATTGTCTCAAACACTAGACTTTCTTTACTCATCTGAAACACTAGAATAATCTATTGTCTCAAACACTAGAATTTCTTTACTCATCTGAAACACTAGAATAATCTATTTTCTCAAACACTAGAATTTCTTTACTCATCTGAAACAATAGAATAATCTGTTGTTTCAAACACTAGAATTTTTTTACTCATCTGAAACTCTAGAATCATCACTTGTCTCTTTGGCAAACCTTTTATCCTCATTTAATGCTACACATTTTTAAGATGTACATGTTTTCCTCTTCTGATGATAGATAAAAATGTTGATTCTTTTATACTATCTTTATACCTTGATCTCTTTAAGAACATTTTTCTATACTTATTTTGGCTGTCTGTGGTATTTTTTAAATTCTTCTGTAAAAACAATTTTCTTTGGCTTTAAAACTGTTCATGCCAGACCACAAACTCTTCATGATATGCTTAATTGCAGCATAGCTAATTGAAAATAATGTTAATGTCTACAGGATCTGAGGAAAAAGTGTTTTGTACACTTCTTTTGTGTACTTCCTTGGATGTAGGCAGATTTTGAGTCATTCTGTTGGATCTTTTAATCAGACTGTGGTATTTTACTGTTTCATGCTACTAGTAAACCAAATCGTATATTTTCAGGGATATGAAACAAATGTTGGTTCCAAGGGAACCCAGTTGAGTGGTGGACAGAAGCAGCGAATAGCTATTGCAAGGGCACTGGTTCGGAGACCTAAAGTTCTCCTACTTGATGAAGCAACATCAGCCTTAGACACAGAGAGTGAAAAGGTTTGCTACTTGTTTATTTCCTATTTGAAATATATTTATTTATTTTTGTTTTGCAGCTTTCTATATATTTAAGACTTTGTGTTCTCATACAAATGTACATGAAGGTTTAAATTTACAGCGGCGCTATTCTGTCATCCTTCTTTGTGTTTATCTGCATTCTAAACTTATCATTTTGGTTAATTTTTTTCTCTTCCTTTAAGCTTCATTTCTGTGAATGGGGCATTCATTAATTCTTTAGTAACCAAATTGTGCAAAAGAAATTGTAATGATTATATAGAGCCTGAAAAACATTGCATGTCAAATATTCTCATCATATCTCATCTTGTTCCTCTTGTACCTTGCGGTGTCGAGGTGAAGCATAAACAGCTGGAGAGTACCCGTTTATGGGTTTCATCTGTTGAGATTCCCATGGACTCTGTTAATCCCTCTGTCCTTTGTTTACATGATCAGACTCTTCTGATTCCATTTGGTCTGTACATCTTTGCTTGTTGTGGTATTGTCTGATTCCATTTGGTCTGTACATCTTTGCTTGTTGTGGTATTGTCTGATTCCATTTGGTCTGTGCATCATTGCTTGTTGTGGTATTGTCTGATTCCATTTCGTCTGTACATCTTTGCTTGTTGTGGTATTGTCTGATTCCATTTGGTCTGTACATCATTGCTTGTTGTGGTATTGTCTGATTCCATTTGGTCTGTACATCATTGCTTGTTGTGGTATTGTCTGATTCCATTTGGTCTGTACATCATTGTTTGTTGTGGTATTGTCTGATTCCATTTGGTCTGTACATCATTGCTTGTTGTGGTATTGTCTGATTCCATTTGGTCTGTACATCTTTGCTTGTTGTGGTATTGTCTGATTCCATTTGGTCTGTACATCATTGCTTGTTGTGGTATTGTCTGATTCCATTTGGTCTGTACATCATTGCTTGTTGTGGTATTGTCTGATTCCATTTGGTCTGTACATCTTTGCTTGTTGTGGTATTGTCTGATTCCATTTGGTCTGTACATCTTTGCTTGTTGTGGTATTGTCTGATTCCATTTGGTCTGTACATCATTGCTTGGTGTGGTATTGTCTGATTCCATATGGTCTGTATATCTTTGCTTGTTGTGGTATTGTCTGATTCCATTTGGTCTGTACATCATTGCTTGTTGTGGTATTGTCAAACATTAATGTACTATTATATTCAATATGATATTTTTTAATCAGTGCTTATTTACTAATACTTCATTATATTATTTCTCTTTTAACAGATTGTCCAGGAAGCCTTGGATAAGGCTCGTGAAGGTCGCACATGTGTAGTTATTGCTCATCGCCTGTCAACCATTAAGAATGCAAACAAAATCTGTGTTGTCAGTCATGGCAAGATAGCAGAGACAGGAACCCACAGTGAACTTATGTCAAAGCAGGGCTTTTATTATAAACTGGTCAAAAATTCAGTTCGTGCATGAGTCATACATTAACATAAAAATTATTATACAAATGTACAGATAAACTGTTTCTCATAGATCTTTGCCATATTTTATATGTATTATATTTATTTTTCACCCAGTGGTCAAATCATTTGTGTTATAGAAATACAGATGGGTATAGGCACTGTTGGGGAACAACTGTTGCCTTAGCATTTTGTCAAGTGTATTCATGAGCTTTTTTTTCCCAGATACAGTAAGTCTATCCCAAAGAGGCCTTATTGTTTCCTGGCTCTTTACTCTGAGCCTTAATATCACAGGAAAAATAATACACATTGTGTGCACATTCAGAAAAGTTGTCTCATTGTTGTGCTGTAACTGTGCTTTAATTGACTTAGTATAATAAACTAAATAAATGTTCCCCAGTCAATCAACCAAATAGATGCTTTATTGTTAATTGATACATTGTACTATTCTTAGCACATTCATTAAATTTTGTACAAGTTTTTAATGTATATTCCAGTATCTTGTTTGTATTTATTACTTGTTCAAAATGTGTACAGATTGTATGTAAAAAAAAGTATGTAAAATGTTCCATTGTATTCGTATTCTTTATTTTGTCCTCAAATTTTTGTTTGAACTCAGTGTGAGAGAAATCCTTGACATTCTTTTTTTTTCTGTACATTCTTATCTTTCTGTATGCTCAGGGAGATAATGCCTCATTGCCAGAATAACATTTATATATATTTAAGGGAGCAGTCATTATTGTCATTCATTTATGTCGTTCAGTCATGCCATTCATTTATTAAAGGAATAGTACACTTCTATTAACTGCAGCAAAATTCAGCAGTAATAGGACATTTTAGAGTTCATTCTTTTTTTTGTTCGCAAGACACACTGACCAGTCTGAATTACAAGTAGGCCTATTCCTTTTTGTGGTAATTTTTTTCAGTTTGCACTGAGTGTCAAAATTTGTGCCACTTGAGTATAGATCACATTGTATTTGAATGACTTGTTGCCTTTATTATTAAAAATTATTATGCGAGTAATTCAATAATTTTATATTTTAATGCCAGACATGTAGTTACAAGATTGTATTTAGATTCCAACTTAGATAGACTAGGTAATTCACTGAATGTTAATTTATTTTGTAGTCACAGCAATTTTACAAATGCATGTTGAGTTACAGATTGTGAGCTTCTCCATAGTAGACATGCAGAAGAGCCATCTGAGAGTGACCTTGATTTAGCAAACTGAGACACTGTTGCATGCGATTATGTTCACATTTGCAAGACACTACTCTCCCACATGGACAAGGAAAAGCTGAATAGGTTAACTATAGAATATAACAGATAATAGCTTTGTTATCTACTTTTGACAGGTTTATTCCTTTTGTTAGTTGTATGTTTCATACTTCTTTTAATACATGCCAACCCAATGTGCAAGGTGTTGTATAAACTGATTGTGAAAGCTTTCACTGTTCCATTTCTTCACATATTTTAGAAAATCTATTCAGTCATAATGTGATATAGCAGTGTTTATATTGCTATTTCTGTGAAATTTCATATTTCATCAGGGTTGGACTGCAGTGTACAATTTCAATCTCAAGTTAACAATGATTTTATTGTATGCCTGGTGAAGATGATCAAAATTTCATATCATATGTCTTATATACACGTTTTTATGTTAATCGTCTTCATTGTTCAAACAAAATGTTTGTTTTGGACATAATTGCGTTGTGCCTGTTTACAGCTGAGCTGCAATATTTTTGCCTTTCAGTCAACACATCCAGCTTCTTGTGGTGTTTGTTAACCAGGTTAACCTTCCCGGTTATGTTAATTACATTGTGACTCAGAATGTGAGATTTTGCTTTATACTTGCATATGTTGTAAAATAGCCAAATATAAATGCTATTTTGTATAAATTCTAAAAGATTGAAGTCCTTCATGAGCAACCACTGCAGCTGATATGACAGTGAACTGTTTGCGACTGTACTGTTCATGCAAATAAGCTTACATCATTTTGATAAACTTAAGAATAGAAAAATGGTCTGACAAGACTATTAATGCAAAACCTAAAATATAAGCATCTTGTTATTGTCAGCCTTTTGTAAATAAAAGGAGAGCACATTTAATCTTGTCATAGCGTTTAACCTTGTCATGGTGGGTCCATTGTTGAGCAATCACTTATTAAATAGTGATAATTTCTTTGTATTAGTACATTTGTATCACGTGTAATATAATGATCATACTGATTAAAAATAGATAGATGACAGAATACATGCACAAGCATCACAATATGAAGGTAAATATCTCAGGAAAATACACATCTATAGCAGACAATCTCAAAGGCATATGAATTGGTCATCATTTATACCAGGTCAATGTTTTATAAGGTGAAGAAACCAGCACATTTCATTACCTAAAGATGCAAAGATGCATTAAGTTTTGCAACTAGGTGTGTCCTCTCATTTTGAGCTAGTCAGAGATGGGAAATATCATTGTTGCAAATGTAAGATCCAGAGTTATGGCCCATAATTAATATACTATCCAAGAGCTTGTCCTAAGTTAAAAGTTAAGCAGACACATAAATTGCTGGGGAATCCTTGGAATCCTTTGCTGCACTGATAAAATACTGGATACTAATTTCATCTCATGACCGAAGCTAAAGTAAATTTGAAATTAAAGAATTGGTTTTCTGTCCAAAACACAGAGAGAGAAACAGGACAGTATATATACACACATATATACATAAAGAAGTGAACCACCTTTTTTTCTATGCTTTGCGGCATGTTGGGTATATGATATCAGGCCCCATTTTTTTTTTAAATAGACCATCTGTCACTGTTGGGTGATTTGGTCAATATCATGGCGGTCAACTTTATTTCTCAGAACATTTCCTGGTAATTATTTAGGCTGGGCTGACCTGGCAGCCAAGGTCAATTTATTAAAAAAGTCCCAGCCTAAAGAGGAATTTGATCACATGACCACTGGCAGGCAAGCATACAATCCACTCTGCTACTGTAGCTCCCACTGAATATAAACAGACATTTCAAACAATCGAATATACTTCTTTAGATTGTAGAAGAGTTTATTACCATTGATTATTTCTAAAATGGCACTTGAGTATGTAGTTTTTGTTTCATTTACAACATAAACCACAGTGCTTTACAAGAAGTACAATTATTTATTTTGTGTTAATTATTATCATCTATTTTAATTAATTTGCCAAAATCAAGCCAATTTGCCGGTGCAGCATGTTTGCTGGCCATATTGTTCTTTTTCAGTGTACTTAAATTTGTCTTTGATAATGCACTTATTTAAACACACACATTTTCTTTATGGTGCACTTTTCTTACGTTTCTCAAGTGCTTACTTATGCTCCTTCATTAGAGGACTTAGTGGGTATACCATATTATCAAACATAATGTAATTGCTTACCCCTTTTTCAGCACGTAGTACTTAAATGCCAGTCTCCCTGGCCTAGGTGTTAACATCTTTCTCCGTAATGCCGTATATTCTCGTGAGTAACGTAACCTACATGAGAATCGGTAGTGGTTCTCACCAAGTTAACTTACGGGGTATGTGAGCTGGTCACTCAGAAAGCAGTGGCAAACTACTGAGCGTAATCTTGCCTAGTACATCAACAGCAGCTGAAAAATGCTGATGTTGACTCCAACATCCTGTAAGGGATATGCGTACACACACAAAACAGTACTTAAATCACAGTAATACATTCTTGGGTCTGAGTTTTGCAGGTCATAAACGGACTGGCTAATCTGTGACCCATTCATTGATTTACTTTACATCCATTAAGCTTTAATAACCCAAGTGAATTTTTTTAACCATTTCAATATAATCTTTGTTTTTTTGCACAGACATATTTTATTTACTAAAGGTTAGTTTTTATAGTTATATAGATAAAATTATTACTTAATGATCTTCAGGGTTATAAAATGATGCATTAATTTTTTTCTTTCACCTAGGCTGAAAATTTATTAGTAATTAAAGTTTTAAAATGCATTTGTCACAATTAAACAATTGCATAGGCCCCTCTGTCTCACCCACTCTCCTTTCCCTCACTTTATCATGACTGACATATTGGGCACTATCATGGACCATTCCTAATCGTGATCTATCATAACAATTTTTCTTCACAGTACATATTTATTTGTGATTTATGATTATACAAATAACTATAATCTGAATGTCAGCATTATGCCCAAAACAAAAATAATTATGTGCAATGTAAAGAATATAGAATAATTTGTTAGCCATCACTGTTACAGTGCTGGCTCCATGGCGAGAGGGAATATAGAATAATTTTTAAGACATCACTATTAAAGTGCCAGCTCCTTGGCGAAGAGCCAAATTTGTAATCCAGCATAGCCACGTTCAAAACACAGCTGTGGGTGATTTGGCAGCAGACCGCCTTGTGTTGGTTTTTTACAAAATGGTAAGGATGCCAGTCGTAGAAAGCAATGGCAAACTACTGAATGCAAATTTGCCAATAAATCACAACAACAAAAAATGTGTGTTTTGACTGTGATGTCCAGTAAAGGATATGCAACTAACTTTTTTTTAACTATTAAAGTAACCTGTTTATAGATTTCCTGTCCACATTTTAAGAGAAATTAGAGAAAGTGAGCAATTTTGAAGAGATAGTTATTTTTGATAGATGGTGGAAATGTAATAAAACAAACATTGCTCTGCAAAACCTAAAGTAATTAAAACCTGTATGGATTTGAACAGATAGATCAACAAAAGTCAAAGTACTAAAAACAAGTACATTTCCTGTGGCAAATATACAAGTGTAACTTTTGAATGTTTAATACATCAGCTGAAAAGCATGTGTGTACCTTTAAAATTAAGTGTTACAGAAAAGTATTTAAAAAAATTGATTGGATGAAAAGCTAATAAACAGACCTGCCCATCAAGAACATAATGCTGAAGAAGATTAGTTATGAAGACAGAGTTATGGAAAATGAAAAATTTTGGGCTATTTAAATAACACAAATGTCTGGAAAACACACTCGTAACTATGGAGGGAGATATGCCGGGGAAGTAAAGAAGAGTACGATGGATTCAAGATATGATAGATAATCTACACATGATGGCAACAGAAGTAGAACATCTGTCCTATGGTAGGGATACATTTCAAAAGACTTATGGAAAAAAACGTTCTACACAGGACACGTTACTGGATGATGATAATGTGCACATTTAGATATATTCTAAAAAGTTATTACATTTAGATATATTCTAAAAAGTTATCGTCATTTCAATAAATTCATTGCTACTGTTGCCAGGAGAATTTTAAAAGTGCCGAGAATTAAAGGTCAGTTGCTCCAGTGTACAAAGATTTTAGTTTCACTTCAGAAATATACTACATGAAAATTATATATTTCAGCCATACATATCCAAATTTGTTATTGTTTAGAACAGAGAGAGGTACAAAATATGGATAATACAGGCAGAATTATAGTGTATGAGTTACATGTTAAACTGTTAGGCAAAATACAGGGTCTCAGTAGTTAAGCAGTCACAATATGAAATAATTCTTTTTATATAACAGAATAAAAAAGTCGCTTAAAAGTCGACAGGGTCGACTTCATTGCACCGGGTTTTATCCCATATGGCTTGGTCTCTTTCCGCAGCACAGAAAGCATCGCACAAAGCATGAACTCCATAGTTCTAGCGATGACCCATGGGAGTCTCCGAAAAATTTCACTGGTGAACCGAAGGACAGAATATATAATATTATATAATATTATATATTATATTATTATATAAAATTATATAAAAGAATGCTACCTTTACCTAGTTGTCTCCATTATTATTAGTAATATTGTTTTTAATAATTGTATGCGCCATAAAATGTAATTTAACTTTTATTATTTCTGTTATTTTTTGTTCTACATTAAAACTAATACATTTTGATTCTTGACGAGTATTGTTCTAAATTTCTTGTCACTTACAGTTTAGGGCATTCCCTAGTTTCCTGCTGTTGGGTGTTATCAGTTTTCCCATTATGGTAATTACATAGTTCTCTGCCCATAAAGGTATACAGCAAATAAAGAGCAGTGTTTTTCCCACAAAGAATAAATTTCCGAAGTCATTTATTAATTTCTCAGAGTTAAATGGTAAATATATGATAGGTATTTATTTCAACTTTATAACATCCTCAGTGATTGGTGTAGATTCCTGCCAGTGAAAACTTACTTTATTACTGAAATATGTTAGTTTTTAACTGTAGCTTTTGATTAAATATAAGAAAAATTGTTTCCTTGCAGAGTTTGTAGTTTACTTTTTTCCTGGAAAGTTGGTGATTCTATGATTTTTGATGATTATGATGATGATGATGAGGATAATGATGACAGGATCCTCTGTCCTAGTTCTGTGATATAAATGTACTATTTTCTGTGGTAGTCTATCACCAGTCTCATTTCATGCATCCCATAATGGGATTGTATCTGGTGTTTTTATCCTCAGTGCTACTTGAATTGCCAACTGTTGACTCATTAAGGCTATATTGTTGACATGCTGTCTGTAAATATTAATATTTTGGCTCTTTCAAAAGTATGTTTTTCAGTGTCTCATCTTACAAGTTGTTTCATTGTCTTTTATATATGTCAGTTGAATTGAATCCTTTTGTTTAACACTGTTTGTTTTGGCTATCATTATTTGCTCAGATCCACAAAACTGGCAAGTTGCTGGTAAAGCAAAAAGTAAAGGTAGTCACATATGAGATACTGCTATTAGGTTGAAGTGAAAGTTAGGCTTTCACATATTACAGGCCATGACATATTGGATTCCCTTCCTCATCTCCTTTCTTTCCCAATTCCAAGAAAATTGCCTGGTACCCGTTTTTATAAGGCTGAGGATTGAACCCAGACCACTGGCTCAGCAGGTATGGATACTAACCACTGTCCCACTTTGGCTGGTAAAGTATGTCAGTTACATGATCATGTTTTTAGTCAGGGTGTATTAAAATATAAAACACTATATTGTTTTTATTTAAATAAATACAGCAACATCAAGTCATGATGACATGGTGCTTAGATCACTTGATTACAAAGACAGTAGTACAGGTTTAAACCCCAACAGTGGATGGGTGCTTTTATTCCCAGCAAGTATAGCTCAGATGTCAGTTGGGACACACAAAATGGGTACTGGATCATTATCAGAATTTTCTTTGATTCATTTGCAAATGAAAAGTAGCATGGAAGGCAAGTGGTCGCCTCACCTCAGTAGGCCATGACCAAGAATATGTGAAGGTCTAACTAATACTCTGCCTCCTTATGACAGTGTCTGCCACAAGATTATCTTTCTCAACAAAATATTCTCTGTCAATGTCGCTTTAGCAAATTTTAATGAATCTTTGACACTATTTTTAATTATAATTCATTAACTACAGAACAAAGCTGATCCCACGTCTTGTTACATGCTTCTTTTTTTTTTAGAATATGCAACTACATTGATTACTGCATTCATACAGGTTGTTTTGTTGTTGTTTTATGGTTGCTGTTTTGTTTCAATTTTTGAAGAATATGTTCACGAAGAAAATAAAAACATATATAATATGGGCTGTTTACGTATTGTAATTTGTTTATTTACATGACTCCTCCCCCTTTACCCTTTTCAGCTTATAATCTTGTATTTCTTCATTATATTTGTGTATAGGTCTTGATGGGAAGTTTGCAGCTTTTACTTGACACTCAAACAGTTTAAATCAAATATGACTGGCACCTTGCCGTCTTGACAGACAATAGTTTGTAAAATGGAGTTATATACCTCTCCATAACACAAAGCCTAGGCTGAATTTAGAGACCATGTGTTGCCCATGCAGCATGATCCCTCTCTCGGCCTGTCTAGTGTACTCCAGAGGAAAGGTACACCACATCTGGAACAAGACAAGCTGCAGAAGCTGCCGGATCAGCAAAGCAATGCTCTAACTGTCCGCCTATCGGAGCTTCGATCCTAGACCAGTTACCAACCAAGGCTTAGGGCCTGGTCTGCCCTGCCATGACATTTAGTCTTTAGGTTGCATTTCCCCGCACTAGGATAAGGCTTGTACCCTCCCAATTGCGCTCCTCCGCCCGAAGCCATTGGCACAATGTGGGGTGTTGGGTTTGGTAAGCGCTGCCCAACATTCGGCGCTAACAGAAGCAGGTAGTACCGTCTACTGTCATATGGTAGCTCAGTCACATCTAACTAAGACCTGACACATGAAATCAAATATAGAAACAATGAAAATAACATTGGTTACAGGAATAACCAAAAAATGTCACACTTAAAATAAACTATTTAAATCCAGTAACTATACAAGGAGCATATCTTGTGTGTTTGTATGTAGGCATATCTTCTATATTGGTGTATATTGAGTTGGCATATATGTACAGATTTGGTATGCAGCTATAGAATATAGTGTACTTTTTTATATTACAGATCTTATATAAGTACAAGACATCTTTTAAATTGAACAATGATAATAACATTCAAAACGTTGAACTACATCTTCTTTTCTTTCTAATATTTTAAAAATCTCGCCTTAACATATTTATTAATATATTATTTTGAGCATTTTAACATTCTTAACGTTGAACCTGTTTATCCTCATGAAACTTTGATTGCTTTTAAACACAGATTTATAATGTCTCAGGCATTTCAGTATCTAATTATTTTAAGTGAATACATTTTTTTTAAAATAATGCATATCCCTTACAGGACGTTGCAGTCAACACCAGCATTTTTCAGCTGCTGTTGATGTACTAGGCAAGTTTTTACGTTCAGTAGTTTGCCATTGCTTTCTGAATGACCAGCTCCCATACCAACACGTTATAACACAACGCGACACAGTCTGCTGCATAAATCAGTCGTGGCTGCATTTCGAACGCCTGGTAAGTGGCTCATGAACCGAGTTCGCAAGCCTTTGGCCACGGAGACCGGCTTAAAATATAGGAAAAATTTTTTTTCTCATATCCTTTACAGGACATCGCTGTCAACACCAGCATTTTACAGCTGTAGTTGATTTCTTGGCAAGATTACGTTCAGTAGTTTACCATTGCTTTCTGAGTGGCCGGCTCACTTTTCCCGTAAGTTACCAACGCAGCAAGAACCGTTATCTATTTTCGTGCGCTGTGTTACCCCACGTAGATAAACAGGATTACAAAGAAAGTCGTTTAACTCCTAGGCCAGGGAGAATACATTTTAATGTGATCTAAAATACTACACATTTTACACAACAGCATTTATATTATATAAGAATATACATTTTTTTTTAACACAAATGATATAAAAATAAACTGCACAGCTTGTCAATTGAAGACAGGAATAATGAAAATAAACTAAGTAGCCTGAATAAAGACATCATAACAAAAATAATATAGTTGCTCTGTAAGAAATGGAAGCATATGTATTTCATGTCTGCCTGAAGAGCTAATGGGATTGAGTGGCTGAAGAGCTGGTGTCAACTCCAAACTCAGGTATTACGATCCGCAAGTCCAAATGAGGACCTTATATTACAAAATTTGAACCGTAGGATTTTATATTCTTCCCTGATCACTGGGTAGTTAATTAAATGCCTACTATCTCATGTAAAGGTGAACAAGATAGATGGTCTCGTATTCTTTTGATACCCAGAGAAAATATTTGTAGCATGTACAATTAAGTATGCACAAACTGGGATCCTTGCCGCTGCTAAGGAGCCCATGCACAGATCTAAGTGTTTATATTGTCACCCAAAAAAGCCGATCAGGATAATTTTGAGTGCTATAAAGATGGTAATTGAATGCAGTCAATGAAAGGCCTGAATGAACAAAAACCCACTTGAAAATTTAAATAGTCATTACACTATCCCTTTTTTAACCAAGAAGGCTGAACAGATGTTGCTTTTATTAATTCTCTTCTAAATTCTTTAATTTTTTATCTTTACTGTGTTCATTTCTATTTTATATTTATATGGTGGTGTGTTTTGTTTGCAGAAATTCACCATGCTCTCTTTTGCACTGTAGCATGACTTTTCCTTTTTTAGTAATGCTTGTCTTTAATTATTTTCATACAGTCCATCATCATACACCGATTATGACTGGCTTATTCACAATAATTATACCAGGTGTCTTTTCATCCTCTTTAACTGTATATGAGGGCTGTTGGAAGTCTATATGGCAAGTTGTTGTGCCACATCCCTCACAACGTGATAGTTTGATTCTGGGCTACTTCAATTGGTTCATGAGTGCAGTTTTCATAAAGACTCCTGGAGATCATCGCTGGAGCCACAGAGTTCATGCTTTGTGGGACGCTTTTGGAAGGCCTCCCTGCGGAAAAATACTGAGCCATGTGCAATAAAACCTGGTGCAATGAAGTAAATCTGCTTGCCTTTTAAACCCTGTTTAAGAGGGTTGCTTAGAGGCTAAAGGCTCCGTGGCAAAGAAGTTACAGACACGATTCGTAATCCCGTATACCTAGGTTCAAAACACAGTGGTGTGGTTTTTTCAAAAAAGGTAAAGGAGCCGGTCGTTCAGAAAGCAATGGCAAACTACTGAATGTAAAACTTGCCCAGGAATCACGAACAGTGAAAATGCTGGGGTTGACTGCTACATCCTGTGAAGGAAATGCAACTAAGTTAGAGGCTAATGCCTCCATTTTTTTTCTCTCTGGAACCTTATTCACAATGTATACATTTTGCACACCACATATGACTTTCCTATACATATATTCCCTTCTAAAATGTTCATCCATTTTTACTGTCTTACACCAGCAGATGTAAGGGCATTTATGCCATCCCTGTATCCACATGTTTGCTGTTCGCCAATCAATCAATTATGTGCCATGCTGTAAAGCGTGGGCGGTCATGACTCGCCATTTCACTCGATCACCATAGTCGTGGATCAGCTCAGTGTTCCTGTCTCGTCCATGCCATGTGGCCAAGCCATCCAGGTATTTTCCTCTCGGTCTTCCTCTTGGTCTGTTCCCTTCAATCTTGCCAGTTGTCACTAAGTTCTCCAATCCATTTCTTCTCATAACATGCCAAAAAATTTTGACTGTCTACGTCTAATTTCTCTAATCAATTTACGATTGTCATGTGTCTCCTCTAGTACTTGGTCATTGGTTTTTCTGTCTGTCCATGGTATTCTTTGCATTTTCCTCAGAAACCACATTTCTGCAGCCATCAGATGTTTTTCAGTTTGACTGCTCATTGTCCAAGTTTCACATCCATACAAAAGAACAGGCTCTATGTATCCCCTCAACACTCTTTTTCTCGTTTCAATTGACATCTTTTTATTGGTCAGAATGTTTTTCATCTTGCTAAAGGCTACTTTCGCCATGGCGATTCTTGTTCTAATCTCTTCAAGGCATCTCCCATCAGATGTTATGACTGTTCCGAGATAATTGTACCGATTCACTTGTTGAAGAATAGTCCCATTTACTTGTATATTACATTGTGGTATTTCGTTCTTCCTAGTGACTACCATAACCTGTGTCTTTTTACAATTTAATTCTAACCCCAGCTGCTCACTGTGTACAACAACCGCATCTACTAATTGTTGCAGATCCTGCGCATTGTCTGCAATCAATACTGTATCATCTGCACATCTAATGTTATTGATGTTTCGTCCTCCAATGCTGATTCCATTTATATCTTCTACATTTCTGAAAATATTTTCACTGTAAAGGGAAAAAAGATCTGGAGACATTACACATCCCTGCCTAACACCTCTCTTAATAGGCTGATTTTGTCCCACTTCATTATCAATCCTTATGGCAGCTTGTTGTTTCCAATATATGTTTTTTATAAGTCTAATGTCTTTCCCATCAATTTGTAGATCTGCAAGCATATCCACCATGTTGACATGTCAAACTCTATCAAATTGCTGTTCACCAGGTTTGCATAATTTGCTATCTTATCTTTACACCTCATACAGCAAAGTGCAACTTTCAGTAAATATAAAAAATTAATATAGGCATGTGGCAGATGAGAACTATAGAGGGCACAAGGGATCAGAGGCCAGTACCAGGTTTGGATAATTGAGTAGATCTCTGAAGAATTCCCCATTTGCTTACCTTTGAATATCCAAGAGTATCAATCATTACCATCACACTTCCACTGCTGATTGAATAAAATTAGTGGAACTGCAGTAATGCTGTGCAAATGTAAACAATATAAAATGATACACCATAATTGTGTTCTGTAAAGCTGCATTACTTTGTGTTATTTTATATTGTTTACATTGATGATTGAAAGCTGTGGGACCAATTGACCAAATGTGGTGCAAAGATATGCCTAATGGTTACATCAGTACACTTGAGTATGTCTGGGCAGGATTTCCTCACAGCGGCCAATCATGCAGCTTCATCTCTACACTTCCTATAGCCTGAATTCTCTAAACCTCATGTCCAACATTGCTCCATTTGACCGATTGACTTCCATGCACCCCATTCAAACATTTGTTCTCATATTTTCCACAGTTTCTTACTCCTGCACCAAGAATTTAATGACAGCAAACTGTCTGTAATGTATATAATTCAGATTAAATTATCATGGACCTCTACAGTGGTATGGAGCCATCATTGCTGAGAGGTTTAGCAACCTTAAACTTTCTATTCTGACAGCGGTGCAATGGGTTGGTTGGTTCCACATGCCACTTAGTTGGACTTAAATATTGTCTTCCTCTTCAGAAAGCAATGGCAGACTGCTGACTGTAATAATATTGTCTAGTAAATCATAAACAGCCAATAGGTGTTGGGGGTGATTGCAACATCCTTCACAGGACATATAATTATTTTTTTTACTACAGTGGCTAGCACACTTGCTTGCCTTCCCAGTGATTTCCTGTTCTAATCCCCTTCAAAGCAGAGATTGTGGTTTTTTTTAACCAACATAGACTCCAAAATCAACCCAGCCTATAATGGATACCATAAAATTTCCTGGGACGTAAAGGTGTTGGGCAGGATAATGATCACATGACCCATCAAGTGCTGATTGGTCTGACAATATGGGGCTAGCATCATATACCCAGTATAGAGGTCAGCAAGCTCAAATGGATTAGAGCGCTCTTTCTTAAACATCCGGTGTGTTGATGCCGAGGTGGCAGGTTCAACCCATACACTGGTCAGTTGGACTAAAATGTTGACTTCTCACCCTTGACTTGGGGGCATAAATTACAAGTACCTTGAGTTCAAAGCGAGGGAGTGCAAAACAAATATATACTCAATGCACCTCATGGTATGCAAAAAGGTTTTTACTACAGCAGTAGAAGAGGACCGGTTTCTCTGACTGAGGGGTTACACCACTTTCTCCGTAATCCCATTTATCACGCAGAGTCTCGTAGCAGGCGAGAGCTGGGAGCGGTTCGACCCCCGCTGGTGACTTGCAGGATAACTGAGCCGGCCGCTCAGAAAGCAACTACTGAGCGTAATCTTGCCAAGAAATCAACATACAGCTGAAAGATGCTGCTGTTGGCAGCGATGTCCTGTAAAGGATATGCGAAAAAAAAGAAAAAAAAAGGAAGAGGCAGTGGCTACCATGTTTGTTGTCAGCCCACTTGCCATGTGTTCACATCCCCCATTGAGGTGGGGAATTTTTTATTTTATTTATCTGGGCAGTAAAGGCAGCCAGCATATATTGATCAGATCACATATCCAGTGCAGGTTGGTCTATGAAAATAAAGGCTAGTACTTAATATGCCTCGAGGTGTGGAAAATGACTCTTGTTTACTACACTTAATACAGAAGTGCCATCTGTCAGGCGATTGCGCAATTACACACAGAAATGGGGGAATATCAGTGTTGCAAAATGTACATATTTGCATTGCTGTTTTCTTTTTCAAGATGGAAAACATATGATTTACATTCTGGGCAAACCATATTGATTTGTGCTTGCAATGTTATTCTAACATATCATCAAATGCCATCTGTCCATATTGAAGACAGCTGTTTGAGGTAAAAAGTCTCCCGCAGACCATCCTGAAACTTCATGGTGAATTTATAAGGTTTCTTCCAGCCCATCTCTTGATGTTGACCACCTTTATGTAATTTTGTCAATCCCAGGGTTTGTAATACTTCTTTGTTTTATTCCTGTTCATCTGTGTAACCACATTTTGAAAGCTTCTAGTTTGCTCTTGAATTGTTTATTCCTATCATGTTTCTGTGCCATACGATCATCCTGAGCAGATGTAACATTTGATCACTGTTTTAATTCATAGCTTAACTGTTTAAATGTGAGAAGCGTGTTAATGTTATTGAATGTTACTTTGGCCTTTCCTATCCTTTTTTTTTTCGGCCTCACACCTGCCATCATCTGCTATTACTTGTCCTAGGTAAGAAAACTGTTGTCTTGTATAAGTGTCTTTCATACACTTTAATTTTGCTTTGTACTATCTTTGTTGATCATCATACTTTTTGTATTCTTTATAATTATGTCTCTTGTATTTATTTTATTTATTGACTCTTTATATTGTTAGTATTTTTGTCTAAGAAATTTACTCTTTTTTTTTGTTGGTTTACTGACTTTTTTAAGATTCTGTTGTTTCAGCCAACAAAAATTTACCATCAGCATATCTTACTTTGTTTGTTGATTTCTCTCCAATGTTGATTGTGGTTTTGTATCTATCAGTTTAAATATATTTTCTGTATAAATATTGTACAGACAATGGGATAATTCACATGCTTCATTTACACCTCTCTTGACATTTATAAGAGGGGACATACACTGTCAATATGTCTATTAAACATTAAAAAAATTTAATGAGGAATGTCAAAAATTATTACAGAAGTTAGATATGCAGATGACGCAGTTCTCCTCTTAAATAGTGTTGAAGGACTAGAAGGGCTGATCCTGTCTGTCAAGAGACACATTGAAAATAAAAATCTGTTTCTTAACTTGAGCAAAACAAAAATAATACCCATTGACAAAACTATATACCTACCAAAGATCACAGTCAACCAAGAAGACATTGAAAATGTCACACACTTTTAATATCTTGGCTTTGTAATCAAGAACACTGGGGACTGTTCAGAGGAAGTTGGGCACAGGCAGGCGGTCATGGAAATGGAAAGATTAATCAGCATTTTTGTGAACATACATCTTTCCAAAAGCAACATGTGGATGCAAGTCATGGACCATTTTGCAATCACTAAAGAAGAAATTTGGGGCTTTTGGGCTGAAATGTTGCAGAAAAATTCTGAGATTATCGTTGACCAAGAAGAAGGAAAATACTGAAATTCGAAAATACCTGAACATTAAAAACACTAGTTGATAAACAGTGTTATATCGTGCAAACTAAAATAGTTTGGCCATGTTAAACTTCACAGTGGCTTGGATAGAACAGTAACAGAAGGTATGGTTCCTTGAAGCAGAGGCAAGGATTGACCAGCATGAAGATGGTCACATGACATTGCAGACACTTTGGGCATGGGGGTGCACTAGGTAGAGAAATAGCCAGAGATTGCAATGGTTTTTAGCATGACATAATGAGAGCTATGTTCTGTAAATGACCAGCCACATGACAATGATGATGATATGCACTTTCCTGATTGTACTGTTGCATTTTGTTCCCAGTATAAGTTTGTTATGAATCTTCTGTCTTTGCCATCAATACCTATTTTATCCAAGTATATAATTAATTTGTTATTGATCACTCTATCGAATGCTTTTTTATGGTTTATGAAGCAAAGATTTGACCCTTTATATATTTTTCTGCTAGTATCTCAAATAAAATCTTGCTTCTCATATTTAAATTTTCTTTCAACAAACAAATTGTTCTTCTGACACTTCAATATCTATCTTATTTTGTGTTGCATAATCTTGAATAGTATTTTCAGTGTCTGGTTAAGAAGATTGATTATTCTAAAATCTGAGCACTTCGTTATCCCTGATGTTTTAGACCAGTGGTTCTCAACTGGAGGGGGGGGGGGGGGATTTAGGGTTTCTCCCGGGGGGGGGGGGGGGGGGGAGATTAAGATTATTTCAAGATCGCGTTAATACAAGAACCAATTACTTGATATTGTTTTTCCCTTCATACTGTGCAGTTCTGTACGTCTCACCCTTCTAAAATTCATTTTATAAAGTAAGTAGACCCACAAATCATGTTTTATGTGAACATCTAGACTTGTTTTAGTATGTGCTATTAAATTTAGCTTCCATTATTACATATACTGTGTAAGATTATTTCAAGATCGTGTTAATACAAGAACCAATTACTTGATATTGTTTTTCCCTTCATACTGTGCAGTTCTGTACGTCTCACCCTTCTAAAATTCATTTTATAAAGTAAGTAGACCCACAAATCATGTTTTATGTGAACAACATCTAGACTTGTTTTAGTATGTGCTATTAAATTTAGCTTCCATTATTACATATACTGTGTGTGTGGGGGGGGGGGGGGGGGGAATTTACGTAGGAAATACAAAAGGGGGGGGGGGGAATGATGTTCTGAAAATATGGTGAAAGGGAGGGGGGGGGCACGGGCCAAATTTTTAGGTAGGAAATACGAAAAGGGGGGGGGGGGGGTGATATTCTGAAAATATAGTGAAGGGGGGCACGGCCAAAAAAGGTTGAGAACCACTGTTTTAGACAATATTATGAATGTTGATGTTTTCATTTCTTGTGGTACTAAACTTGCAAACTTGCATTGTATGCATCATTGCATAACTCAGTGATTTTATCTACTCCAAAATCTTCAAGGATTGTGACTGATTATACTGATATTTTATCACTGCAAGAGGCCATTCTTGTTTATACTGATATTTTATCACTGCTAGAGGCCGTTCTTCACTTCATAGTGTTTATTGTTTACTCTGCTTCAGACTTTAGAATATTTTTGTTATTGGTACATTTTGTTTATTGCATTTGCTATCCTGAAACTTCTGACAAATTTTTTATATATTATCCTCATCAAGTAGGATCTCTCTTTCTTTACCTCTGATTCAAAAACTTAAACAGGCCTTCTTTGTCTTGTGGATCACAGTCTTTTATCTCACCATTTATTTGCCTTATATGATGATTCCTTTTCATATCTTCTAAGTCTTTGCATCTTCTTTCAATCCACCCTCATTTTGCATGTTTGCAGATAACTTGTACTTCTCTATAAAATAGTTCATATTCAGATGTATGTTTCATTTCTTTAACTTCTTCTTCTGCTTCTGCGTTCATCCGGAGTTTTTTTCTGGACGTGATTGCATTGTGCCTGTTTACAGCAGAGCTGCATTCTTGCGCTGTTAGGCCGACACATCAAACTTCTGCGGGTATCTGTTGACCGGGTTAACCTTCCCGGATTTCTTTAACTTGATATGTCTGACATCCAAGCTTTGTGGTCAGAGAATACAAGAAACAATTTGTAATAAATACTTCTAATAGAATAGATCATCTCCAGTTGCAAGGAAAAGATACAGTCTTGTTCAAGGAAATCAGAACATTAACAGTTTAATTCAGATCATCTTTACATGAAATAAATTATAGGAAAGGCAACACTTTAACAGAAAGTACAGATATACTAGAAAGAAGGAAGGACTCATGTAGAGATATGTATGAAGATAGAACAATGAAAAAGCTAATATACATGAAAATGAACAGGAATAAAAGATAAATATTACTTGAAGTATGATCAGCACTACAAAGTTTCAAGAAAGGGAAGTTATAGGCTGTGTTGATATTACCTACTGAACTATGTCAGACAGAAAGAGAGACTAATGTCCAGTTTGATCGTGCACCATGTGTGAAGATTTGGAACATCATTGTTAGGTACAAAGCATGTAAGAGAACAATCTACATTCCTCTTCCAAAAGAAAGGAAATTCAAAACTGTACCATCATACTATCTCACACAGGAAGGTTAACCTGGTCAACAAATGCCTGAAGAAGTTGGATGTTTTGGCTAAAAGGTGCAAATATCACAGCTCTGCTGTAAACAGGCACAACGCAATTATGTCCATAACAAGATTCCAGATGAACGCAGAAAAAGTACTATCACACTAATAAGTCATGCTAGTAAAATTCTACAAATCACCATGAACAGAATTAAAAGTAAATTAGAATACAAATTACAAGACATGCAGGCTGGTTTTCGAGGAATGCAGAGAATACCATTTAAACTACAGTAAGGCCATCAGCTGTGCGAGGTAAATTTAAAGGTTAATACATGCTGTGAAAAAAGGAGAATCTGGCATATGATATCACAATTCCCAGCATGAGAATAGAGGTGGAGGTTGTATGAGGGTTTTAGATGGCTTGAGAGAGTAGAGCACAACATGTTTTTTTTTTCCATTCGCTCGCTTTGAACTCAAGCATCCCGGGAAGGTTTACCCGGTCAACAAATGCCCACAGAAGTTGGATGTGTCGGCCTAATGATGCAAGAACGCAGCTCTGCTGTAAACAGACACAATTCAATCATGTCTGAAAAGCTCTCCGGATTAAATATAAACTTATATGTTCTATGTGGGTTGGCTTACATCATTTGACAAGATGAAGGTTTCACATTCACATGTATAAGTATCAGGACATAGATAACATTAGATGGAAGATGTATCACAGAGATAAAGAACATTATAGGACAAGCAAAACAAAAAGAAAATGCATTTTATAACATGAAGAACATCTTATGTAATAAATCCCCATTACTGGAGGTTATAAAGTGAATGATGCCTTCATGTTACATAAAACCAGTTTTATCATATGTCTGTGAATCCTGGACAATTAGTAAACAAATAAATATATCTCTTGAGATCTCAGAGATCTTTTTTTTATAAAAGAATGCTGAAAATTCATTGGATAGCCAAAATAAGTAATCTAAATATTTTTGAAGAAGCTGGGGTACAAAGACACAACTTATCACAGGCATCAGAAGGCGGCAGTCACTATTTTTGGCCACATTATTTCCTTTGTCCGCCAGTAGATAACCTAGATATTCAAAACTACTCACTTTCTGTAATATCTCTTTGTTCATTAATATATCTGTTGCCATATTTGTTTTATTGGTTGGTACTTTGTTTGCTTTTATTGCATAGAGTTATAAATGTTGTTTCTCACTTTGTTCTTGCTCTGACTTAATTATTTTCTCAGTTTTCATTTGTGTTGTTGATAAATATACTGTGTCATCAGCATATCAAGGTTCTGATATATGTGTTCTCCTGGTTACAAAGGGGTCAAATTTTTCCTTATTATTTTTCTAACATTCCTCATGATGTTTCTACAATACATGTTAAACAGATAAGGGGACAACATTCACTATCATGTCTTTCTGTTTACATAGTGATGGTTTGCAATATCACATGGCAGCAGCTTCAGTAAATTTAAGCATCAGTTAATTTATTAATGTAATACAGCACACCATATGTGCTTTCTTTGTTGATAGTGAATTTACAACAATCTTGGTAATACATGTATGCACACTGATATTTATTATCATGACAACATGTGTTACATATTTCACCTGAAAATGAATTTATCTGTTCGCTTTGTATCCTATGTAATTTTGTAGTATGCATCTGACGAGATGCTGCGAAATAGGCCAGGCCATAAATTATGGAATCTATTTTGTGTATCTTCTTTGTTTAAATTTATGACAGGAAAACATTGTTTTGAATCTCTGAATTGCCAAATAATTGTTTGCCATGTACGTAATTTGTGGAGCAAACAGTTTTATGATTATGATGGAGAATCAACATTTCTGGCTTTGGGACAAGCAGATAAGCACTCAAGTCTCTGCCAGTAGAAGTCACAAGGCAAGGATACTGATTTTCCTGTTGCATGATTGTTAGCTGCAACAGATTTTAAAATGCACAATACACTCAGATGAACAAAAAAAAACTTGCCTGTTAAACATTTCAACATGTAAACTTCAAGTATAGGTAGTATTCTATGTTTGTTAAACATAAACATGAGTTAGCTGTCCTGATTCCTATATACAAGACAAAATGCCCCAATAAGTTAGATTTTGTTTAGTTGGTGCTTTTATTTTTATTGTTGATCTGTTGTTGTTTTTTTGTTTTTTTTGCTAAAGGTCAGTGGCAATCATGTAGGAGTTCTAATTCAAGCTTTAGGAAGCTTTATAACTGGGTTAGCCATTGCTTTTACTGCTAGCTGGAAGATGACGCTGGCAGCACTTATTACTACACCTGGTTACATCTTCAATGCACTTATGAGCTTGAAAGTCATTGGTGGAATGTCAGGCCAAAAAAATTTGGACTTGGAACAGGCAGGCAAGGTTAGTATGTTAAAGTTACCTCGTCATTTTGAGGTGTATGAAATTATTGTGAGACATCTCACAGAAAATTCAACTTAAATTCTGCAATAATATGTGAATCTGCAGCAGTTCACCCACAAATTAGCTCAGTTTCAAGAATCTCTTAGTGAAAGTCAGGTCAGTTCTGGATCTGTTCCAACTAAAAATATCCTCATATTGATCCCATAATTAATGTGCAAAAGGTGACAGTCTGTTTAATATTTGCCTTAACTTGTAATATGCACGAAAAATAATGTTAGCTAGTTAGTCATCAGATTATCTTCCATTGTACATCGAACCATTCAGTACATAAGTGCTCAGATCTCCAACACTTTTTCATTTCAGATTGTTGCTGAAGCTCTAGGAAATTCAAAGACTGTGGCATCCCTTGCAATAGAAGACCATTTTCAGCAATTATTTACCAACACACTGTTGGCATCTCACAAGAGGGCCATATTGAACTCATTTGTTTCAGGGATTATGTTTGGCATCTCTCAGGCATCCATGCAGTTCATAAATGCATGTTTATTTTACTATGCTGCCAAGCTTATTGAAGATTCCGAAGTGGAATTTAAAGATATTATGATGTAAGGAAACTTCAGTCATTTGTTTTCTTATGCCTTCACTGGTACTGATTAGTTTTATTACTAAAATCTTCTGAAATTCATTTTCATAATTTATCCCCTTTCTACATTATTCATCCACGTGAAATAATGTAACTGTATGTTTGTTTCCTTTAGTATAACTATTATATACAAGCTAAGTTATCTCTTGCTCAAGGCTAGAAATAACAGGACCAATATCATCAATGCATTACTGACACAGCTGACCAATAGCAGTGTGTCTCTAATGCTAGTTCAATTACATGAATTGGGAATGAAGCCTGGATGCATCAAAGGACTGAACATGCATTGGAATAACCAATTAGGGGGGTGTTGATCATGATAACAGGCCAGAAAATTACACTGACCAAAATCATGAAATAATTTGGCAATTCTTTTGGTCAGTGAAGGTCATGGCAGATGCTCAGGGTGAGAAATACCAATAACATCAAAAATAAAAAGTTGTATTACTTTCCCCAGGGGCTAAATATACATGCCTTGTAAAAAATTATGTTGTCATATTTCTTTAAGATGCTGTAACTAAATGTAAGACATATTATCACACATATTACGTTGATTGGTAGACTTGAAGAATAGCTAATCACATATGATGCCTTTCTTGGGAAGAAAGTGTTAAAATGGAAGTTGAAACTTGGGAAATGGAGAGAAAATGAAAGATAATTTTCTAGACATTAGTATGGTATATGCAGCAGTGAACACAGGAGTTAAAATAAAGATTACAATAATATGTTGTGAATAAATAAAAGTTAGGTAATAAACAAATCCTTGTCATTGCACATTGAACTATTAGTCCATAAGTGCTCAGATCCTCTCCTTAGTGTCTCCCTCTGTGTGTAGCAACTGACAACACAAGTTCTGTGTTTGTTAACTATTCTTCTTTGGCTTCTCACATGGGGCTCTTGTCTAGCTTGGCGACATTTGACTTGATATTCTTGTAATCTAGTATAAGTTGAAGAGTCACATCCATCCCTTGAGTCATTTACTTATTCTGATTTCCCAAGGGTGTTCAGCCTGGTCTATTGCTCATCTACTACCCTCTGCAGCTCTCTTCTATTGAATGAATGAATGAATGAATGAATGAACCTACCTGCACTAGAGGGTGAGGTTGTCAGTATGGCTTCTTTTACTTCCCATAATATTTTCTGGTTCCTATTTTACGCTGGTCCAACTTGGGAGCCCAGGTCGATTTTTTTAAAACAATATCATAGTTAGGGATCATGTTTACACGTACAATTAAAGTCAATGGTATGTGGGGCTTGTACAGAAATTAAAGTATTTAGGTACATGTACAACATCAGATGGAGATGAATCACAGAAATAAAGAACAGAATCATTCAATCAATCAAGTGCCATCACCAGATTGAAAATCTGTTTCTAACACTCTCTGTCCTGCATCTTCATGGTTCACTCATATCAGCTTCTTCAACTCCATCTCTTGATGTTCATTCATGTGTTATCTTCTCGTAAGCTAAATTGTAAAAAAAAAATCAGACAGATCAAGCGTTGAATGAATGACTTCATGCACAACCTTCATTACGTTCTCTTAGAAGAGAGACAGAATGAGTGAATTTTGTTATGTTGACATTAGTTTGAAAATGCAGCCATGTTGTAGTAAGATTAATCATAAAAGAATAACAACCAGTTTATGTCATTATGTTGCATATCTATATCACATTTTTTATTCCAACTTAAAAGACTCCCAAAAAGGTGAATTTCTTCAATTTTTTTTAAATCTTTTAAATCGTGTGACTTGTTTATGCTCCTGTTAGTTTCTCATTTCTTTGGCAAACATATTTAAACCCATTCATAAAATATATTTTGATGTCTTCACATGATCTGAATCATAACTTAATTACCTATGTAGTATTTTCTACCTAGGATGTTGCAAAAGCTTTCACTCCTTCCTATTTTTAAAAATAAGAATTGTGTACATTTCTATTAAAGTAGATTATAATATAGAAGAATCCCATATGATTGCACCATGAAGATGTAAGGTAAGGGATGTTAGAGAACCAACCCTGAAAGCAACAATGGCATATGATGATGCTGATGATAGAGTGTGTTTGCAGTAGCTGATATTGCACAATGTTTTGTTGACAGTGTCAGACATTAAATTGAGTTATCTATTTCCACAGAGTGATCACTGCTATGGTGTTTTCATCACTGTCAGTTGGTCAAACTCTCGCTATTACGCCTCATTTTGGGAAAGCCATGGAAGCATCTCGAAAATTGTTTGCTATTATAGATGCAGTACCAAACTTCTATGCTGCTTTAGACATTGGATATAAGCCTTCTGCGGTATGATTTGTTGATATAAGCCTTCTGCGGTATGATTTGTTGATATAAGCCTTCTGCGGTATGATTTGTTGATATAAGCCTTCTGTGGTATGATTTTGTTGATGGACCATGTTTTTATAAAATGTGTCACTTGATCAAATGAAACCTACCCTACTGCCTTTATTACAAACTTCTATGCTGCTTTAGACATTGGATATAAGCCTTCTGCGGTATGATTTTGTTGATGGACCATGTTTTTATAAAATGTGTCACTTGATCAAATGAAACCTACCCTACTGCCTTTATTACAAACTTCTATGCTGCTTTAGACATTGGATATAAGCCTTCTGCGGTATGATTTTGTTGATGGACCATGTTTTTATAAAATGTGTCACTTGATCAAATGAAACCTACCCCACTGCCTTTATTACAAACTTATGAAAGTTATATCAGTAGGTTTGGCAGAATTAAACAAACTAACTGTTAGAAAACAAGAATGCACCTGGGCTCATGAGAAAAAGTTGCCATAGGCATTCAATAACCATCCTACTGCTTAGGAAGAAGGTGGATACCATCCCTGAAAAGGACTGGTTGCTCATTAAATCATGTGGTCACCACAGTCATAAAGCCTGCATCAGTTCTGCATCAGATAAAAGAAGTCGGGTTAAAGCTTTTTATAAACTAATATCTACATGGAATGTAAACTTCCCAGTATTCTAAAAACAAAACCTAAAATGGTTTACTTCCTGAACGGTTTCATTTTGAATGCAATAGAAGAAAAGCAATGGTAACAACATCTAGCATGTATCTTTCCTACAATCTTCCCAAAACACAGTATCACCATGACAGAAATTTTGACTGAAGCATCAGTCAGGTAAGATGATATTTATTATTATGAGAGTACACTCAATTTCATTAGAGCAATCATACAGTGGAATGTTATAGAGTAAAACATTTTTTAACTAAACTAAAAAGTATCATGGTGAAAAACTCTGATAGTAAACCACAGCAAGGGTGCATGAAGCAAGCTCACATGAATATAGGAAAAATTCTACATATTGGGGACATTATATATATATATCATTGGCACCTTTCCGTCTTGACAGACGATAGTTTGGTACACTGTGCTTTAAAAAGGCTTAATAACTACGATCCATGACGGTGGCGAGTGTGGCTGGTAAGGCCAATTCATGCTGCAAATGTTTGCCCACAGTAGGTGCATGTGAAAACAATTTCACTTCCACCATTTTGCACCATCTTACGTCTCTCACGCTCTGTGTGTGCTTTATCTGCAATCATTTTCTCCTTTGTCTTTATTCCGTTTCTGATAGTTGCCCTCCATGCAACACGTTCAGCGGCGACGTGCTCCCAATGTGCATTATCAATGCCTGTATCAATCATGTCCCGCTTACACACATCTTTGTATCGTAGTAGAGGCCGACCCTGAGATCTCCTACCCGTCTGTAATTCACCAAAAAAGATGTCCTTTGGTATTCTACCATCATCCATCCTCCTAACGTGTCCTATCCATCTAAGTCTACGAAGACTGAGCATGGAATACACCGTCACACAACCTGATCTTTCCAATACTTCAGTATTTGTGATTTTGTCTTGCCACTTAATACCAAGTATTCTTCGCAGACACCGCATATGAAAGCTGTTTAAACGTTTCTCTTGGCGTGAGTAAGTTGTCCAGGTTTCACTGCCATAAAGAAGAGTACTAAGGACACAGGCTTGGTAGACGAGGACTTTTGTTTTGGCAGTAAGCTTCCTGTTCTCCCAGACTCTTTTTGCTAACATTTTCATTGTTGTTGCTCCTGCCTTGCCAATCCTGATGTTGATTTCCTGATCGAGGGATAATTTGCTATTTACCTCTGATCCTAGATATGTAAAATGGTCTACTATCTCCAGTTCGGCGTCGTCAATAAAGATTGATGGTACACCATGTGCACCTTGTGACATAATCTGTGTCTTCTTTTTGTTAATTGTTAAACCAAATTCAGAACAAGCATTGGAGAATGCAGATAGTAGATGTTGTAATTCTTCCTCAGAGTGGGTCGTAATCGCAGCATCATCCGCAAAAAGCAACTCTCTGATTAGTACCCTGCTAATTTTGGTCTTGGCCTTCAATCTCTGAGCATTATAGAGGCCACCATCTGAGCGTGAGTGAATGTATATACCATCATCCTGATCACGAAAGGCATATTTCAGTAGAAGTGAAAAGTATATCCCAAAGAGGGTGGGGGCTAGCACACAGCCTTGCTTAACTCCACTCTTGATTTCAAACTCTTCTGAAGTTGAGCCATCAAACTTGATTATACCCTTCATGCCTGTGTGGAACGATTCCACAATGGACAGAAGAGTTGGTGGGCAGCCAATCTTCTTTAGTGCTTTGAACAGACCCTCACGACTGACCAAATCGAATGCCTTTGTGAGGTCGATGAAGGCAATAAACAGTGGCTGATTTTGTTCCCGGCATTTTTCTTGCATCTGTCGCAATGAGAATATCATATCAATGGTAGACCGGTTCTGACGGAAGCCACACTGTGATTCGGGGTAGACTTGATCTCCCAGGACTTGAAGTCTGCGCAGGACAATTCTGGCAAATACTTTCCCAACAATACATAGAAGTGAGATACCCCTATAGTTGTTACAGTCGCTCCGATCTCCCTTGTTCTTGTACAGCGTTATGATGTTTGAATCTTTGAAATCCTGTGGGACTTGTCCTTCTCGCCAGCATAGCTCTATTAGCTGGTGGATCTGTAGAGCGAGTGTGTCTTGCCCACTCCTGATCACCTCTATTGGAATCCCATCCTTACCTGGAGCCTTGCCAGATGCAAGCTCATTTATAGCACACTTAACTTCTGTTATAGGTGGGAAGTGTGTCCAGGTGGTCAAGAGTTGGCAGGGCCTCTATGGCGTTGAGGGCATCATCCGCTAGCTTGGTCTCACTTGAGTAAAGCTCTAAATAGTGCTCGACCCATCTATCCATCTGCTGTTTCTTATCAGTGATGATTTCTCCAGTCAAGGTTTTCAGCGGTGCACTTCTTTTGATCATTGGACCACAGGCTTTCTTTATCCCTTCATACATGCTTCTGATGTTTCCCTTATCACTTGCGATTTGAATGGACTCACATAACTTGATCCAATAGTCATTCGCACACTGCCTGGCAGCCTTTTGTACATCCTTCCTTGCTTGCTTCAGCTCACTCAGAGTGTTACGCGTTGGTCTTTCCTTGTTTCTTAAGAGAGCTATCTTCTTTTTATCAATCAAGGGCTGCAGTATCTGGCTGTTTGCCGCAAACCAATCGTGCCTCTTATGATCCACAGTGCCGTAAACCCCTACCGCTGTTTTATAAATAGTTTCCTTAAGTTTACTCCATTTATCATTTACTATACAATTTTCTGATGTATCATTGAAAGCGTCTTCAAGTTGCTGTTGAAATTCAAAGCACTTTCCAGGATCGTGAGTGTTAGTAATATTAATCCTGGGGCTAGACTTGTGTTTAGCTGTGTAGATTCTCTTTGGTCTCAGTCTAACCCTTGCAACAACCAAAGAATGATCTGTATCACAGTCAGCACTGTGGTAACTTCGAGTTAATGATGTATGGTTCAGATGTTGTCTCCGTGTGATAATGAAGTCCAGCTGATGCCAATGGCCGGATCTTGGATGTTTCCATGTGACCTTATGCATCTCTTTTGTTTTAAAAAAGGAGTTTGTAATACATAGGTCATTTCTAGTGCAATGCTCCAGCAGCCTTTGCCCATTATCATTCATGCGACCGATGTTGTATTTTCCAAGGCACACTGGCCATGAACTCGAGTCCTTGCCCACACGAGCATTGAAATCACCGAGCATATAAATGTAGTCGGATTTTGGAACTGCCTTGATCGCAGAGTCTAGCTGCTCATAGAACGTATCCTTCACATCATCAGAGGAAGCGAGTGTCGGTGCATATGCAGTGAGAATGGTGGCAAATCCACAGGAGGTTGCCAAGCGCAGTGATAATAATCTTTCATTACCTCCAGCTGGGATATCAATCATTCCCTGTAGCGAATTCTTCACTGCAAAGCCCACACCATGTTGCCTTTTTTCTGCCTGCCCTCTTCCTTTCCAAAAAAAGGTGTAATTGTTTTCCCTGAGTGACCCTTCCTCAGCGAGGCGAGTCTCCTGCAGGCCAGCAATATCAATGTTAAGACGATCGAGTTCAGCATCAATCACAGCCGTTTTTCTCACATCGTCAATATTTGTCAAGTCAGTGGAAAATCCTGGACACATGGTTCTCACGTTCCAGGTTGCAAGCCGTAGCTTGAGGTTTCTATTCTTTTTATTAGTACCTGGTGCATTGGTTTTACAGCCTGCGATTCAGATTTTGTCCTAGCCCCAAGCACCCATTGAAGCAGGCAGGCTGTGGCGGATCAGCACCCAATTGGCTGGGGGCTGCCCAGCTTGAGGCGGGCGGTAGCTGATCAGTGACACCTGTAGGTGTCTCCCACCGTCAGAGGCAACGCGTGGCGCCCCATGTCTACGCCAACTGACAAGGACTTATAACCCGTAACAGTTGCCTCTCGCTTTGATTCCGAGACCGGTTAAGACCAGGGATGGAGTTATTGCCTCTCCATAGCACAAAGCCTGGGCTAAAATAAAGAAACCATGTGTTGCCCATGCAGCATGATCCCTCTCTCGGCCTGCCTAGTTCACTCCAGAGGAAAGTTGACACCTATAATCTGGAACAAGACAAGCTGCAGAAGCTGCCGGATCAGCAAAGCAATGCTCTAACTGTCCGCCTGTCGGAGCTTCGATCCTACAGCTGCCAACCAAGGCTTAGGGCCTGGTCTGCCCTGCCATGACTTATTTTGTCTTTGGGTTGCATTTCCTCACACCAGGATAAGGCTAGTACCCTCCCAATTGCGCTCTTCCGCCCGAAGCCGTTGGCACAATGTGGGGTGTCGGGTTTGGTAAGCGCCGCCCAACATTCGGCGCTGACAGAAAGCAGGTAGTACCGTCTACTGTCATACGGTAGCTCAGTCATATCTGACTAAGACCTGACTTAAATATATATATATGGGAAATTCTACACATAGGAGAAATTCAGTATTTTGAAGAAATTCGACATAATGGAGATCTTCTACAGATAGAAGAAATGTAAGCCTATTAAACCACAAAGGGTTGTCAGCATGCCAAAATGGATAAGAACATGTGTTCTTAAACATAAAGTGTGCTGATGCCGAGGTAAGGGGCTCAACCCCTACACCAGACAGTTGGACTAAAATGTTGACCTCTTGTCCTTGACTTGAGGACATACATTACAAGTACCTCTGAAGTCGGAATGGGTTAGCCTGATGACGAGGGACACTATTATAGGGAAAGCTAATCCACATGCAAAATTCAGTCCAGGACTACTATAAGTTGTGTGTATGGACTACGCTTGAGTTCAAAGCTAGCGAGCGCAAATAAAAATTAAAAAAAAAATGACAATGAATACACTCAATGTTAGCTACTGTGAATAGGTCAGATTTGTTCTATACTTGTATAATGGAACATCTACTGGGGTTTCATAATGAACTATGCTGAAGTTGTACAATTGTACTTCTTCTCCTGTGCATCCTTGTCTAGAACAGGCATTGGCTATTATGACTCTCCCCATCTTTCTGTTATCTGATATGTTAATGAAGTTGATGTTACTTATATGTTATTTGTTGTTCAGCTGTTTAAGTTTTTCACATACATCTTTCTCTACTTATGTTTTCTCTCTTAAGGCTAATTTCTCTATTCCACCTCTTTACTGATATGCCTCATAAATTTAATTTGTCTTTGCTTTATGGTATTTATGAGTGGTCTTGTAATATCTGCAGCTCTCATTACCTAAAGATTTCTCTTTTTTGATATTCTCAGTATTTTCTCAAACACATCTCCACTGCTTCCAGTATTTTCACCACTTCATTACTAATTGGCCGATAGTCAAACTCACAAAGAGAAAGTGCACCATAGTATAGTTTTGAATAAATCTGTAGTGTGAGCTATAGAATGTCTTTTTTATGTCTGCACATTAAATACTGCTACTGGCACCTTGCCATCTTGACAGACGATAGTTTGTTACTTTGTGCTTCAAAAACAAAAAGGCATAATAACCTCTTTTTAGTACAAAGCCTGGGCTGAATTGTAGAGACCATGTTTTACCCATGCAGCATGATCTCTCTCTCTCTCTCTCTCGATCTGCCTAGTTTACTCCAGAGGAAAGGTGCACATTAAATATTGCACTTATCTTGTTACCCAAGTTTTTGGTTTTTTTTTAAATAATACATTGCATAGGAAATCAGTGTTCTTCTCTTCTCCTTTAGTTTTGAATTTAAGTTCATTTAAAAATGTTTCTTTGTCACTGAAAGTGCATCTATTTCCTATAGGGCACATACAAAAGTGATCTTCACTTTCAAGATGTTCACTTTACATACAGCAACCGACCTGGTGTCAGTGTGCTTCAAGGAATTAGCACTACCATTAAAGAAGGACAAACTGTAGCCCTTGTTGGTCACAGTGGTTGTGGTAAAAGCACTATAATAAATCTGTTAGAACGATTCTATTCCTGTGATAGCGGAAGTCTGGTGAGTGTGTACTTTCATGTGTCTTTGAGCTTTGTTCTTACCAACAACCTTTAAATTAAATTAATTAATTTTACCCATGTTTGGACATTTGAAAACATTATGAACTTTGTTATGACTCAACAGTAATGCAGATACAAGTGATGAAAGAGGTAGCGTAATAAATAATGGGTGTAAGTAATGCTATAATTCTGCAGCATAAATGTGTTATTTTAATTATAAAAGTTCTTCTTTGAGAAGAGACAGACACTAGTTTGTTTTTTTAGGTTTAACTGATTCAATGCCAAACAAAAAGTCGGTTATGACCAAGCATGGCACAGTCAAATGAACAAGTATAAGGGGGCTACACATGAATACCTGAAAAGTGTGACAGAAATTGCAATAACCATGCCATTGTCTTGTAACCTGTCAATATTGTTGTTGAGGATGTCAAATGTGTTTAGCATGTGACATCAAAGTTCGAATGAACATGGTTACGTCATAAGAACAGTTTAAAGATGGCCACCCCACTTTTGACATGCATTAAAGAGTAGCAGAGTTCATTTATCCATTTTTTGATCAGTGAAGAGGTGAAACCTTTAAAAATGCATTGGTGAATAAAGGTCCAGTATGGTAATGCATGCCTGTCAGTCCAGCAAGTGTATGAATGGAGTAGGAAGTTTCGACCCACAATCAAATCCAAACAATGGGACTTCTGAGTAAAGGTGTCTTATTGCAACATGACAATGCTCTACCCCATACTGCCCGTGCAAAGGTTTAAACCATCGAAGACCTCCACTTTCAGTGTGTGTATTACATCCCTCCTACTCGCCAGACCTAGGCCCAGGTGATTTACTTTTTCAGAACATATTCACTCCAAAAAACATTTACGGTTTTCATTTCAAGCTCCCTCATTTTATAATGTGCATTTCCATTCACTGAGCACTAAACTTGCAGAAGATACTACGAAACGAAACAAATAACACAATGACTCTAGTTTGGGGATATATCGCCCTTCTGTTCAAATGGGAAGTCACATTTGGCGACATATTATCCTTTGGCACTGAATCAGTTAACATGATACAATTGTTTAGAAACATGTAAATTTAGTATTAATATTGCCGGTCCAAGTTTTGTATTCACCCTCTCTAAAGTTCATGCAACATAATAGGTAAATACACAACTTGGACCGGCAATATTTTAAAACACTGCACAGTCATTAAAAATACACCTTATATGTGTATCTTAATAATTAATATATATGGTAACCTGAAACCTCAGACCACAATGTTGGCAAACAAGTACATTAAGTACTTTTCTGCCAGTTATAAATCTCATAATGCAGTAGGTTATCAGACTATGATACTATGGACAGAAGGAAAATATATTACAGACATACTGAGTTCAATATTGTGTGATGTCAGTCTGCTGGAGGTATACCAAGTGTTAAAATGTTTTAGTCTTTACCAACACAAATAACTAATGAATGACATTATCATTTGCATTTATGAATACACTATTAACAACAAGCTTTTCATGAGTCATCTGTTAACACTTGTCAGTACCTCAGGGTTTATTTTCTTCTCTGCCATGATATTGATATTCTTAATGTTTTTCTCAACAACCTCCAGTTTTCTCATCATTTCATTACTCATTGTCCAAACTTTGCATCCATACAGAAGAATAAACAAAACAGAAGCGGATTTTCATGCTTGTGTTATTTCTGTTTGTCATGGCGATATTTTACTGAGAGTCCTTGTATATGTGGATTCTTCTATTTGTTTCTATGTCACATCCTCACTATATGCCATTGTGTAACCTACATATTTTAAAAGTTTCAAAAGATAATAATACAGCAATTATTATCAGTAATCATAGGAGTCATTTTATTAGAATTACATAATAACCCTGTTACTATATACACAGCATTTATTACTTTTCAGCTGCAACTTAACATGTAGTAGGTAATCATTTCATGATATAGGGTGGCCACCACTATCTCATTGCCAGTTCTTTGCCCATTTCAGATGTGAAAATGTTACTTTAAAATTAAATGCATTATATTATTTGTCTGTCTTTTTCAGTTTTTGGACATTTATAATTTGGAAGATTTAAATGTCCTGTGGTTGAGAGGACAGATGGCATTAGTCTCTCAGGAACCAATTTTGTTTAACTGCAGTATTGTTGAAAATATTGCCTATGGTGACAATTCTAGAATAGTGGGGATGGAAGAGGTTATACAAGCCGCAAAAATTGCAAATATTCACAGCTTTATTGAGTCTTTGCCTGAGGTAAGTTTTTCAATTACTTTTATTTATAAGCATAAATTATTTGTATTTATATACTTCTTTTCTTAAAAAATATCTTCTATTTCAGATCACAATTTTGTTTACTTTGTTCGTTTCATTTCTTAATCCTCCTCTTTACTTTCACCTTTTGTAATGTTTTATGCATCAGACTGTTAATAAAATGTCCTTCATTTTAACCAATTACAGAGATATCAGACCAATGTGGGAAAAGGAGGCACACAGCTAAGTGGGGGACAAAAACAACGTATTGCTATTGCCAGGGCATTGATTCGCAATCCAAAAATACTTCTTCTGGATGAGGCCACCTCAGCACTTGACACAGAGAGTGAGAGGGTAAGGATATCATTTTACATCACTGATATTGTTTACTGCTTAAACATGTGCTATGGCAAGAATAATAGGATATTATAGTTTGCCCTGTGATACAATTACCAGTCTCCAATATAGCTTTACTAATATTGTAAGTCATTGAATTCACATTCTCATTATTGCTGAAATAAGGCAGATATAGAATTCATATCTTCAGTACTGCTGAGAGCCGGTCTCTCTGGCCAAGGGGTTACAACACTTTCTCCGTAATCCCGTTTATCACGCAGTCTCATAGCGGGCTGGAAGCGGTTCTACCCCCACTGGTGACTTGTGGGATAACTGAGCTGGCGCTCAGAAAGCAAAGGCAAACTACTGAGCGTAATCTTGCCAGATATCAACAGACAGCTGAAAGATGCTGCTGTTGACAGCAATGTCCTGTAAAGGATATGCGAATTTAAAAAAAAAAAGTACTGCTGAGATAGTGAAATCAATGAGTGAACAGTTTTGTCATTGCTGAGGTCATAAAGTTACTGAATCCACATCTTTAATTGTTGCAGATACTAAAGTTACTTAATATACACTGAAATATTAAAGTTACTGAATTTACACCTTTATTATTGCTGAGATAGTGAAGTTATTGAACACACACTTTTGTTATTGCTGAGATAATGAAGTCACGGAATCCGCACATTAACTGTTGCTGAGATAGTGAAGCTATTGAACCCACACATTAACTGTTGCTGAGATAGTGAAGTCATTGAACCCACATATTAACTGTTGCTGAGATAGGGAAGTCATTGAACCCACACATTAACTGTTGCTGAGATAGTGAAGTCATTGAACCCACACATTAACTGTTGCTGAGATAGTGAAGCCATTGAACCCACACATTAACTGTTGCTGAGATAGTGAAGTCATTGAACCCACACATTAACTGTTGCTGAGATAGGGAAGTCATTGAACCCACACATTAACTGTTGCTGAGATAGTGAAGTCATTGAACCCACACATTAACTGTTGCTGAGATAGTGAAGCCATTGAACCCACACATTAACTGTTGCTGAGATAGTGAAGTCATTGAACCCACATATTAACTGTTGCTGAGATAGTGAAGTCATTGAACCCACATATTAACTGTTGCTGAGATAGTGAAGTCATTGAACCCACACATTAACTGTTGCTGAGATAGGGAAGTCATTGAACCCACACATTAACTGTTACTGAGATAGTGAAGTCACTGAACCCACACTTCCACTATTGCTGAGGTTGTGAAGTTACTGAACATATTTATTCATTGTCCCATCTTCCTTATGCAGCTCTCCTTCTTCAGTTATTGCAACTTTGAGCAGCTATCATTTCTTTCAGCTACTTTGCTGACAATTGATCTGAAAACCATTTTTGACAAGATGATGAAGGAGAGAGGGAAGAATGGATTATCATTTAGCAATAGCAAGCCTGAATGCATTGTAAGAATGAAAGTACATAAGTAAGCTTGCTATATAGCAAAGGCATGCAAATCAAACAGGTAAATCATTTTCAACATAAAAAGAACAGATAACAATGTGATATCTGAAAGATGCTGTGACATAGATAAAACCAGGGATCACCATATATAAAGATTGATTTACAACAATGAGTAGTGTTGTGAAAAACAGAAATATCGTAACAAGTGTGCAAATGTGCATACTGATATTTTGTGTGGCCCATAGTTCTGGATAGATGTGAATGCTGGGCAGTTATGAGTAATGAAATCATGAAGAACCTGGAGGCAGTGGATTTGTGACTTTCTTTTTTTTAGAAGAATGTTGAGAATATAATGAGAGACATTGAGAGCTTCAGGAATTACAAGATCACTCATCCAAACCATAAGGAAAAGACAGATGCAATTTATGGGGCATATTAACAGAAGGGGTGAAAAGTGGAAATTACTTATGTGGGAAAATACTAGGCAAGAGGGACAACAAATAATAATAAACACAACAGCAGCTTCATAAAAATACCACATAAAATAGAGGATTGGAGAGTTGTGTGTTCACTGATGTTTGCTCCGATACCCGAAAAAGAAGAAGAAGAAGAAGAAGAAGAAGAAGAAGAAGAAGAAGAAGAAGAAGAAGAAGTAGAAGAAGAAGAGGAAGAAGAAGAAGAAGACGATGATGGTGAAGAAAAAGCTGTTCAGCATCATGACCTCTCCTGAATCCACATAAGCTGGTTAAACATGTTATAATATTTGTAAATTAATTTATTTGTGAAATGTCTGAAATTATTCATTGAGTTTTTAAGTTGCAGGTAAAATATTTTGTTGTTGTTGAAAATATACTTGTGTCATTTATTTTTATAGCAAAAGTAAACTCATGCATTTTACTGTCTGCAGATGGTTCAGCAGGCAATAGATAAGGCCAGAAAGAATCGCACATGTATTGTGATAGCACATCGTCTGTCGACAATCGTGAATTCAGATAAGATTGTGGTTATAGACAAGGGTATTGTTGTAGAGCAAGGCACTCACAAAGAACTGATGGCACATAAAGGAGCATATTACAAACTGCATGTGATCCAGAACAGAAAACGTTAAGATTTCCAAATGTTGTATACATGCTATTGAGAGTTGATAGCCAGTTAAAAATCCCCATAGTGTTCATTTCAGCTGTGCTGGTGACATAATAGTTTTTGGCATTTCTGGTTGGTCAGACATTTTTATTTAATTTCCTTCCGCAAGGTGATAGTGTTTGTTTGGGTGTCAGGATGTTCAGATCACCATTTGTTTTTGTACACGTTTTCTTTTCTGTTTTGCAGTGTTCGTTGGTTGCTATTTCTTGTCTTTTCTGAGTGTCAATGAATGTCAGGTAATATCTTTGGGTATGAAATATTGTTATAAAAGTGTTATGTTCTCAGCACATGAAAACAGCTTTTTTTCATAGCTGTTGATTAATTGGTAATTTTTAGTGGAAAAGATAGTGTTTAAAGAAAAGAAAGCATGAGAAATAGAGAAATACTGGACTGGAAATTAATTTACTACTGATGATTGTTTGTATCATGCCTAATAGGAGATTGAGGAGACTTGGCAGAAAGGTTATGGTGTCCACCTCAGGCTCAGAAGGTTCCAGGTTCATTTCCGAGCATAGGGCTGGGAACTGTCACAAAAACCATTAATATTTAATTATGTAACATCCTCCTGATCTCTTTTGTAGCGAGATTGAATATCTAGCCCTCTCAGGCTAAAGGCAAAAGCAGACAGTCTTGTTGCAGTTTGTGCATATTACAAATCCCATGACAGTTTAAAATTACAAAGAGTAGACTGCAAAGCCACTGTTCTGGCAAAAATTGCTAGAAAAAAAAAATTACTCAAAGGTAAATAGAATCTTGAGTAGAGGATGCAAACTTTACACAAATAAAATGTATGAAGTAATAAACATAAGCTCTCAGGTGCATAACTAGATAAGACACATTTCTTGTGAAAGCGTAATAATGATTAAAAGCAAGAGAGCTCTCTTGTTACTGTTAAAATTGTAAATAAATATTTTGTCCTTAATGTCAGTTATCTTTCATGTTATAAATATTACATATTTTCAATTCTTAATTGTTTTTAATTATCGTTTGTATAATATTAAATTAAAATTATACTGTGAAGGTTAATCCGGTCAACAGATGCCCACAGAAGTTGGATGTGTCGGCCTAACGGTGCGTTCAAAACACAGCTGCAAGCAGTTTGGCAGCAGACCGCCTCACGTTGGTTTTTTATGAAATGGTATGGGTGACGGTCGTTCAGAACGCAATGGCAAACTATTGAACGTAAACTTGCCAAGAGATCACAACAGAAAAACATTCTAGTATTGATTGTGACGTCCTGTAGAAGATATGCAAACTTTAACTTTAATTATGACATATTTGTTATCTGATGTGTTATTAGTTCTACTTTATACACATAACATAGTGTCTTTTAAACCCACCATTCATTTGACTATATAATTTAATGAAAAGATATTTTTTAGATCATGTGGAGAAACTAGGAAGGAAGAAATACCACAATGTAATATACATGTAAATGGGCATATTCTTAAACAAGTGAATCGGTACAACTATCGCGGAACAGTCATAACATCTGATGGGAGATTCCATGAAGAGATTAGAACAAAAATCGCCATGGTGAAGGTAGCCTTTTGCAATTTGAAAAACATACTGACCAATAAAAAGATATCAATTGAAACAAGAAAAGAGTGTTGAAGTGCTACATAGAACATGTACTTTTATATGGATGTGAGGCGTGGACAATGAGCAGACAAGCTGAAAAACAACTGTGGAAATGTAGTTTCTGAGGAAAATGCAAAGAATACCATGGACAGATAGAAAAACCAATGAACAAGTCCTTCAAGAAACAAATGAAGATCGTAAACTGATTAGAGACTTCAGACGTAGTCAATCAAAACCTTTTGGGCATATTATGAGAAGAAATGAATTGGAGAACTTGGTGACAACTGGCAAGATCGAAGGGAACAGACCAAGGGGAAGACCAAGAATTAAATACCTGGATGGCTTGGCCACATGGTATGGTCGAGACAGAAACACAGAGCTGATCCACAACTCTGGTGATCGAGTGAGATGGCAGAACATGACCGACCACGCTTATCAGCATGGCACATAATGGATGGATGTATGTGGAGAAACAATAAAATCAAACACACTGTTTTATTGTTTCTTGCCAGGATCTAAACATACCTTTTTTGTTCCATGATATATACACAAAGGCTTTCGATAAAGCGAGACATGTTGACATGATAAGGATGCTTGAAGATCTACAAATTGATGGAAAAGACCTTATACTTGTAAAAAACATATATTGGTAACGACAAGCTGCCATAAGAATTGATAATGACGTTGGTCAATATCAGCCAATTAAGAGAGGTGTGAGACAGGGATGGAGTAATGAGACAGGGATGTGTAATGTCTCCAGATCTTTTTTCCCTGTACCGCGAAAATATTTTCAGAAATATAGAAGATATGGAAGGAATTAACATTGAGGGAAGATGCATCAATAACATTAGATATGCAGATGATACCGTCTTGATTGCAGATAATGAGCAGGATCTGCAACATTTAGTAGATGCGGTTGTTGCACCCAGTGAAAAACTAGGGTTATAATTGAATTGTAAGAAGACACAGATTATGGTTATCACTGGGAAGAAGGAAACACCACAATGTAATATACATGTAAATGGGCATATTCTTAAACAAGTGAATCGGCACAGTTATCTGGAACAGTCATAACATCTGATGGGAGATGCCTTGAAGAAATTAGAACTAGAATTGCCATTGCGAAGGTGGCCTTTTCAATTGCAAGATGAAAAACATACTGATCAATAAAAAGTTATCAATTGAAACGAGAAAAAGAGAGTTGAAGTGCTACATAGAACTAGATGTACCTTTGTATGGATGTGAAGCGTGGACAATGAGCAGACAAGCTTAAAACATCTGATGGCTGTGCAAATGTGGTTTCTGAGGAAAATGCAAAGAGTAGAATGGACAGACAGAAAAACCAATGAGTAAGTCCTTATGAGAAGAAATGAATTGGAGAACTTGGTGACAACTGGCAAGATCGAAGGGAAGAGACCAAGGGGAAGACCGAGAAGTATATACCTGGATGGCTTGGCCATGTGGCATGGTCGAGACAGAAACACGGAGCTGATCCACGACTCTGGTGATCGAGTGAAATGGTAAGACATGACCGCTCACGCTTATCGGCATGGCACATGATGGAAGAATGGATGGATATTCTGCAGCTGTCAAAGTCATTTTATCCGTTTTCTTTGAATTTTATCTCCCACTGACTGTAAATTATGGACACATTTTTTAGTGCTATTTAAAGAACATGATGAATGAACAAACCTATCAACACTGTTTAACCCTGTTTGCCTATCAACAATATGCTATCAATGTAAAAGTCCATGGAAATCACGATATAAGAAGCCCATAAATGGGCACTCTCCCATTGTTTATGCTTCACCTCAACACAGCAAGGTACAAGAGGAACGAGATGAGACGTAAAACTTGGACAATAACTTATAACACAAACCAAACCAGAAAATTGGAAACAAAACAAACATTAAAAGTCTGTAATGAAGTTCTCGAAGCCAGATGTGTGAATGCATTAAAGGAGAAAGACACATGAGAGTCATGATCCAGACGGGGGTGAGCACCATCCTCTGAGAGTGTCAAGGCAGTAAAGAGTCAAAACATTCTGTGAAGAGAGTATTCTTATGATGATCAGAAGCCTCCTTGCTCTGTGGTGGAGTTCATACTACTACTAAATGTAATGAGAAAAGAAAACAGTCATAAATAAATAGTGATGTCACGAAGCAATATGTACAGCACCAGTCTTAGATTGCATTAAAATACAGACAATCATATAGTTTGGTCATATAACAAGCTTACCACAAAACAGTGGCCCAGCAAAGAGCTTTAGCACTTAGACATGCTTGAAGCAGAGCAAGAGATCACCCCAGAAAATGATGGAATTTATGAAGCTGTAAATATCACCATGTCAAAAGCAGACACTAGAGCTATCACCAGATGTTTCTTCTTAACCTGACACTAAAACGAAGAGGGGGAGGAGGAAGAAGAAGGGGAGGAAGTAGAAGAACAGCAACAACAAAATGCCTCTGATTGGAGGAAGAAGAAGACGAGGAATGCACGATCATCATAATCATGTGCCATCTTGAGAAATATGGGAAATCATGTTCCTCCACAATCTTCTGTCTCCTGTTTTATTAATTAGTTCAGCTGCTCATCGTCTTCCTAAAAAGAAGGTGGAGATCATAATATGAGTATTATAACTGTTCGAAAGGCATGAATCGACAAATAGAAAAGAGTCCATTATTAGAAATAATTGTAGACACAATATATCCTCGCTTGCCAGCTGATAGTTTGTTAAGTTTCCCAGTCAAGCTTTGATTTTCAATACCGTTTGCTTTGAAACCAGTAACTCGGAGAAAACATTCATTAATTATGTCACTGTATCCAAAAACTATCTCCATGAGTTTGTGATAGTGTATGTTCATTACAGTACAAACACAATATTAAACATACCATAACACATAACACAGATTGTATGTAAAAACAATTGTTTACTGTCAGAAATAAAATAAAAACCAATGATGTACAATGGATAAAACCCACCACCTGTAGTGTACATTTGTGCACCTGTAAACATTACCAATCTTATTCAGCTGTCACATTATAATTTATGGTCACCAGTAGGGAAAGGAAAACGGGGAAGACCAAGAGAGACCCTGCGTAGAACCATCATCAGAGAAGGCTCATTCAACGGTCAAGTGAATATCCAAGATCTACAACAGGTAGCAGCGAACCGCCAGACATGGAGAGCCATGACTTCTGCCCTATGCACCGACTTAGGCTCAAGAGGAAAGACTAACTAACTAACTAACTAACATTATAATTTACATTTAGTGAATCACATTGACTGTTGGTGTCTTGTTCTACTATTTCTCTTTTCTTCCACTCATTGTTACCCACCCATCCATCATGTGCCATGCTGATAAGCGTGGGCAGTCATGCTTTGCCATCTCACTCGATCACCAGAGTCGTGGATCAGCTCCGTGTTTCTGTCTCGACAATGGCACATGGCCAAGCCATCCAGGTATTTAATTCTTGGTCTTCCCTTTGGTCTCCATCTCTTCGATCTTGCCAGTTGTCACCAAGTTCTCAAAGTCATTTCTTCTCATAACATACCCAAAAAATTTTGAATTTCTACGTCTAATTATGTCTCTAATCAGTTTACAATCTTCTTTGTTTCTTATAGGACTTGTTCATGGTTTTTCTGTCTGTTCATGGCATTCTTTGCATTTTCTTCAGAAACCACAATTCCACAGCCATCAGATGTTTTTCAGCTTGTCTGCTCATTGTCCACGCTTCAGATCCATATACAAGTACAGGTTCTATGTAGTACTTCAACACTCATTGATATATTCATTTACATTAGTACACAATTTTCACTGCTTGTCTTTCTATCCTTCTTGTGCTTATCTGATGCACTTTCTAAACTGTAGTTATTGTTTCTTTCCTGCATGTAATCACTGAACTCTTTAATTAAATTGCTAAGATTCTTATAGTCCTCCTTTATGTTCTTTCGAATATTGTTAGCATAGTCAATAAAGTTGGACATAGACACTTCATCATAAGCAGCTGAATTAGAGTGAGTGGAGTTAGGAAACGACATAGAGGATACCTTTGTAGTCAGTGATAAACATTTATACTGAATATCAATGGGTTCTGTTACAGTTTGTATACTTATTGCATTACATGTAAGCTCATTGTGTCTTACACACGTTCTATGATTACTGTCTTCTCTTTCACAAGGCACTGGAGAGGTAATCATTTTCATTTTCGTACCATGCCTTTTATTTTCACTCCCAGTTCTATATGCTATATAATCATCATTATTACTGGAGTAATTTTGATTATGCAGTAAAACTGATTGTTTCTTTTTTCTGTAAACCTGTGAATCTGTGTATTTGCTTCTCTTTTCTTCGCGACTTTCTCCAATTTTCTCTACATTTTGTCTTTTGAGATTGTCAAAAGTATGTGAATGTATTCGTGGATAATTGTCGCTCTTGTTTTGGTAAGTCAAGTCTCTCCGATAGTCCTTATTATTATTTATAACCATCCCTTGTGAATCAAATTTGTGTAATGATGGTGACATTGTTTTCATACGGCTATTCTGTCTATTTGTTTCTTTTCTTGCTGACAGTGTTGTGTTTACAGATGCATATGTCTCCTTACAGTGAGTACAGCCCCTGCTTGCTTGCGTGCATGCCCCATGTGCTTGTGAGGGGTGGTTCAACAGTGAAGACTGCTGTAGATAAAATCAGAACATTGTGGATTTTAATATAATGTAGCAGTAATTTACCGGTCTCCCTGGTGTCGGATTTAATGACGTTGTTTGTAATCCCTGATCCTCTCGTACGAAACAAAGCTGCGCGAGATTCGGCCGTGGATCACGTCGCACTGATTACTTACGGGAGTATGTGAGCCGGTCATTCAAAAAGCAATGGCAAACTACTGAACGTAAAACTTGCCAAGAAATCAACAGCAGCTGAAAAATGCTGCTGTTGACTGCAATGTCCTATAAAGGATATGCGGAAAAAAACCACCAGTAATTTACTTTAAAATGATGACAATAATTAATTTAACATATCCTTTATATTGTAAGAATATGTGTAAGGTGCCCACAGATTCATTTTAAATATTGTTACTCTATGACAACTTTAAAGGTCAGCATGACCAAGAGGTTTAGCACTCTCCCGCTTACACTTCCTATATGCTAATGGCGAAGTATTGGGTTCATTCCACACACTGGTCAGCTGGACGGTAACATTGACTTCTCGTTCACAAAGTAATGGCAAACTACTGAACGTAGAATTTATTAGAAAATCAACCTGAGGTTGATTGCAATGTCCTGCAAAGATTTTTTGGGGACAATTATAAATAAGTTATGATTACTGGAAAAACTGTGTTAAGGAAATTATTATTAAAGTTAATCACATAGGTTTAAAGCTCTGAAAAGGTCACCAACGTTGTAGCCCTAATCTGAGGATATATGAGGGTGTTTAATAAATATGGTAACAAAACCCATGGACAAAATTATCATATCACTATTATTAATTGTTTGATCAATTGTGGATTTTCTCAACAAAGGAGACACAGTTAATGCTACACAATATTGTGGTACATTGATCAAATTGCATGATGTCATTCGGCAAAACCGACTTGGATTGTGGCAGCAGGGCTTATTTATATTTCGCTTCATGATAACGCCAGACCATCCATCCATCGATCCATCCATCCATCATGTGCCATAGGCCTACCGGTAAGCATGACGCCAGACCACATACTGCTAACTATACATGTGAATTGCTAAGTGTTTCAAATGGGAGGCGCTTAAACAGCCACCTCACACCCTGACCTGGCACCCAGTGACTCATTTCTTCAGACCTTTGAAGAAGCGCCTAGTTGGAAAGAGATATGAAAATAACAAACAAGTCCCGCAAGTTGCAATGTCCTGGGCATAGGACCGTGACAATGACTTCTTGTGGGTTGTGATAAATGTGTTGGCGAAGCAATGGAATAAATGCTTTGATACGTATGAATATTACGTAGAGAAGTAATGTATGGCAGTGTTAATTGTTAGTTATCTTTAAGAGCCTTAGCAGTAACCTTTCGTGCCTGATTTTGGTAAAACTGTTTGACATAAAATTGATAGGTCCTGAAATTATATGTCAAGATATGTCACAGAGGCGTTGATGTGCCATTTCATCATCATCATCATCATCATCATCATCATCATCATCATCATCATCATCATCATCATCATCATCATCATCATCATCATCATCATCATCAAGTGCCGTGCCAGCTGGCGTAGGCGTTCATGGCTCTCCACAGATCTCGGTCTTTGGTTTTCTGGATCAACTCTGCTGCTGATATTCCTCCATGCCACCGTCTCAATCCATCCAGCATAATTTCTCTTGGTCTGCCTCTGCCTCTCTTCCCCTCGATCTTTCCAGTTGTTACGATGTTCTCCAATGCCCCTCTTCTCATCACGTGACCGAAGAAAGATGTTTGTCTCTGTCTTATTGTTGTATATAATGTTCTAGTTTCATTAGCCTGTTTCAGGCAGTCACCGTTAGTTACTCTGGCTGTCCAAGGAATTCGCAACATTCGTCTCAGGAACCACATCTCTGTTGCTTCTAATTTCTTCTTACTTTGTTCATTTACATTCCAAGATTCACTGCCATACAGCAAAACTGGTTCTACATAGCATTTCAGCACTCTCTTACATTCAGTGATAGTGACTTATTGCACAAGATACTCTTCATTTTCTGAAATGCGGCTTTTGCCTGCCCTATTCTGCTCCTAATCTCTGTTGTACATCTTCCATCTGATGTTATAAATGCCCCTAGGTATCTAAAATTATCCACTTGGTTAAGGATTTTTCCTTCTATTTCTATGTCACATTTTGGTGTCACCATTTTCTTTGATATTACCATTGTTACTGTTTTCTTGATATTCAAGGAGAGTCCTTTCCTTGTACTCTCTGTTACTACAACGTCTAATAATTGCTGTAGGTCTGTTGAATTATCTGCCACCAATACTGTGTCATCTGCATAGTGCAGGGTTCATGTTTCTGCCATGTGCAGGGTTCATATTTCACTTCAGTGTGGAGCATCCTGACCAGATACTAGCATGGTTAACAAAGGCAACACTGACCCTGCTCCCCACTATGATGAAGCCTGGTGAGCATTACATATTTACATGCTACAGGACTGTATGAAAGGTATTCCCCATGAGGTAGACCAGCAGCACCCAAGTCGTGCACCAACCACTTTGAGAGCTTAAGTCATGCTTAGGATACGTGTGTTGCTTATCTGCCGGAGCAAAACAAATTCATCACTAGTCCCAAATTCTTCAAAGTCATACAAGAGTGAGCGACTCAAATCAGCATGCCCCTATAACAACAGTAACAAAATACAACCGAAAATGTATGTAGCAGAAATGTGCTGTAGGCATATGAAGTATTAGGATAACCACATTCTGGAGGCCTGTGTGCATGGCGGAATATATGACCAGTCTTTCCCTCCCTTAGCGGACATCAAGAGCTGACATCAAACCCTCATCCAACCACACTCATGCTATTGCCTGTGTAATGTCCAAACCATTACACCAACAATCCCAGTTTCTGCCTATAGACAGTATTATTGTCCAGGTCAGAAATCACAATACTATTATAACAAATTATTATTACACTAAAAACAAAATATTTAAAGCCAAAATATACCTCCATTGACTGGTCAGTTGTTCCTAAGACATTTATTGCTGGCTTTTCATACCTTAAATGAAATATAAATCGCATATTATCATTTATGATGACTTTAACTATGTATTATGTACTATTTGATAGACATTGTATGACATTGGTTTTGTTCACCGTATGCATGTATCTACTGTGTTCGCAAGAAATGAGACGCTGGAATCTCTTGCCCCCGGGTTGATTGGGCCCGTTAGCTATTACAGCGACAAATCTAGGATATGGAAAACTCTGATTATAAACCCCCAAGTTTAAGGTGGACCAGCGTGATGAGGAACTGGATGGCCACGGGTAAGTTGGTCGTGAACGTTGGACGTCTGGCAGGCGTGCGGGGTGGCACCAGGCGTATGGACTCCTGCGGGACATCCCCTGCCTCTTCCCTAGCAAGCAGGCAATAATAGGGTGACCGGTTATTTCCTGCAATATCCAAACTTTGCTTATGGAATTAATTAAACACGGGAATCGTCGCCGGAGCTACGGAGCAAGTGCTCTGCGCTTGACACATCTTTCAGAGGTTAGCGAAGAGAGAGTGAGGAGGAGAAGACGAGGAAATGGTGTGAGAAGAAGATATAGAAATAGGAGGGCAGGCGCCAGGAGAACAAGACGAAAAGTGGAGAAACTAGGTTTCAGCCATGTAAGAGTGGGATACTGGAACTGTCGTAGTGCAGGCAGAGAGGTCCCGTATTGGAGAGGCTAATATATGATTTTGATATCCTCATGCTCCGGGAGCTAAATACAGACAAATATCAGTGTCCCTGGGTACGCCAATTATATAAACCCTACTGGGCAGAAGAGACATGGGCAAGGTCTGCTGGTGAAGGAAGGAGTGAAGCATGTGGTACTTGACTTGAGCCAGTGGAATCACAGTGCAAGAGAGGTCCAGGGTATACAAATGGAGATTGTTGGCTTAAGTTGGAACATTACAAACGTATATGCCACAGTGGACTGTTTTGTCAGAAAAGAACACTAGGACTGGCTTAAGAAATTGGAGGAATTACCAGGTGATAGGCTACTCATATGTGGAGACTTCAATGCGAGGAACAGAGAATGGGACAGTAGTGGAGAAACCCGACAGGGAATTGCCCTTGCGGATGCCATGGTGGACTCCGATGTGGTCTGCATAAATGATGGGAGGCCGACTAGAATGGCAATGAGGCCTGGCGATACAGACACAGCTATTGACTTGGCACTTGTCTCCCAGTCATCAGTCATTGATGTAAAGTGGACTGTTTTGAATGGCCATGGAAGTGAGCACATGCCGTGTTCAGTCCTGATCTCTAAATCCAGAAAAGTTAAGGCTGCGAGAGCGCGCAGGACCTTCCGGTATGAGTGGACCAACAACCTTCTTGGACGCCTCAGACAGGAGGCATGCAACATGACTATTAAAACTCCTTTTTTGCACCCCCCCCCCCCCCCATGTTTGACTCCAGAAGTAGACCATGCTTGGAAAGCAAAGAGAGCTGCAGTGAAGCAGCTAAGGAAAGTGCGACAGACACCTCGAAGCTCACGAGAGGAAGTGGACACAGCGGAAAATGTCAAGAAAGATAAGGTGGAAGTTTTCAAGCGCTGTGCTGCAGAAGCCAAAAACGCAAAATGGGAATGTTTCATTAAGGAGATTGGAGGTGATAAAACACTGCGAAAATTCTGGAAGCTGCACAGACAAATACAAAGAAAAGATCGGCCTATGACAGCGGGAACAATTTATAGAGATGATGGTGTACGCGTGACAACAGACAAAGAGAAAGGGGAGGAGTTTCTCCACAGATTTTTAGAGCAGACCAAACATAATGATGCGGACACCAGGGATGCAGTTAGAGAGGAGTTATCTGGCACCATGAAGAATATGCATTATGAAGACATCATACGGGTTGAAGATGTTAAACATATTTTGAAAAAGGCAAAAGACACGACACCAGGGCCTGATGGGGTTAGGTATGGCCAAATGAAGGCTTTGAGCGATGCAGACCTGTAGGAGATGGCTTAATGCTTTAACCAGAGCATTAGGACAGCATCAGTACCACAGGACTGGGTGCACAGCTATCTTATCCCTCTCCCAAAACCATTCAAGGATAATTCAAAGCTTAGGGGCTTTAGGATTATCACCCTTCAAAATATATTTGGGAATATTTTATAGAAGATAGTCGCTATCAAGCTGCAAGAGTTTTTGGAATGGGGGAAGCTTCTTCCAAGAGGTCTGGGGAGCTACAGGACAGGAAAAGATACCTGGTTAAATGCAGCCACTTTTGCCTTAGACGTTCATGAGGGGTTCCAGAGTAAACAGGAAACGATGGCGGCGGCGCTTGATCTCGAGGATGCATACAACAGAGTTAGATATGATATTTTGATGACCGCACTGATGGAGAAGGGGGTCAATCCCTGGTTGGTGAACTGGATAGCAGCCGTCCTGTATTCTCGTCTCGTTGCTCTCCGTCTGGGTGCATGGACCTCAGAGCCACATATGTTAACCCCGGGACTGCGACAGGGATCTACAATCTCACATGTGCTCTTTAACGTGTATACGAGCAAGATTTAAAACCTAGAAGCAACTGGGGTTGGAAGGATACTAACATTTGCAGATGATATTCTTGCATATTGGCAGGGAAGAGATAGGGTACAAACAGCCCAGGAGCTACAGGCGACAGTAGACAAAGTGATTGACTGGTGCACTGATATGAGTGCTGTCAATCAATCAATCATGTGCCATGCCGGAAAGCGTGGGCGGTCATGATTCGCCATTTCACTCGATCACCAGAGTCGTGGATCAGCTCAGTGTTCCTGTCTCGTCCATGCCATGTGGCCAAGCCATCCAGGTATTTTCCTCTCGGTCTTCCTCTTGGTCTGTTCCCTTCGATCTTGCCAGCTGTCATCCACCCGGAAAAGGCGGCTGTTGTATGGTGCTATCTGGACAACAGGATTGTGAGTGCTGATGTCCCAGGCCTCACGATAGATGGTAGAAACATCAACAGAGAGAACAAGCTTAAGTATCTGGAAATCACATTTGACAGGAGCCTGTCCTTCAAGGACCATGTGGAGACAGTTGTGAGAAGATCTCAAAAGGGACTCAATGCAATAAGACTATGGCTGCAATGGACAAAGAACAGAGAATGATTTTCACACTATACCAGCACTTGGTCCTCTCAGTGTCTGATTATGGACTAGGACTGCTCACTGTCTCAAAGAGTCAGCTAGTGAAGTTAGAGCGCATACAAAACGAAGCATGCGGGTCATTTTGGGATGCACCAGAGACACTCCAATAGTGTGTATGCGCTACATCCTTGGTTTGCCGACTGTTGCAGGCAAGCTCAAGGTGATGCAGGCGAAGGCATACCTCAGAGTAGCTGCAGACACAGATCACTCTTTGCATGAGGCGCTGGACGCAGTTAAGGGTCAGCGACTGATAAGAGGGAAATCATGGATGGCTCAGGCGGATGATTCGATCAGACATGTGTGCATCTTGGAGAACATTGGGCGAGGAGAGGAGTGGGTCAGAGTGCCAGCGTGCAGTGTCAGACTTGTGCAGAGTTATAATTACATTGAGCAGGGAGTGGACAGTGGGGGGCCACGGAAGTGGAAATCCAGCAACTAATTCAGGATAATACTCGCTCGGTTGATGTGATTATCTAAGCAGATGGTTCGGTGTCGAGAGGTAGGAGAAGTGCCTGGGGTTTCATAGAAAAAGCTAATGGCCGACGTTTGGTGCAGGAGAGCATGGCATATGATACCACAACATCTAGCTTAAGAATGGAGATGGAGGCGGTCAGTGCAGCTTTCCGCTGGATCGAGAATACAATACACGCACACGCACACACACACACACACACACACACACACACACACACACACACACACACACACACACATCGTGATTGTAACAGACTCAGAAAGCATGGTGAGGAAGGTGAGGACATGCATGCTTCGTGCAAAGTGGCTTGCTTCGCTTCGGAGGTCACGGGTGGCAAGCATCGCCTGGATCTTTTCTCCGAGGCATGCCGGTGTGCTGGGGAATGAACAGGCGGACAGATTGGCTGTCTATGCAAAACTTGGTGGAGTATTGATACATGACAAGGCAGACGTGGTTGCGGCCTTGTGGGAGCACGTGTACACCTCGGAGGATCAAATGGATCATCGTGGTCTGGCAAGAATGAGGCAGCGAGGAGTGACGAGGGTATCTGGCCGACGTTCGACTCTCAGAAGAAGGCGAGACGGACATATAACCATATTGCTGCTGGTACTATTGGTGTTGAAACTCTTCGCTGGCTGCTGATGATGGGGACGGAGCGCCTGTGGGAATGCCCCGAATGCAGTGATGTCGGTTCCTAGATCAATCAATCATTTATGATGACAATTTAACTGTTTCTGTCCCATGAACTTGTTACTTAAACTCCTTGTAGCGTTGCTTTAAAGTAACACATGTGTGATTCTGAAGGTATTATAATAACTAGGACTACATCATAAACAAAACACAGGCAGATTCTGTAACCTAGCATTTGTTGCAAGAGTTACAATTTCAGAAACTCTAATTACAAATAATACAAGCATCCAAATGCAACTGTCTTCATTGTGTCTCAAAAATGAATGATAGGGAAAGCATCAAGTATGATCAAGTGTAGATTGTCAACTTTAAGTGAGCACATCATAGCACCGGAAGACATTGTGGTGGCAAACCTTTATCAACAAATAGAAACAAAACCCACAGAGGTCATAAACGAAGTGTAGCCCTAAAATATGAAATAAGTTCACGAAGATATAGAAGTATTGTGTAAGCACGAACAAATAAACTTTAAAAAAATAAATGAATCTAAAAACAAATAAAATGCTACACGTCCGATCCAATACAGCAGAATGTAGGGAAAAGCTTAAACATACAAGCAGCCTGGTTATGTAGATATGAGTATTATGAGAATGCAACATACTATTTCCAGTGTTAATGTAATGCATTAATTGTGCGACTCTGGTAAGTGGTAATCATATGGTTAGACGAGCCACGGTAATGTAGAGGCTTGACGCTTGCCTACCGGCCCCATCTCGGGGAGGATTCGAATGTTTCAGCATTGACAAGCAGACCCAGCCTAAAATGGGCTCTAGGAAATGTCTTGGGAAGTAAAGACGGCCGGAGTGATTCTAACCACCAAGTGGGTTTATTTTTATTTTACAAGAGTTAAGGCGAGTAAAAGGTTTCGTTACTTACTACATAACAACAACAGTAAGGGGCAGTTGTTCATGAGTGTCCATGGTTGTGGGCCCCGCTGAGATACAGAGATGGTACAACTACCCACCCAATAAGTTCTGTTCCTAGTTCTTATTTCTTCTCATCTCATGCCCTTAACTCTGGATGTGGGTCTTTTTGTTTGTGTGTGCTGATGAGGGCTTTCTGGCCATAACCTTCATTCCGACACCTGTGATTGTGTTCGTGTAAAGTTGACTAATTCCATTCCGTTTTCTTTTTTTCTTTTTTATTTATTTATTTATTTATTTTCGTTTTATTGATTTACTTGTTGAATTTGAAGTTGTTTAGTATTTGAACAAATCACTTGTATGTGACAAAGAATTGTAATGACACAATTTTCATGTTTGTATTTTGTTGCAGTTGTCCTTTTTTAAGACTAGAAGAACATGCGGATAACAATAATGTCAATGGCACACGTGAAAGAAAATCCATACTAGCAGTAATGCACTTGTTATGCTTATTATTTCACCTTGGCACTTCCTCCCTGCAGGTGGTGTTGTCCTGTGAACTCTTCCTGTTAGCCTTGTGGTAGCAGCCTTCTCTTTCCACCTCATCACTTGTCGTGACCAATAATTTTCTGAGATTTAGATTTCTGCAGACTTTGTTCTTCATTGGTTTCACTGTTAGCTGAATGTAGGTGTTGGCTAGCAATTTCTGTTGTACAAAACACACGTGTTATGTTAACTCGTGAGCTTTTGATATATATATATATAATTCACATATGTGTCTGTCTGTTCCTATCCGTCTGTATGTCTGTCTATCTGTTCATCTGGCTGTTGATCTATTTACCCATTCATCTATCTATTCAGCAACCTGTATGTGTGTACGCAAGCGCGCGTGTGTTAATTTGATAATGAATATAGACTCGGTTGGAAACATGCACTGAATGTAACTTTTTGTCAAGTTTAGCTAACATAAATTACAGAAAATTACACGGAAAACACGTTTCATCCACTGAAAATAAACATAATTGTCGTGTAGCTTTTTTAACTAAAATCACGTAACTCTCTCTCTCTCTCTCTCTCTCTCTCTCTCTCTCTCTCTCTCTCTCTCTCTCTCTCTCTCTCTCTCTCTCTCTCTCTCTCTCTCTCTCTCACACACACACACACACACACACACATACATACATACATACATACATACATACATACATACATACACACCCACAAATGTACACACACGTATGCTCACACCCGCAAACGTACACACACACACGTATGTATATACACACGTACACACACATACAGGGCGATTTGTCCGACAACTCAGTGACCAAGGAGGATAATAGGTTTGCGGGAGGTATGGCCCTTGGATCTGAAATGCATCAAAGGATGGAGTGGAAAGACTGTTTAGTATACTCCGTACCATTTGATAGGCTTAAATGTTGCCCCAAATTTACCAGACTCAGGTTAGAGTGACTCAAGTAGTTGAGGCTCTACGTGTCCGACTTAAGTAAAATATACGCATGGCTGGTGTTTCATTCCAGTATTTCTACAAGTCACTTCTGATAATCCTGGTGTTCATTTGAAGCAATGAGTTCTAAATGACTATGACTTATCAAGACACCGAATTTATTACACTACAAAATGACCTTATGTAAGGGGTAAATTTTGAGCTCGCTTACAATGAGTTGCGGGTTCCGGCCTTGACCTCTTTGTTCGTGCAGCCCTGGTCCTGATTTACCTGTTTGGATTTTTACAAACTAAGACAGGGGTGGCAGACTTTTGCCTGGATACTGGGTTTTGGACTGGACCTCCAGCTTTCTGGGGCAAAGGAGAAAGAAGAATTCGAAGAAACCGAGTTCACGCTATGTTAAAATTCTTCGGGAATTGAAAATCGAAAAGAGCGGACCGATTAGACCGCTGCTCAAAGTATATTTTATAATGAGAAAACCTGCGCATAAATTAATATTTATAGCATGTGCGATTCTGGAATCACTTATTTGGACCCTTGTCGATGCTACGACGTTCGTGCACTGTGTTGAAATGCTCCTTGTGTTGTCTATGAAGGGAAACTGGAGCATTTATGGATATATCCGTTTGCAGTAAGGGTGATCCTTATATACATCCTAACCATACCTAGCATCAAATGCTGATTGGAAATGCAGCATTGAGATAACATCATCAGAATATCGGTAGGCTAACAATTGTTTTAAGATGTTGTTTTTAAAGTAAGCAAACTTTATGTGCTTCCGTTTTACACGAAGAAAAAGATTAAAAACAAACTGGAATGTTGGATGTTGGGCATATAAGACAACAACAAGGTTATTAAAGATACAGAAATTTAAAAATCATTTGCAGCATGCAATCTATATTTAGAAGAAACAAATATATTTCCATAAACTCACGTCTCTCTCTCACTTACTCTCTCTCTCTCTCTCTCTCTCTCTCTCTCTCTCTCTCTCTCTCTCTCTCTCTCTCTCTCTCTCTCTCTCTCTCTCTCTCTCTCTCTCTCTCTCTGTCAGATTCGCAATTCGCATTTATCTGTCCAATATTTAACATAGAACACATTGCGCTGTTATTGTGAAGTGCCTAAGGAACTGACCTTTTTCTCTTCCGTGTCCGCTTTAACAAACAGATGCATGCCGGAATTGGACAGTGAGAGTCCTACAGTGTCGAGCTGAATCTCTGTCTGACCCTCAGACAATGCCTCGTCTGCCATCTGTCTTGTTGCCACTGCATGCATGTCCTTGACCACAGTCCGGTTTGTATTCGCGTTCCGGCAGATAATACTTGGATTGTAAGCAGATTCTGCAAACTAGCAACAATCAATCAATCAATCAATCAATCAATCAATCAGGTGCCGTCTCCACAATGAAGTTTGGCTGCAATGGATCTCCAACATTGTCTGCCTCTCGCCCTGACTGTACATTCTGTCAGGCTGATGTTCGTCCATCTCTTGATGTTATCTTCCCATTTGTATCGTTGTCTACCTCTTGCTCGCTTGCCCTCAACCTTGCCCTCCAGTATGGTTTTTATAAGAGTGTCATGACTTTTAACGTGGCCGAAATATTTCACCTGCCTCCTCATTATTTCTTTCATCAACTCTCTCTTCATTCCGTTTTTCTAGAACCTCTGCATTTGATTGGTTTTGTTTCCATGAAATACGACATATTCGTCTATATATCAACATCTACAAGGCTTCTATGCGACTTTCTAACTGCTTGTTCAATGTCCAGGCTTCCGTCCCATACAGTAGCGTTGAATATACGTAGCATTGACAGTTCTCATTTTTAATGCGTTATTAATCTCTCTAGATGTTAATACTGATTTCATGCTGTTGAAAGCATTTTTGGCCATTCCTATTCTCTTTTTGATGTCTATTTCACTTCTGCGTCATCTGTTATTATATGTCCAAGATAGAAGAAACTTGTTACTTGTTCTAGTATCTCCCTGTTTATTGTGATTTTCACTGATGACCTTTCCTTTCCACTGCTAATTATCATACACCACAGGTGAATACAAATATCCATTCTCTAAACTCCTTAATTTTGGAGAGTGCGATGTCATCTGATTTACAAGGAGGTCAACTTGCCTGAACTCGCTCTTAAACTTCCGGTGTGCTGATGATGAGGAAGTGGGTAAACCTGACCTACACCAGTCGGCAGAATCAAAATGTTCACGTCTTGATTTGACTTGGGGACGTAAATGAAGTACTTCAGGAGTCGAAGAGGATTCGCCTGATGGCGAGGGCCACTGGTAATAAGAATAGCTAATCCACATGCAAAGATCAGTTCAGTGCACTCCCCAGTAATGGTAACTACTAGAAGTAGTAGCGCATTTATGGAGTACGCTTGAGGCTTGAGTTAGAAGCGAGTGAACACCACATATATATATATCTTTGCTAATGTATAGCTGTTACCACGCCACATGTCATATATATATATATATATAGTTGCTAATGTATAGCTGTTACCACGCCACATGTCATATATATATATAGTTGCTAATGTATAGCTGTTACCACGCCACATGTCATATATATATATATAGTTGCTAATGTATAGCTGTTACCACGCCACATGTCATATATATATATATAGTTGCTAATGTATAGCTGTTACCACGCCACATGTCATATATATATATATATATATATCTTTGCTAATGTATAGCTGTTACCACGCCACATGTCATATATATATATATATATAGTTGCTAATGTATAGCTGTTACCACGCCACATGTCATATATATATATATATATATCTTTGCTAATGTATAGCTGTTACCACGCCACATGTCATATATATATATATATATAGTTGCTAATGTATAGCTGTTACCACGCCACATGTCATATATATATATATATATATATATATATATATATATATATATATATATATATAGTTGCTAATGTATAGCTGTTACCACGCCACATGTCATATATATATATAGTTGCTAATGTATAGCTGTTACCACGCCACATGTCATATATATATATATATATATAGTTGCTAATGTATAGCTGTTACCACGCCACATGTCATATATATATATATATAGTTGCTAATGTATAGCTGTTACCACGCCACATGTCATATATATATATAGTTGCTAATGTATAGCTGTTACCACGCCACATGTCATATATATATATATATATATATAGTTGCTAATGTATAGCTGTTACCACGCCACATGTCATATATATATATATATATAGTTGCTAATGTATAGCTGTTACCACGCCACATGTCATATATATATATATATAGTTGCTAATGTATAGCTGTTACCACGCCACATGTCATATATATATATATATAGTTGCTAATGTATAGCTGTTACCACGCCACATGTCATATATATATATAGTTGCTAATGTATAGCTGTTACCACGCCACATGTCATATATATATATATAGTTGCTAATGTATAGCTGTTACCACGCCACATGTCATATATATATATATATATATATATCTTTGCTAATGTATAGCTGTTACCACGCCACATGTCATATATATATATAGTTGCTAATGTATAGCTGTTACCACGCCACATGTCATATATATATATAGTTGCTAATGTATAGCTGTTACCACGCCACATGTCATATATATATATAGTTGCTAATGTATAGCTGTTACCACGCCACATGTCATATATATATATATATAGTTGCTAATGTATAGCTGTTACCACGCCACATGTCATATATATATATAGTTGCTAATGTATAGCTGTTACCACGCCACATGTCATATATTATATATATATATCTTTGCTAATGTATAGCTGTTACCACGCCACATGTCATATATATATATATATATATATATATCTTTGCTAATGTATAGCTGTTACCACGCCACATGTCATATATATATATAGTTGCTAATGTATAGCTGTTACCACGCCACATGTCATATATATATATATATAGTTGCTAATGTATAGCTGTTACCACGCCACATGTCATATATATATATAGTTGCTAATGTATAGCTGTTACCACGCCACATGTCATATATATATATAGTTGCTAATGTATAGCTGTTACCACGCCACATGTCATATATATATATATATAGTTGCTAATGTATAGCTGTTACCACGCCACATGTCATATATATATATAGTTGCTAATGTATAGCTGTTACCACGCCACATGTCATATATATATATATATATCTTTGCTAATGTATAGCTGTTACCACGCCACATGTCATATATATATATATATATATCTTTGCTAATGTATAGCTGTTACCACGCCACATGTCATATATATATATAGTTGCTAATGTATAGCTGTTACCACGCCACATGTCATATATATATATAGTTGCTAATGTATAGCTGTTACCACGCCACATGTCATATATATATATATATTATAGTTGCTAATGTATAGCTGTTACCACGCACATGTCATATATATATATAGTTGCTAATGTATAGCTGTTACCACGCCACATGTCATATATATATATATATAGTTGCTAATGTATAGCTGTTACCACGCCACATGTCATATATATATATATAGTTGCTAATGTATAGCTGTTACCACGCCACATGTCATATATATATATATAGTTGCTAATGTATAGCTGTTACCACGCCACATGTCATATATATATATATAGTTGCTAATGTATAGCTGTTACCACGCCACATGTCATATATATATATATATAGTTGCTAATGTATAGCTGTTACCACGCCACATGTCATATATATATATATAGTTGCTAATGTATAGCTGTTACCACGCCACATGTCATATATATATATATATATATATATCTTTGCTAATGTATAGCTGTTACCACGCCACATGTCATATATATATATATATATCTTTGCTAATGTATAGCTGTTACCACGCCACATGTCATATATATATATATCTTTGCTAATGTATAGCTGTTACCACGCCACATGTCATATATATATATATATATATCTTTGCTAATGTATAGCTGTTACCACGCCACATGTCATATATATATATATCTTTGCTAATGTATAGCTGTTACCACGCCACATGTCATATATATATATATATATATATCTTTGCTTAATTGTATAGCTGTTACCACGCCACATGTCATATATATATATATCTTTGCTAATGTATAGCTGTTACCACGCCACATGTCATATATATATATCTGTTGCTAATGTATAGCTGTTACACGCCACATGTCATAATATATATATATATAGTTGCTAATGTATAGCTGTTACCACGCCACATGTCATATAATATATATATATCTTTGCTAATGTATAGCTGTTACCACGCCACATGTCATATATATATATAGTATTTGCTAATGTATAGCCTGTTACCACGCCACATGTCATATATATATATATAGTTGCTAATGTATAGCTGTTACCACGCCACATGTCATATATATATATATATATAGTTGCTAATGTATAGCTGTTACCACGCCACATGTCATATATATATATATATAGTTGCTAATGTATAGCTGTTACCACGCCACATGTCATATATATATATATATATATATAGTTGCTAATGTATAGCTGTTACCACGCCACATGTCATATATAGATATATATATATCTTTGCTAATGTATAGCTGTTACCACGCCACATGTCATATATATATATATAGTTGCTAATGTATAGCTGTTTACCACGCCACATGTCATATATATCTATATATATAGTTGCTAATGTATAGCTGTTACCACGCCACATGTCATATAGATATATATATATTAGTTGCTAATGTATAGCTGTTACCACGCCACATGTCATATATATATATATATATAGTTGCTAATGTATAGCTGTTACCACGCCACATGTCATATATATATATATAGTTGCTAATGTATAGCTGTTACCACGCCACATGTCTATTCTATTAATTTTCTGTATGAAAAGATAGCAGCCTCTGATTCCATGCGATTATATTATGGCATAATGAGGATGTTTTGCTTTGTCCATAGTTTCATTGACCAAAGAGCACTCGATGAGTGATTGGTTACATACATATATCACAATGAGAAGTGCCGTCCTTGACTTTGGGACGTAAATTACAAGTACCTCTGAAGTCGGAGTGGATTCGCATGATGGCGAGAGACGCTGTTAATAGGGAAAGCTAATTCACACGCAACATTCAGTCCATCACTACTATAATAATGGGTATGGACTAAGCTTGAGTTCAAAGCGAGTGAGCAAAACAATTGAGAAATGTTTCAACCAAGGATCATTGGACTGTCAAGCGCTTGCAAAAGTCAACGAGCTGTGACGATATACCTAACAGAACTAACCCAGGCTGGAGGCGAGCCAACGTCCACATCTATCACGCACTATTTGTGAAAATCTGGAACAGCGCTGTTTGGTCTAAAGCATGGAAAAGAGTTTACACTTATTTCCCAAAAATATAAACGTGCGCTACTTTCGTACTATCTAATTCGAATCATCATGAAGAGGGATTAAATTAAGTTAAATGCGAATTTGCAAGAAGTACGGGCAAGTTTCAGAAACGGCAGAGAACCAATCTATATTCAATATTAGAAAAATTAAAAAAAATACGCATATGTTCAAATAATAATTAATATAACTATTAATAAGATTATCACTAATTTAATCATAATATAATTTAGTAATATAAATATTACTTCATTAATATAATCAAAAACTTCAATAAAAAAATGTATATAAGAAATTAATTATATAATCATAATGTTTTATATAGTAATGCATATATTACATTGTATTATATTAATATAGTTATATAATATTTAATATATCATAAATAATTCTAATAAGTTTTATATAAAGACATTGTTAATTCTAATAATATATATTAATTACAATATAATAAATAAATATCAGGTGCATAATACATTATACTTAATTACAAAAATAATTTACTAATACATATAATAAAATAAATAATATCAAATATATAATAAGAATATAATTTATATATCAGTTATAACTCACCATCCTAATATTTGCTACCTAATAATATTATACAAGTATCAATATACTAATACCTTGATTATAATTATATATATCATAAATTATCTAATATATAATATTTAATAATATTAGATCTCATCAGTTATAATCTTAAATATTATTATATATAAATTTCAACTTATTAATAGTATATTACTCTATACTAATATATTAATTTTTATCATATTATTAATTAATTTAAATAATAATCCATACGTATATTATAATAAATATCTAAAAATATGATATAAAATTATATATAACTACTTAAATATATATCTTATAACAATAAGTTTAAATAATTTTATTAGATTAATTATCAAATTATTAGTATAATCAACTCAATTAATATAAATTAAAACATCACTAAATACAATATATATATTATAATATAATATAATTTGATATTATAAATAAACTCATCAATTAATATTAAAACAAAAATTTATCTAATTTATTAATAAAATAGAATTTAATATTTAATCGATACATAAAAATTATTATAAGATCAATATATATATATATAATAATAAATGACACTAATCAGATCTATATATATGATACGTAATATATAATTAAATAATTACATAGATATACTATTAATTATAACTCGATATAAGTACTATCAGATATACTAAATAGATAATTTTATAAAAATAACTTAATGATTATATATAATATATATATTACTAATTAAACTAATAAATACATAAATTAATCGATTATATAATCATATATATCAAAATTACATTATATATATATAATTAAGTAATATACATAATATTAGATTAATTAATAATAAATAATAAAAAAAGATTCTATTTTAAGTAACTATCAATAATATATCTTTATATACGATCTAATTAAATCATCTATATTAAATTCTACTAATTAAAAGTATTAACTATATCATATCAATAAATCATCTATAAAATATAAAATTAATTCATTATTATTTTATATCACCAATGGTAGTCAATATATAATACTTACTATAAATAATTCTATCACCTTAATAAAACTTAATACATACCTAATATATCTTCTATATTCAATATACATATACTAATAAATTCTGTTATAGATATATTATTATTATCATATTATAATTATATTTAACTTTATATAATTATAATAAAGATAACATATCATATATAGTATATACTAATATTTATTATTTAGTAATATAATCTACACTACTAATCTATATTACTAAATCATAGTTACATAATTATAATACTATGAATAATAAATAATATATTATAATACTCACAACTCTACAATCTTATATATCCTCTAATAATACTAATTATATGTAGTATTTTCTTTATTAATGTTCATAAATAAATAAATCTATTTGTATTAACTATTATATACTATTTACATACTATCAACTAATATTCATATAAGTACATAATCTATCAATTAAACATTCATATTATAATATAGATACATTACTATATAATAGGTACTAATTATCAATTAAATCCCTAATCTATATAAATATTATTAAATAATCATATCTCCTCGAGACATCATCTACAATATATTATAGTGTCACAAATAACTCATCATTATAATCATTACTCTACCATATCATAACTATAATCCTTACGCTTATTATATACTTCCTAGATAACTTATATCTCCACTCATAAAGTATCACATTATACATAACCTATTATAATAACTATTACTACATCTAGACTATCTATCTACATACTTACTCAATAAACCAATATATCTATCTATCAAAAAATATATATAATTTTTACATTCATATATATTATATTCACAATACATTATACATATACTATTTATTATAAATAATAATTTATCTACAAATAGATATAATAAAATACACTAATCCTTTACTATTCTTTATATTATAATTCTTCCTCCTCATGATTTCCCCAACTATCCCCTCACTAGATAATCATAATTATATATCTACTAACTCACTCTCTCCTATATCACCAATTACTATACTACTTCACTTATACTAACTAATCTAACTGATTAATTCTCCTATAATAATCACACGGTATTCCTTTACCTATCCATACATGTCACAAATCCTAAAATCCCTGCAATATTACTAATCAATTAATCAAACATACTATCTATTTATTCAACATTCTATACATCTGTCATACCTAATCAATCAATGATCTAATCATAATAATTTACTTATATTTCTCTCCCATGAACAATTATTATATATTTTATATAATACTAATATATAGGTTACATACAAAATAATTAATCTACCATCACTTATACCTATAGTCTATACATATAAATATTATACTATATAGATTGTAAATAGTATAAAACCATAATCCCACTATCTCACATATAACTATATAACTCTCCTCTCCACAACTCTCACATCATTCTAATCTACTCATTTTATACCTACATCCACCATTATATACTACAATATATACATCCACTTCGCTACTTTATTCATCAATTTATCTTCCCATTTATATAACTAACACATATAATCACAATACACTAAAGAAGTCAATAATAATCATATACAAATACAATCTCGATTCTCAAATAAATATATAACACCTATCCCCTAATTTATACTTACATCTCCTTAACTATCAATAAACTATATCTTCTAGCTACATCTCTAATATTCTACATTATCTTCTTCTACTTTCATCATCAATTATAAATAAATATCTAGTCCAACTTAATACGATATGAATATCTATATATATTAAAATAAAAAAATACATATAATAACTAACATTACAAAATATCTATTCTAGAATCTCATATCACTATAACTAGTAAATTCCTATATAAAACTAATTAATAAACTAATATATTAATTACCTAATATCTTCAATATTTCGTATTTATTGATATTACACTACTTAAAGTACTATCACAGTATATAAATCTTACTAATTCTAAATCAACTTAAAATATCACTATCTTTAACTATCTATATATTACATTCTATCTAATTAGAAAATTATATTATATTAACTCCCTAATATCACATAATAGATATATGTTAATATAACATTCTCAAATACTTATTATCTAATATAACTATTAAATATACTATATGAACTTCTACAAATACGACACTAATTAATATTTAACTCATTATACATCTCAACTATATATCATCATCTAATATATATGTCACATTTATACCATTAATATCAATAATATCTACATTCACTCGCTAATATCTTCTAATACTTAGATTCTCATAAATAACTTTCATTTAACTAATATATGATAAATTCGAGTATACTTCTCTACTACATCTCATTTATTATCTCATAATACTAGTTTAATATATAACATATCTTAACCATACATAATATTGGTCAATTATAACATCGATAAATTTACTATCCCCATATAAAAATTAAATTATATATTGATAATATCTACTGTATTACCTCATACTAATATAATAATCAATGTTTCACATATATAATTCCCTTCTAATAAAGTCATTTAATTCAATAATATATATATAATAATAAACTAAAAATCTACTCACTATAATTAAAATATAAATTAATATATATATACAATATTAATATATCCCATAATAAGTTTATTTATAATCTTTTTTATTTACATGTTACCTAATTTATATACTACTTTAATAATAATCTCATATCATAAATAATATTTCTAAAAAAGGATATAACGTAAGAGTACATAATATAAAATATCTATCATAATAATCTTTATCTATAAAATGATACATAAAATTAAATAATAATATAAATAATTTAATACTCATTAATTAATATACCTATTACTTTACACATATTTACTAATATCAACATTAATAATATTATTATCATATTATACATTTCCTAGATAATCATATATATCTATCTTGCATTCATATATATATTAATTCTTAAGTATTAAAATATTTTTATATCATAAGATATAAATATATAAATATATATTATATACAAATTCTCAATATAATATTTCATTACTTTGATAATATTAATTATACTATAATAATAAACTTATTCTTAATTGTCAATCTAATCTCTTACATATCTTTATATTACTATATATAATATATTGATATACCCTAACTAAAATGTTATATCCTCAAGTTTATACTACTCCTCTACCTATCATATTGTCAATCTAACGAATAGTAATAATATATCTTTCAATCATTTAATCATCATACCTTAAGTCAAATATAATAACTTATATCCATTAAGATCTATAATGCTATCAACAAGTACCTTCTTAAAGTCATCATCTACAATATATAATATCTATATATCTATTCTAGATACTAACTTTAATAGTAATAATAAAATTATGACTCACATGCATCTCATATCTACATAAAATCTTTTCAATAATATTAACTATATATGTGTCTTCCTAGATATAATAATCTATATAATTATCTAATAAAATATATATATAAATATAACATAATAGAGATCTACTTTATAATATTAACCTCAGTCATCCTAATCATATTAATTTAATAAAAAACAGTCATTATAAGATCTTACATATAAAATTATTCATTACTATCCTTATTCGCACTCTATAATAATATAATATATTAATAATATAACAAAAATAAATCAGTATCTCTTTTATTCATATAAGTATATATATATCAGTAAATTATTCTTACATATATGTATAACATCATCAACATATATAAATAATACTTAATACTCTATATAATCTATATAATATATATAATACATACCATCACCATTTTCATTAACTATAATTACAACATAATCCAAGCTGTAATTTCTCCATACATTCATTAATCCTATATATCTCATTACTCCAACAATATAATAAATATTAATTTTTATCATATTATTAATATACAATCAATAATATTATTTAAATCACTATATCCTTAAACATATAAAGAAATAATAATCTTATATATAATCAATAATACGTACATAAACACTTAACTCCTAACAATGACTATATAATTATATGTGATAACAAACATCATAATATCATATCTATATCCATCATAACTATCACACATAATTGAACCTATATTAATATTTAATATATTTATTAGTTATAATTATATATATAATACAGAATAATCGAATTAATTATATATTATACAATTATATATTCAAAACGTTATCATACTATTTTCTAATATTAATAGTAATATATTAATAGTATATCTTAATTATAATAATATTATCAATCCTTATAAATATAATCTTTCTTACTTTCATTAGATCGATAATTTAATTAAATATCTATATACGATAACTATTATAATATAATTAATACGTAATATTATAATTATAATTAATACAAATACATACTTAGATTACTATAATAGGATTTATCTGATTCGAGGGCCATTTATTTAATATAGCTAATCCACCTATAGAATTCGTTTAGTGGTATAATAATCTGATATAACTTTAATATCGATATCAGAATAATAGTCATAATAGATCCTCTAAATCACATACAATAATATATTTATATAATGTACTATATCCAGAATTTAAATGTATATCATATAATCTATAATCCCATTCAATATATACTATCCGGCTTAGTAGTATAGACAAATTATATATAGTTCTCACTTATTCATGACAACATCTATATCTTATATATTATATATATATATAATCTATAGTTCATAATAACTACATATCCTCAAATTATCTAGTATATATATATTTATTCTAATTGTCTAACTCCTAATATATATATCCTATATATATAATTCTACTATCACAGCTGTCTACAATTGTTTTCAATAACATAGTCTTCTTGTATAGCTGTTCAACGCTCCATGTCTAATATATATATATAATTGCTCTAATGTATAGCTGTTACCCATAAAACATTCATTAATATATTATAGTTGCTAATGTATAGCTGTTACCACGCCACATGTCATATAGATATAATATATAGTTGCTAATGTATAGCTGTTACCACGCCACATGTCATATATATATATATATATAGTTTCTAATGTATAGCTGTTACCACGCCACAGTCAAATATATATATAAATATATAGTTGCTAATGTATAGCTGTTACCGACGCCACATGTCATATATATATAGATATAGTTGCTAATGTATAGCTGTTACCACGCCACATGTCATATATATATATATATATAGTTGCTAATGTATAGCTGTTACCACGCCACATGTCATATATATATATATAATAGAGTTGCTAATGTATAGCTGTTACCACGCCACATGTCATATATATATATATAGTGCTAATGTATAGCTGTTACCTTACCACGCCATGTCATATATATATATAATAGTTGCTAATGTATAGCTGTTACCACGCCACATGTCATATATATATATATAATTTGCTAATGTATAGCTGTGTACCACGCCACATGTCATATATCTATTATATATAGTTGCTATGTATAGCTGTTACCACGCCACATGTCATATATATATATATATATAGTTTGCTATGTATGCTGTTCCCACGCCACATGTCATATATTATATATATAGTTTGCTAATGTATAGCTGTTACCACGCCACATGTCATATATATATATATATAGTTGCTAAGTATAGCTGTTACCACGCCACATGTCATATATATAGATATTATAGTTCTAATGTATAGCTGTTACCACGCCACATGTCATATATATATATATAGTTGCTAATGTATAGCTGTTACCACGCCACATGTCATATAATATATATATAGTTGCTAATGTATAGCTGTTACCACGCCACATGTCATATATATATATATAGTTGCTAATGTATAGCTGTTACCACGCCACATGTCATATATATATATATAGTTGCTAATGTATAGCTGTTACCACGCCACATGTCATTATATATAATATAGTTGCTAATGTATAGCTGTTACCACGCCACATGTCATATATATATAATGTGTTGGGAAATGGCTGTTACCACGCCCCAGATATATATATATATATTTGCTAATGTATAGCTGTTACCACGCCACATGTCATATATATATATATAGTTGCTAATGTATAGCGTTGTACCACGCCACATGTCATATATATATATATAGTTGCTATGTATAGCTGTCCAAACGCCACATGTCATATATATATATATATATAGTTGCTAATGTATAGCTGTTAACCACGCCACATGTAATATATATATATATATATTGCTAATGTATAGCTGTTACCACGCCAATGTCATATATATATAATATAGTTGCTAATGTATAGCTGTTACCACGCCACATGTCATATATATATATAGTTGCTAATGTATAGCTGTTACCACGCACGCACATGTCATATATATATATATAGTTGCTAATGTATAGCTGTTACCACGCCACATGTCATATATATATATATATAGTTGCTAATGTATAGCTGTTACCACCGCCACATGTCATATATATATTATAGTTGCTAATTATAGCTGTTACCAACGCCACATGTCATATATATACTATATTGCTAATGTATAGCTGTTACCTACGCCACATGTCATATATATATATATAGTTGCTAATGTATAGCTGTTACCCACGCCACATGTCATATATATATATATAGTTGCTAATGTATAGCTGTTACCACGCCACATGTCAATATATATATATAGTTTGCTAATGTATAGCTGTTACCACGCCACATGTCATATATATATATATATAGTTGCTAATGTATAGCTGTTCCGACGCCACAATGTCAATATATATATATAGTTGCTAATGTATAGCTGTTACCAACGCCACATGTCATATATATATATATATAGTTGCTAATGTATAGCTGTTACCACGCCACATGTCATATATATATATATAGTTGCTAATGTATAGCTGTTACCACGCCACATGTCATATATATATATATATAGTTGCTAATGTATAGCTGTTACCACGCCACATGTCATATATATATATATAGTTGCTAATGTATAGCTGTTACCACGCCACATGTCATATATATATATATAGTTGCTAGTATAGCTGTTACCACGCCACATGTCATATATTATATAGTTGCTCATGTATAGCTGTTACCACGCCGCACATGTCATATATATATATTAGTTGCTAATGTATAGCTGTTACCACGCCACATGTCTAATATTATATATATATAGTTGCTAATGTATAGCTGTTACCACGCCACATGTCATATATATATATATATAGTTGCTAATTATAGCTGTTACCACGCCACATGTCATATTAGATATATATATTTGCTAATGTATAGCTGTTACCACGCCACATGTCATATATATATATATAGTTGCTAATGTATAGCTGTTACCACGCCACATGTCATATATATATATATATAGTTGCTAATGTATAGCTGTTACCACGCCACATGTCATATATATATATATAGTTGCTAATGTAGCTGTTACCACGCCACATGTCATATATATATATATATATAGTTGCTAATGTATAGCTGTTACCACCCACATGTCATATATAATATATATAGTTGCTAATGTATAGCTGTTACCACGCCCATGTCATATATATATATATATATTAGTTGCTAATGTATAGCTGTACCACGCCACATGTCATATATATATATATAGTTGCTAATGTATAGCTGTTACGCACGCCACATGTCATATATATATATATAGTTTGCTAATGTTAGCGCTTTACCACGCCACATGTCATATATATATATATATATAGTTGCTAATGTATAGCTGTTACCACGCCACATGTCATATATATATATATATATAGTTGCTAATGTATAGCTGTTCCACACGCCACATCATATATATATTATATATAGTTGCTAATGTATAGCTGTTACCACGCCCACATGTCATAATATATATATATAGTTGCTAATGTATAGCTGTTACCACGCCACATGTCTATATATATATATATATAGTTGCTAATGTATAGCTGTTACCACGCCACATGTCATATATATATATATATTAGTTGCTAATGTATAGCTGTTACCAACGCCACATGTCATATATATATATATAGTTGCTAATGTATAGCTGTTACCACGCCACATGTCATATATATATATAGTTGCTAATGTATAGCTGTTACCACCACGCACATGTCATATATATATATAGTTGCTAATGTATAGCTGTTACCACCACGCCACATGTCATTGTATATTATAATAGTTTGCTAATGTATAGCTGTTACACGCACATGTCATATATATATTATATCGTTGCTAATGTATAGCTGTTACCACGCCACATGTCATATATATATATATATATAGTTGCTAATGTAGCTGTTACCACGCCACATGTCATATATATATATATATATAGTTGCTAATGTATAGCTGTTACCACGCCACATGTCTATATATATATATAGTTGCTAATGTATAGCTGTTACCACGCCACATGTCATATATATATATATAGTTGCTAATGTATACTGTTACCACGCCACATGTCATATATATATATATAGTTGCTAATGTATAGCTGTTACCACGCCACATGTCATATATATATATATATAGTTGCTAATGTATAGCTGTTACCACGCCACATGTCATATATATATATATAGTTGCTAATGTATAGCTGTTACCAACGCCACATGTCATATATATATATATATTGCTAATGTATAGCTGTTACCACGCCACATGTCATATATATATATATATAGTTGCTAATGTATAGCTGTTACCACGCCACATGTCATATATATATATATAGTTGCTAATGTATAGCTGTTACCACGCCACATGTCATATATATATATATAGTTGCTAATGTATAGCTGTTACCACGCCACATGTCATATATATATATATATAGTTGCTAATGTATAGCTGTTACCACGCCACATGTCATATATATATATATAGTTGCTAATGTATAGCTGTTACCACGCCACATGTCATATATATATATATAGTTGCTAATGTATAGCTGTTACCACGCCACATGTCATATATATATATTAGTTGCTAATGTATAGCTGTTACCACGCCACATGTCATATATATATATATATAGTTGCTAATGTATAGCTGTTACCACGCCACATGTCATATATATATATAGTTTTGCTTGTATAGCTGTTACCACGCCACATGTCATATATATATATATAGTTGCTAATGTATAGCTGTTACCACGCCACATGTCATATATATATATATAGTTGCTAATGTATAGCTGTTACCACGCCACATGTCATATATATATATATATTTGCTAATGTATAGCTGTTACCACGCCACATGTCTAATATATAATATATATAAGTTGCTAATGTATAGCTGTTACCACGCCACATGTCATATATATATATATATAGTTGCTAATGTATAGCTGTTACCACGCCACATGTCATATATATATATATATAGTGTGCTAATGTATAGCTGTTACCACGCCACATGTCATATATATATATATAGTTGCTAATGTATAGCTGTTACCACGCCACATGTCATATATATATATATAGTTGCTAATGTATAGCTGTTACCACGCCACATGTCATATATATATATATAGTTGCTAATGTATAGCTGTTACCACGCCACATGTCATATATATATATATATAGTTGCTAATGTATAGCTGGTTACCACGCCACATGTCATATATATATATAGTTGCTAATGTATAGCTGTTACCACGCCACATGTCATATATATATATATAGTTGCTAATGTATAGCTGTTACCACGCCACATGTCATATATATATATATAGTTGCTAATGTATAGCTGTTACCACGCCACATGTCATATATATATATATAGTTGCTAATGTATAGCTGTTACCACGCCACATGTCATATATATATATATAGTTGCTAATGTATAGCTGTTACCACGCCACATGTCATATATATATATATATATATAGTTGCTAATGTATAGCTGTTACCACGCCACATGTCATATATATATATATAGTTGCTAATGTATAGCTGTTACCACGCCACATGTCATATATATATATATATATATATATATATAGTTGCTAATGTATAGCTGTTACCACGCCACATGTCATATATATATATCTTTGCTAATGTATAGCTGTTACCACGCCACATGTCATATATATATATCTTTGCTAATGTATAGCTGTTACCACGCCACATGTCATATATATATATATATAGTTGCTAATGTATAGCTGTTACCACGCCACATGTCATATATATATATATAGTTGCTAATGTATAGCTGTTACCACGCCACATGTCATATATATATATATATAGTTGCTAATGTATAGCTGTTACCACGCCACATGTACATATATATATATATAGTTGCTAATGTATAGCTGTTACCACGCCACATGTCATATATATATATATATATATATAGTTGCTAATGTATAGCTGTTACCACGCCACATGTCATATATATATATCTTTGCTAATGTATAGCTGTTACCACGCCACATGTCATATATATATATCTTTGCTAATGTATAGCTGTTACCACGCCACATGTCATATATATATATCTTTGCTAATGTATAGCTGTTACCACGCCACATGTCATATATATATATATATATAGTTGCTAATGTATAGCTGTTACCACGCCACATGTCATATATATATATATTAGTTGCTAATGTATAGCTGTTACCACGCCACATGTCATATATATATATATATATATATATAGTTGCTAATGTATAGCTGTTACCACGCCACATGTCATATATATATATATATATAGTTGCTAATGTATAGCTGTTACCACGCCACATGTCATATATATATATATATATATAGTTGCTAATGTATAGCTGTTACCACGCCACATGTCATATATATATATATATAGTTGCTAATGTATAGCTGTTACCACGCCACATGTCATATATATATATATATCTTTGCTAATGTATAGCTGTTACCACGCCACATGTCATATATATATATATATATATATATAGTTGCTAATGTATAGCTGTTACCACGCCACATGTCATATATATATATATATAGTTGCTAATTTATAGCTGTTACCACGCCACATGTCATATATATATATATATATATATATATAGTTGCTAATGTATAGCTGTTACCACGCCACATGTCATATATATATATATATATAGTTGCTAATGTATAGCTGTTACCACGCCACATGTCATATATATATATATATATATATAGTTGCTAATGTATAGCTGTTACCACGCCACATGTCATATATAATATATATATATATATATATAGTTGCTAATGTATAGCTGTTACCACGCACATGTCATATATATATATATATATATATATATATATATATATATATATATATATATATATATATATATATATAGTTGCTAATGTATAGCTGTTACCACGCCACATGTCTATTCTATTAATTTTCTGTATGAAAAGATAGCAGCCTCTGATTCCATGCGATTATATTATGGCATAATGAGGATGTTTTGCTTTGTCCATAGTTTCTTGACCAAAGAGCACTCGATGAGTGATTGGTTACATACATATATCACAATGAGAAGTGCCGTCCTTGACTTTGGGACGTAAATTACAAGTACCTCTGAAGTCGGAGTGGATTCGCATGATGGCGAGAGACGCTGTTAATAGGGAAAGCTAATTCACACGCAACATTCAGTCCATCACTACTATAAATAATGGGTATGGACTAAGCTTGAGTTCAAAGCGAGTGAGCAAAACAATTGAGAAATGTTTCAACCAAGGATCATTGGACTGTCAAGCGCTTGCAAAAGTCAACGAGCTGTGACGATATACCTAACAGAACTAACCCAGGCTGGAGGCGAGCCAACGTCCACATCTATCACGCACTATTTGTGAAAATCTGGAACAGCGCTGTTTGGTCTAAAGCATGGGAAAAGAGTTTACACTTATTTCCCAAAAATATAAACGTGCGCTACTTTCGTACTATCTAATTCGAATCATCATGAAGAGGGATTAAATTAAGTTAAAATGCGAATTGCAAGAAGTACGGGCAAGTTTCAGAAACGGCAGAGAACCAGGGATCTAATATTCAATATTAGACCTCCTCTGAAAAAAAAATTAAGAAAATACGCATATGTTCAAGCATGTTTCTTAGACTACAGTAAGGTTATCGACTGTGTATAACATCACAAATTGTGGAATGTTATATTATCCGATTATTATTAATCACAATGAAAAGAAGAGAACGACGAAAGGCTAACAACTGAAAACACTAATATCAAGAAAATGTATACCCTTAATTGATTCAGTGCCGAAGGATGATATATCGCCAAATGTGACCTCCCATTTGGACAGAAGTACGATATATCGCCATTCTAGAGTACTCGTGTTATTTTTTTCGTTTCGGATTTGTACTGCCCAGTGACTGGAAATTTACATTATAATACTTGTTAATTTGATTGTGCACCATGTTTGATCCAAAACTACTTTGTTGTTTGTTTGGCACTGAATCAGTTAAAAACATGACAGTACCGACAATGCAAGTTTACGGTTATAGGAAAGCCATAACGGATAGGTTTTTTAATGGAAGACGTGGTCCCCAGAAAGCAATGATCTCAGGATGTCACAGTGTATGAAGAATGATGCAGGAAGATTTGCAGAAAATTACGGTTGTGCTGATGATGGTGATGAGACACTATAGATCAGTGATTCTCAATGCAGTGATCTCGAGCTCATTTAATTACTTTTGACTTCCACAAATTTCCTAATGCTATGAAATGTGTTCTTGCCATTTCCATATTTATTTTGGTATCTCTATATGTTTCCTCCACTCCTATATTTCTCTGCGCTGACAGCCAAATATGTTCATGCATCCGCTTCTTGAAGTGAGGTTTCGCCATGGAATATCGGGTTAACATTTGCTTCGTTTATTTCCCCCATGAATGTTTAGACTCAGTCGTTGTGATCTACTGTCATGCGTGTATGGTTCATCTTGCTTACTATATGCAATCTCAAGTAAATGTGATGGTGTAATTTGTGTTGTTTGTTCATATTAGCGATTAGCATAAATTAGAATTGGAACGACTACTTGTATTTATATTTAGAATAGCGTGCAACGTTAAGTGTAAAGAGGTTTGTTTTTTTCTTTTTAACTCTTAAACGCCGAGAGACTAGTATCTATCTAAGACGGATATTCCCATGCATTCAAGCCGTTTGGCTAGTTTCATTTATCATCAACTGTTGCTAACAATCTCTGCGTTCTGCAAAAAAAAAAGGAAACTTATGCGTATTGTGCATATAGTGCGGTGCTCGTATTTTTGCATGTGGCACTACACACATAACAGGTAAATGTTGAAATTTGAGGCGACTGCAGTGATACACATGTGTAGCGCCCCTCTATACCCCCCCCCCCCCCCAACAATGTTAAACAAAGGACATGATAGTCAGTTGAAAGCTACCGTGGTAACACATAGTTTGAAACGTAAGACTGTATCATGTATTCAGCTATAACGAGTTTGCTTCATTCTGTACCATTTCGGAGACTCATGAGGGTCGTCGCTGGAGCTACGGAGTTCGTGCTTTGTGCGACGCTTTCCAAGAGACTGAGCCATATGGGATAAAACCCGGTGCAATGAAGTCGACTCTGTCAACATTTAAGCGACTCTTTTTTTTAAAATTCTAATTATGTAGTATTAGTATTAGCTTGACGAGATACAGTGAAATTATCCAGCCATAAATCGTGTAATCTATTTGTTTGTATTTTAATTATTCAACTTACAGCGAGAAAACATTGCTTTGAGTTGAGTTGAGTTGAGCTAAGAACCGATATCACTGCACTCAAGACATTCCCATATGCGCTCCGTCCCCTTGAGCGAAGAGTCATACTACTAATCGTTCAGCGAAGAGTCACACTACTAATTGTTCCCACTGCTATCTGATTAAAAGTTCTCCTGGTTTTCCCTCTCAGTTTTGAGATTCTACCAGAACCCTTGCCAATCCCCCGCAATCTCATCCTTTCCACATATGGGTTCTCAATCTGTTCCTCCAACTTCTCCACCTGGTCCCACAGGCGCACGACCGCCTCTCCCTTGTCCTTAGATAATCGACCAGCAAGAGGTGCATTCCTTGTCAGCCTATCAGCCTGTTCATTCCCTCGCACTCGCTCATGACCAGGAGAAACATTTTTACAATTCTTATAATCTGTGACGTCTGAAGCGAGGTGAGCCATTCCACACGAAACATTCCTTTCTCCACTTTACCAAGCATACTCCTTGAGTCCATGATGAAAACGATGTGTGTAGCAGTGGTCTCCTCTAACCAACAGAATGCCGCTGTGACTGCTTCCACCTCCATTCTCATGCTGGAGGTTGTAGCCCCATATGCCATACTCTCCTTTTTCAAGAATCGTCCATTAGCGTTCGCAATGAAACCCCAACCACTCCGCCTGTTTCTCACCACTGACACACATCAGTATAGATCACTATATCACCTTGATGTGTATTACTTTGTATCAGTTGTTGCACTACATTGCTTTGAATATTTCTAAAGTTGTTTCCCCTGGAACGTTTGTACTAGCGTGCTTTTTTTCGCATATCCTTTACAGGACATCGCTGTCAACATCAGCATCTTTCAGCTGATTGCTGATTTCTTGGCAAGATTACGCTCAGTAGTTTGCCATTGCTTTCTTAGCAACCGACTCACATATCCCGTAAGTTCATAACGCGGAGAGGACCGCTACCGATTCTCGCGCAATGTCACGTTATGTACGAGAGTATACGAGATTACAGAGAAAGTCATGTAACCTCTAGACCAGGGAGACACTAGCGTGCTAGTTAGTTGTTTTTTTTTAAAGTTAGTTGCATATCCTTTACAGGACGTGGCAGTCAACCCCAGCGTCCCCCCCCCCCCCCTTTTTTTTTCTATATGTGATTTCTTGGCAAGTTTACGTTCATTAAGCATGCTAGTTTTTTTTTTCAGTTTTTGCATATCCTTTACAGGACATCGCTGTCAACATCAGCATCTTTCAGCTGTATGTTGATTTCTTGGCAAGATTACGCTCAGTAGTTTGCCATTGCTTTCTGAGCGGCCGGCTCATTATCCCGCAAGTCGAACCGCTTCCATTCTCGCCTCGCTGCGAGACCCTGCGTGGATAAACGGGATTACGGAGAAAGTGGTGTAACCCCTCAGCCAGAGAGACCGGCAAGCATGCTAGTATTTAGATCAATTTGCTTTTATTATTGTGCATATTATCTGCACTTGCTGAGAGAACTTAAAAGTGAGCATGTTCACAAAGTTGATAGGGAACTGCACTGATAATGTCATGAGCACGGTCGGGCGAGGGTTCAACGTCTTTCCTGGTCGCCTGCTAAGTGAGCAACAACAACAAAACTGGCCATCTGTTCCCCCGTGCATTCCGGCCTACATAATGTTATGCTGGCCCTATCACATCACAGACCTTTAGCAGAAAATTACTTCTGGGGACAGGACTGTAAGACCATGTCTAGGGTGACGAGCATGTTTTTCTTGCACACTCATACCTCGCTTCCAGCAACATTGTCCAAGTCGTTGTCGAAGCATAAACCATCGTGGTGGCCACTTGAAATACAACTTCTGCCAACAAGAACAGAAAATGGTATCAACGAATTGTTGTATACATCAATAAACGCAAGGTAAAATGTCTTATTAGCAATGGCGAGGTCAGGAATAGACGTAAGGCGGACAATGTGACAAAACACGCCAGAGTGTCAAGTAAGGCATAATAAATCGTTCGGGAACATTCGTTCAGAGTGCTTCCCCACTGACGCCAATATCTTACACACAGACCGTGTTGTTTGTGGCGTTTTCATAACATCATGTGACATGTACCAATTATTGTAGTGTTGTTGTAGTTTAAATTGAATGTATGTATCAGTGTTTGTATTCGTTTGCTTTTTCGCGCTATATATTACAAATGTGTTGCCCATGTGCTACTGAGACCCATAGCAGAACGAAAGAATAGTAACAAAGTATCTTACCGTGCATATAGTAAGAGGGACCAGGAGTGTTGGCGTGAGACTGGCTGTCTAATTCCGTAGAAAACTACCTGCAAAATCCAGCCAGTCATGAAAAAGCCCATGAACGGCTTCATTCATTCATCATGAGCCATGCCGATAAGCGTGGGCGGTTATGTTTATCAATCGCACTCGATCACCAGAGTCGTGGATTAGTTCAGTGTTCTTGTCTCGACCATACCACGTGGCCAAGCCATCCAGGTATTTACATCTCTGTCTTCCCCATGTTCTCTTCCCCTCGATCTTGTCAGTTGTCACCAAATTCTCCTATTTATTTCTTCTCATTGGAGAACTTGGTGACAACTGGCAAGATCGAGGAGACGAGAACAAGGGGAAAGCAGAGAAGTAAATAAGTTGATATGTTGGCCTGTGTTGACTGAAAATACTGCGCTCCATTTAGGAAATGTAAGGCAGAAGAAAGGGGAAGGAAGACTAGAAATATGTGCATCTTTCACTGTGTGGTTGTGAGAACTTAAAATGCAAACATGTGTGAAAATAAACAATTTAGCGTTCCCTATAACTATGTGTTCCTATCGTTTTAAAATAATAATACTACTTACTTCTGAAAAACACGCTGGGGAGCAAGACGTTCAAACAACACATTACTGCCAGGTTGCACGGATTCATCTTGTCCGGCAGCATTCATGGCCATCAGTGTCAGAGCATTGGTGTGCCACCTTAGGTCGTGTGGGCGCACATTTGACGCCATGTTCTCTTCTCTGGCTGCTATTGCGCATTTAAACAGTGCATTCCCTCCGTACAGCACACAACTGGTGACATTTCATGGATTAGATTAGCACAGGCCGTTAACACTTTTGAAATACAGTTTTAACTGAGAAATTGGATGCATTTAGTACGAAGCGTCATTCCAACTTATTATCTACCCATTCCTATGAACATTAGGATGGAGTCAGTTGACAATTGACACTCTTGGACGAAGCATAACCATTCATTCATTAGCATGTCCTTTACAGAACCTCGCATAACCAACCAATGCCAAATCCCAGCTAGGGCACATGTGCTGTACTGAATCAAGACTTTGTTACATCTTATTATGCCTCTGCGCAAATGTAAAGTTCCAGTACCAGCCGTGTACAAGCATAAACATTCATTCATTAGCACGTCCTTTACAGAACCTCGCATAACCAACCAATGCCAACTCCCAGCTAGGGCACATGTGCTGTGATGAATCAAGACTTTGTTACATCTTATTATGCCTCTGCGCAAATGTAAAGTTTCAGTACCAGCCGTGTACAAGCATAACCATTCATCCATTAGCATATCCTTTACAGAACCTCGCATAACCAACCAATCCAACTCCCAGCTAGGGCACATGTGCTGTACTGAATCAAGACTTTGTTACATCTTATTATGCCTCTGCGCAAATGTAAAGTTTCAGTACCAGCGGTGTACACCCCGCCGGTTTCTGAGCTTGGAGAGACTAAGGAGGCTTCTACAACACGGTCCCTGTGGAGATTGTACATTCGCGCGGTGTCGGGATAACAGTCTCAAAGCAAGCCCTTTTCTGGGTATCCATCACCAAAAGGTCAAAAAGGTCAAAAGCTCATCGGATTAAAACCAAAAAAAAAAAAGGGATCACAACCAGCCAATTAAATCTACCTTTAAAAGAATGATGAAAAACTATTTTCCCTTTCAAATTCCAGCTATCTATATTCATTAGAATTTAATTCAAAATAGAAATTAATCGTACGCTTTTGTGCATACCATTTGCCTTAAACCATACGAAATCATCGATGTTGACATACAACTTAGCAGCTCGAAAATGCAGCAGAAAAATGATTATGTATTTCAACTAGTTTAAAAACGGACCAATCATAGTTTGAGAATATTACATTTATGGCTTTAATTAACAATGCCAGTGTGTTGCTGGGAAGTGAATACAGTATGCAGCACAACCGAGAACATAATACGTGATACGGAGGTAAGGTGCTGAGACGGCAGCACATGTAGCCTACCTCGTGAGCGAGTACTAAAGGAAGAAAAGCGCCCCAGTCGCACGAGATGGTTACGAAAAATGTCTGTATCTATGCTCACATAGAGTGTAGTCAAAGGTGGAAACACATCTCAATAACACGAAATGGAACGCTTGGCTAGCGAATCCATTGCGTGGTCCAAAGTCCGAAGCGAAAGCTTACCTAGTGGATGTCGTCCGCAGACTGTCCGTTACTGGTTTGTGCTTGAGCGACCAGTGGCAAGCGAAATGCCCAATACATGGAAGTGAGGAATCAAAGCAACCATGGCAATTCCTCGGGTGAGCCCAGTCTCAGAGCAGTATGTGCCGGCTCTGCAATAATGGAAGCAGTCTTGGATAGCAGGAAACGCCATCGGACTGCCCCTGCCTTCCCTTGCGGGTTGACCGTGATGTCTCTGACCGTTCTATCTTGACCAGCTGAAATGTGGGCGACATCACAACAATAAGTCTAACGTGCCTCGAAACCCGAGGAAGGCTAACCACATTAAAAATGCCCGCCGAAGTCGGAAGTGCCGTCCAGCGGGTGGCAAAATAAAAATTGGCACTACGCATTTACGTCCGAGTGAAATGTCTCGTCGGAATGTCTCTCGTGCCTGGAACAGCTCTGACGGGCACAACGACAAGCACATGTCCGAATCGAAAACTCGCTGAGTGGATACCGTCTGCAGACCTGTCTGGTTTGTGCGGGAACGGCCCGGAGACGAACGAAATGCCCAATATATTGAAGTTAGGAATTAAAGCAGCCATGAGCAGGACGTGACGATTCCCTCGGTGAGTCCAGCACCAGGGCGCTATGTGTCGGCTCTGCAATTATGGAAGTCACCCAGGATAGCGGAAAATGCCATGGACTGTCTCTGCCTTCCTTTGAGGGATGACCGTGAAGTCTTCGACTGTTCCAACTTGACTAGCTGGGATGTGGACGGTACCATAAAAGTGAGAGTCTTCCAGGAATGCTAACCTGGTCAAAATTTCACGCTAAAAGACGGATGTGTTGGCCTAAGGGTTTCGACCCTAGGGTGCCTAACGAGACGCACCGCAATCACATCTGAAAAAAACACTCCAGATGAACGCAAAGAAGAAGAAGATACTTGATATATTTCACAGAAAGACAACTCGTAAGCTGCTTCATAATAATTGTTTGGCAGATCAATGGTAGGCAACATCCCTTTTCTCGTAGTTTTATTATTAGTATTACGATGTTTCTGTTTGATTTGTTCTTAAATTCGTAAATGCGTTATCATTGATCGTACTGTGTTCTCATTCACGATAGGGGTATTTGAAACGCTTTCTTTATATTTAACCACAAACTTAACTGATTCACTGCCAAACAAAAAAGTGGGTTTTAACCAAACAGAAATTCATGGAAGACAATGGGAAGTATGAGTGTGTCACAATAATGGTGTAATATAGTTAAAATTGTAGCAGATATAATGCATTATATATCAAGTTAAAGGAGATTGCAAAAGGAACACGACAGTGTTAATAATTGTGTGCGATGTTAGAACAATTATAACAATAATGATATGTTTTCTAACCTGTATTTTTAAATAAAAGGAGTGGAAATTATTTAAAAATTTCCACTTTCTAAGGCGTTATTTCTTATCCTTTGAAAGTAATACTGTTAAATGTACTGAATAATGATAAATGCGCCACGTTTCTCCACCAATATCACAAGAACTGCTCTATAACACCAATAAAATACAATGAAAACATCATATTTTAAAGCTCACTATTTTCACACAAAGTGGAAAATGTCAGGAACACACGAGGCAGATTGTACTGAGAAACAATATATACACTATTTTCACTTTAGTTATAATTACTATTCTTTTAAATTTAATTATTTATATACTTCTTAAATACTTTGTGATAGACAAAGCGAATTTAGAGGCACAAGTGTGGCCCATTAGCGCAAGCATAATTCAACATGTACTATCATATTATAACGAATTTTCACTGTTAGTGTTGTTTTCCATTATAACCGCTTGCTAAATAATTTAACTGAATACTGCACGTGGTATTAGTTTTATAATCTTTCACAAAGTCCTTTAAATCAGAATAACTATAATCTAAAAAAAAATGTAAATGCTAATGTGATGGAAAATCCACGCAGTCTCGAAACAGAAGGCTTTGCCATTTCTAAAATAATCAAAACAAACTACTTAAACACTCGTTTTGTCCTTTAAAAAAAAAACTATGAATCCGTGCGTCTTGTCTGACCCTGATCGAAGAGCAATCTTTTATGTGTGTAAATTTTCAAATACCGGGCACTAAAAATGGCGGACAATAAGAGAAATGACACAAATAACGCACTGTCTATACCAAGCCGATGTATCGGCTAGCTGCAGCCCAGAGCAGTTATATTGCTCCGATGTATCGGCTTCTGGCAGTCAATCAATGGGAAATGAGCAAGGGAAGACAAAGAGATTAAAAATCCGGATGGCTTGGTCATATGGTATGATCAGGACAAAAACATAGACTTGATATTAAACAAACTTTTGTGATCGCGAGAAGTGGTAAACCATGACCGCCAACGCTTTTCTGTCTGACACATGATGTTGAAACTGACGAGGAATACTCTCAAATAGAATAGTTTTAAACTTCAATGAAGGAAGAGTCTACTTGAAGGTCATTCTGCTGTGGACATATACAGGGTGTTTATAAAGGGTTACTACACTATGTAGAAAAAATTCGAAAAATGAAGAACATGACGTCATAAAAAATGGGATCCACAGTTCACTCGTGAAGCAAAATGCAGCGAATGGCTGCCGTCTACTGGAGTAATTCTTTGCACTCCAAACAGAATGGTGTTATCACCGAAAGAAAGAATGTTTTTGGTTGAACAAGTGTTTCGAAACGGCGGTCGATACACACGGATGGTTGCTCAAAGATTTATAACAAGATTTCCTGATAGACCTCCTCCTCATCGCATTATGGTTAGAAATTTGTTGAATTAGTTTCTTGCTACATGAAATGTGGAAGATGCTCCGCGATCTGGTAGGCCTGCTGTGTCTGAAGAAAAGTCTGAAGTCTAGATATCCCAGACATAATCCTGAAAAGTTCAAGCAGTTCCTTAATGAAAATGTCGCTACAAGTGAACGTATTAGTGAGCACAGTGCACAAAATTCTTAAACAACGATTAAATTTTCATCCAACAGGATTTCTGTTGTGTCTGAAATAAACAAGTGTGATTAATTAGACTTGATTTAAAATCAAACTTTTTTGACGAGTGAAGTTCATGACCGCAATGTCTGACACATGATGTTGAAACTCTGACGAGGATACTCTCAAATAGAATAAGTTTTAAACTTCTAGTCTCTGAAGTCATTCTGCTGTGAATATACAGGGTGTTTATAAAGTTACTCCACTTGGTATGTAGAATAATTCGTAATTGGAACATGACTTCATTTCCACAGTTCCCATGCGAATGGCTTCTATGGAGTAATTCATTGCACTCCTAATATACAATGGTGTTATTCACCGAAAGAAAGAATGTTTTTGGTTTGAACAAGTGTTCGAAAAGGCGGTCGATACACACGGATGGTTGCTCAAAGATTATAACAAGATTTCCTGATAGACCTCATCCTCATGCATTATGGTTAGAAATTTGTGAGTTTCTTACTACATGAAATGTGGAGATGCTCGCGATCTGGTAGGCCTGCTGTGTTTGAGAAAAGTCTGAACTATATCCAGAATTCAAGTAACTATTCCACGTAGTTTCAAGCATTTTTAACTTTAAAAAAAGACGAGGAAATTCTCGATGTAACATTGTTCTCTGATGAGGCATGGTTTCATCTATCTGAATATGTTAATAGCCAAAATAATCGTATTTGGAGCACTTTTAATCCCCATGCATTTCATGAAGCGCCTCTACACGATGAGAAAATTGGGGTATGGTGTGAGGTCAGTAAAAAACGTCTTATTGAACCAATTTTCTTCACCAAGACTATACATTTCGATCAGTACCGTGCTAACATTCACCTTTTAGACACAGCTGAATGAATGTGACACTGAAGAAGCGTGCTCCAGCAAGATGGTGCAACTGCACACACAGCTAGAGCATTACTGTGTGTGTGTTTGTTTGTTTATTTGTTTGTTTGTTTTTTGTTGTTTGTTGTTGTTGTTTTGTTGTTTTTTTTTTGGGGGGGGGGGGGGGAAGACATTTTTGCAAATCTCAAATCACATGGAATTTGGCCTGCTCATTCTTCAGATCTAACTCTACTGGATTATTATCTATGGGATTTCTTGAAAGAAAATGTTTACAAACAAAATGTACACACAGCTGAGGACCTGAAAGAAGCAATCAGAATTACTATTCAAGAAATAACAACAGACTCGTTGCAGAAGGTGTATGGCAATATGAAGAGACGTGTACAGGCATGTCTTGAAGCCCGTGGTGGACATTTCATCACCTGTTTTTATTTTTTGTTCGCTCGCTTAAACTCAAGCGTAGTCCTTGCACACTGTTTAAAGTAGTAAGGGACTGAATTTTGCGTGTGTGGTTGCTTTCCCTTTTACCGGTGTCGCTCGCCTTCTGGCGAACCAACTCCGACTTCAGAGGTACTTTTTATTAACGTCCCCAAATAAAGGACTGAAGCATCTCACCTCCATTTAAGAGAGGTAAGCAACGGTTAGGTTCGCACAGCTGAGAGACATAGGCCTATAGGCGTTCAGCCTTATCCCTCAGTTGAGAGCCGTAGGATGCGTATCTGAACCAGTCATGTAGCAGGCTTAATATTTCACCTCCATTTCCAGTGAGTGAGTATCGGCCCGGTCCTCGCGTCCAAGGGTTAATGGCTTAGAGGCGTTCAGCCGTATCCCTTAACAGAGAGCCGTAGATTATGTATCCGAACCAAGAGTTAGTGATATAGTGCGCCTGATTTGGAACTTTTGACTGTTATACTCAGGCTACCTGCAGAGCAGCAGTGTGTGTCTCTCTTGGTCTGGTCCCTATCCCAAGACCTGTCCGACATGTAGTTGTGCTTCCGTCGGCAGTGCTCTTGTGGTCATTGGGACACGCTAGCCCCCCCCCCCCCCAACCAAGGCAAGGTGGAGACACGTCGGAGAGGGAGGGAGGGGGGGGGGGGGGTCCAACACCTGTTATAATGAATACTTGATTGGTACTTTCCAGCTTCTCCAAAACAGCGTTAGATCATAGCCGTGACTATTGTAACTAATTTAATGCATTTTTAAGTACAGTTTGATGACGTCATGTACTTCATTTTTCAAATTTGTTCTACAAAGTGTAGTGAGACTTTACAAACACCCGGTATTTGTTATATTAGAACATAAGGATTTAAAATACCAACATTAGCTAGGCAAATCTGAAGGCATTACTCCACACATGTCAATGTGGTATTTAGTACCGCTTAAAGTGCACACAACATATAACTTGTATGGAGGATCTTTTGTATGTTTGAGATGAACTTTCGCGATCTGCATGTGTCTTGGTGCATACTTCCAGTGACATAGTCCAGACTGAGTTAAGTTTTCAAAGGTTGTCGTGTCATGTCAGGTTGTCGTGTGTCATGTCAGGTTGTCGTGTGTCATGTCAGGTTGTCGTGTGTCATGTCAGGTTGTCGTGTGTCATGTCAGGTTGTCGTGTGTCATGTCAGGTTGTCGTGTGTCATGTCAGGTTGTCGTGTGTCATGTCAGGTTGTCGTGTGTCATGTCAGGTTGTCGTGTGTCATGTCAGGTTGTTCCGTCCGAAAACTGGTATACGGTATTGAATATATCACAACATACCTTTACTGCTGCCCATAAAATAATATTTGAAAAATCGATGTAACTGTTTTTTTTTTTTTTTTGTGGTGAAAGATTTAAAACGTTAAAGTAATTCCATAGCGGTGGAAAATTTTGAATACCTTGGGTCATTAATTACCAACAAAGGTGATACAATGAAAGAAATTAAGTGACGAATATCTATAGCTCTTCAAAAACTAAAACAACTGAATACATGTTGGCGTGGTACAGATAGGCCTACAAAAATTAGATTTTTAAAAGCAAGCATGTTTCCCAATGCAACATTATTAGTCATTACATGCGTCTGTGAGACATGGACACTTTCTTACTAAACAAGCTGAACAGCGCATACATGCTTTAAAATATAAATGTTATAGACGAGTCCTAAGAATATATTGGATTCGGAACAGAACATATGCATCCATACGACAAGATCTGAATATTGAAGAAGGTTGGTTACTAAAGACGATAAAGCAAAGAAAATCAAAATTTTTTGGCCACTTGAATTGTCATGAAAGTTTGGAAAGAACAATAATGGAGGGGTATAAGACCAGAAAGTGTGCAAGGTGATATTTGAAATCTATAAGAAAAGAACTAATATTATTTTAATGCTCAAACATAACACATGATACAGGAAGAGAAATTACCCATGACTTCTGACATTTAATTTCGCACTGCGTGTAAGAAACAACTGTTGCTGTAACTAATTATTGGCAGTGACGTTTGGTTTTGTTTTTTTCATGTGCCACAGCGTGCTTTGGTTTTACAATGGGAATATCCGTTTTCAAATTACGTTAGCAAAACGCTTCTTCTTCTTCTTCTTCTTCTTCTTCTTCTTCTTCTTCTTCTTCTTCTTCTTCTTCTTCTTCTTCTTCTTCTTCTTCTTCTTCTTCTTCTTCTTCTTCTTCTTCTTCTTCTTCTTCTTCTTCTTCTTCTTCTTCTTCTTCTTCTTCTGCTTCTTCTTCTGCTTCTGCTTCTGCTTCTGCCTGCTTCTGCTTCTTCTTCTTCTTCTTCTTCTTCTTCTTCTTCTTCTTCTTCTTCTTCTTCTTCTTCTTCTTCTTCTTCTTCTTCTTCTTCTTCTGCTTCTGCTTCTGCTTCTGCTTCTGCTTCTGCCTGCTTCTGCTTCTTCTTCTTCTTCTTCTTCTTCTTCTTCTTCTTCTTCTTCTTCTTCTTCTTCTTCTTCTTCTTCTTCTTCTTCTTCACCTTCTGTGTTTCTTAATCCCTGTTTTGCCTTATAACAGCAATTTAGGAGTAAACATCAGGCGAGAGCTTTGATGTATGCTTCATCATCATCACTACCAACAGTGCCTTGTCGAGTTTTGAAGACATGCATGTCTCTCCATACATCTTGATCATTGGCGTTCTGGAGTAATTCACTTGATGCAATTCCTCTAAGTCATCGTCTTAGACCAGGGGCCCTTTTTTCTGCCAAGGTCCGTTTGAATGTTTAGCTTAAAAATAGTCTGATTTATTTGGTCAAACATTTAATTAATCACCCCTAATACGATGGCTTGAACTGCTTCTTTTTGATCTTTCATGTGATTTTAGCTGATACTGAGGATGTTTTTACTCGCAACTGCTTTTCCGGGTATGCGTCGACAGTCTGGAGCTCGACGGCAAAGTAAGTTATGAGAAGAACTGCCCGCAGCAGTAAATTGTTCCGAACACATATGCACATTTCAATGCATGTCTTCTCAAAGGGGGAAGTTCATCATAGTGTATGTAACTTTAATAGAACTCAGGCAGTGGGGGGGGGGGGGGGGGGGGGGGGGGGGGTTGTTGTACCCAACTTTCAACTCGTCATCACTTTGCAGCAGATTGATTTTGGGTTGCAGGTTATCAGGTACATCAGCTTGTTCCATACTGAACGCCGTATCAAAGATGCTGAATTTCATCTGTTTACTTTTCACGTGCTTGAATCTTTCATTAAATGCCTCATTTAGTTTAGCACATTCACCGGCATATTTAAGTGTCGTAGAAGGCTGTTACCCTTCCAGAGTCGGGAAATGCACAGTATCTTTCTTTTCGAGTTGCGCGTTCCACAGCCTTCATTTCGCTTCAAATTTTAACCTTTTCCACTCGTGTGTCCAGCTGGGTAAGACATCCCGATTTTCCCGTTCCGCTCGAATGTCTTACCCAGTAAGACATGCTTTTTAAAAGCAGTATCAATTACTCGTATGTCCTACCAGGTAAGACATTTGTGTGGACCTTAATTTTGTGGCATTAATCTATTTGTTTGGACCACAATTTTATGGTTTGAATCCAGGAATTAACAGGAAATGTTAAAACGAACCGGACACGATCACTACGATAATCATGGCTGGTCCTAGCAAACGCGCTCGCTTGACTGTTGATGAAGTTATTACGCATTTAGAGCAAACTGATTCAGATGTGTCTTTGGATAGTGTTATAAATGGAAGTGACAGTGATTATTTAGACAATCGAAGTAGAGATGTGTCAGCTGAAGAAGGTTCTGATAATAATAACAGCAGTAGCGATGAAGATGTCACCAATGATGGTCGATCTGAATCAACAGCTGGGCCTAGTGTACCGAGTAATGAGTGGATCAGATCGAATTCTTCTCACATAACTAAACATTTGTTTACTGTTCAAAACGCTGGTGTGCAAATATCTGGTACAGACGTGCCTGAAACAATATGTGGTTTCTTTCAACTGTTTTTTACACCTGCACTTCTTGACAACATAGTGAAAGAAACTAACAGGTATGCAGCTGAGAAGAGGACGACCATCAACTCTAGATGCAGAGGAGAGACTTGACCGGCGCCAGCACTTCATTGCCCAATTCAGTGAAAAGAAAACAAAAGATTGTGCAGTGTGTAGTGACAGAAAAACACCTGGTCAGAGGCGACAGACAGTCTTTTACTGCGAAACTTGCTCACGTCAACCCGGACTACATCCTGGTACATGTTTCAAAAAATACCACACTATGGCACAGTATAAATAAAAAAACACTATTTTTTTGGACAATCTTCAGCCAATAACATTACATAATAACCAATAATCAATAAAATTACATTCAACATTAAATATGTTCTGTTATTTCCTTTGGAAAATGAGTTAATGTAGCTGACATCAGTTTTGATTGTTTTTCCCCAAAAATATTCCGAGCTGGCAACAAGTCAGACCCAAAAAAAATCGAGTGGAAAAGGTTAAAGCAGGGATCTGATATGCTGGATGGGACCCTACAGCTTGACGTTCGGTTTTGAGAGTTAATTGGTAATATCCGCCATAGACGCTAGGTCATATAGCCACTTGCTATCATTGAGTTCCTTGACAGGTTTAGAGTTAAAATTAGTAATGTCCACCATGGACGCTAGATCATACAACTACTTGCTATCACTGACTTCCCTGACATGTTGAGAGTTAATTGGTAATGTCCACCATGGACGCTAGACCATATACAACCACTTGCTTTCATTGAGTTCCCTGACAGGTTGAGAGTTAATTGGTAATGTCCACCATGGACGCTAGACCATATACAACTACTTATATCATTGAGTTCCCTGACAGATTGAGAGTTAATTGGTAATGTCCACCATGGACGCTAGACCATATATAATCACTTGCTATCATTGAGTTCTCTGACAGGTTGAGAGTTAATTGGTAATGTTCACCATGGCCACTAGATCATACAACTTCTTGCTATCATTGAGTTCCCTGACAGGTTGAGAGTTAATTGGTAATGTTTTCCATGGCCACTAGAATCTAGATCATACAACTACTTGCTATCATTGAGTTCCCTGACAGGTTGAGAGTTAATTGGTAATGTTCACCATGGCCATTAGATCATACAACTACTTGCTATCATTGAATTCCCTGACAGGTTTACCCTTGACTTCCATGAACCGTCTGGACTTCCAACAGTGCCTTCCATGAACCGTCTGCACTTCGTCCCGCAGTTTGTACAACCTCATGAGCATGTTCCAGTGTCTCAGTGATATACAGTGATAATCAAAATCACCGTACTCAAGAGTCAAGATCCTTCGCTAACTCCTTAAATTGGCGGTTGTTAAATCCCCTGCTTTTAACGAAATGTATGCACACAACTAACATTGTGAAGCTGCAATGACTGTGCACGGAGACTTTATTAATGTATTATTATTACGCATATAAGTAAATCTCTTAGATCAAAATTGAGACAAGTCACTTACTATACATTTAGGTTGCTATGAAAAAAATCTTCTTCTTCTTCTTCAGCGTTCCGAAACATTGAGGTTCTTTGCTGCAGATACAATCCGTCTCCATTCGTCTCTCTGGTTGACCTTGAAATAAATCTAGATGTATTAAATTTCATGTCCCGTCTGCCGTGCCTTGACAAAGTTAGATCAAATTCCTACCACCTGTCTTAAATCATCAAATATTATTTCTCTCCGTCTACCTTTTTTTTTTATTTCTTACGCTGACCTTTCCAGTCGTCACGATGTTGTTCAGTGCCTCTCTTCTCGTGATATAATCACAGAACATTGTTTCTTTCTTATAGTTTTGTAAAATGTTCCTCTTTCATTGGGTTTTTTTTTCCAGACCAAGCTTGTTAGTTACTCTAGCTGTCTAAGGTACTGGCAACATTTCTCTCAAACACCACACGTCTGCTGTCTCCAAACCCTTCCTAATTTGTTTGTTCACATTACATAGCAAGCGTCACTGACATGCGGCAGAACAGGTGCCACATAACATTTTACAATTCGATTTCTGACACTCAATGACAGTGATTTATAGCATTGCTTCATGCATGGCTGCACTTACAGGCTCAGGTATGCATTGGATGCGCCTATTTCAGAAACGACTTCTGGCATGTTTCCAGTGTATCGGTATACAACTCTACATGGTGTCGCTGCAATTTTATAATCTTATTATATAACGAAACTGATGTTGTTGTTTGTTTTGTTTTAATGCAGTCTAGCATTAGCGATGACCCCCTAGCTTTCTGATGTCGGTTTTTCAAACACTGTTTCTTCCATAGACCCACAACGATTGAAGCCACTATCACATTTGTCAATTCTTGTTGTATCTACTCGAACGTCCTGTTTGCTGCTTGTCAATGCATGCGTTTCATAATTAATTGGTCAACTTATTTTATTCATATTCAATATTTTCCTCTATAAACTCGCGTTTCTCTCCTTTCTCTTCCTCATATTCTTTTCTTCCTTATTCTATATTTTATCTCTCAGTGGAGGATATCCCTCAATCAGAGAGTCAACCAACTCCCTCAACCACGGGAGTCTTCGTGGCGAAGTGGTAAAGCCGTTTAACTCGGGCTCCGAAGGTTGTGGGTTCGATTCCGGGCCGCGTCCTTCGGATTACGAGTTAAATTTTTCGGAGACTCCTGTGGGCCGTCGCTAGAGCTAAGGAGTTCGCGCTGCGGAAAGAGACCGAGCCAAATGGGATAAAACCCGGTGCAATGAAGTCGACCCTGTGGACTTTTAAGCGACTTATATCCCTCAACCAACTCACTCTGCACCCTCCTATTCTATTACGTATCCCGTGGTTCTATTGTATGATCTCTCTAAATTATTCACATTTGTTTCTAATTCTATCTCCTTGTGTTTTAGATCCATCTCCCCCTATTTCTATGGCCCTGTGGATTTCAGAGGAAGGGCAATATACTTAACTTTACATAATAAGAATCAATCAGACTTGTATCATTTCCTAACTCCTGTTCTCACATCACGTGTAACATCTCTGTTAGTGTTCACCTTGTAGCGGTAGAGAGGCTTGCGATTTCCAATGACCCCGAAAGCTATGCCGACAGCAGCGCAGCTACTGGTAGGGTCTCCCATGTCGGTCAGGTAAAGGGGTAGGTACCAGACGAAACCATACACACACCTGCTGCATTGTAGGTAGACTAGGGACAGTCAAGGTAAGGAAATTCTTGCACGCAGGGCGATGAACTAACTTCTTGATTTTGCAACCATTGAAGACAGAATACAAATTTGCAGAGCTCGCTCCTACCTCAGAGTTAACGTAAACACACAACATCCACTGCATAGTGAAATTATGAAGGTGAAGGGCAGCAGGTTAAAAAGAGGAAGGTCGTGGATGGGTTAAGCCGAAGATATTCTTCAACAGGTGTGTTCACTTGAGGACTTAGAACCTGGCAAGGAGTGGGTACAAGTGCCAACAGATTTCTTTACATCCTTTTCTGTTTGCATCCAACTAAACAGAAAATGCATACAAGAAAATCTGGCTGCTGTGGAGGCGGAAGTGCAAGCGTTGATTTTTGAAAATTCGTTACACGGTGATGCTGTCATTTACACAGATGGGTCGGTCGTCCGACATGTGAGAAGCTCATGGACCTTTATGGCTCAGGCCGGAGGGAGAATTGTGAAGGTGGACTCTGGTGATTTTGTTGAGACCACCAGTAGCCTGACTATGGAAGTCATGGCAATAAGTAAAGCAATAACATGGCTCGAGACACAGACATTCACTAGTGCATGTTTTCTTAGCGACTCAATGAGCATGCTCAAGAGGATAGAGATGGGGTGGATCCGAAGAGAATGGTTGCTGTCTCTGGAGCAGTCTCGGCTGGCAAAGATTAGTTTCATCTTCGTGCCAGGGCATGCGGAAGTTCAAGGAAATGAGCGGGCTGTGAAGCTCGCCGGTAAGGCTACTGTGGAGGGCGGACGCGCCATGGACCAGGCAGACATTCTGAATGCTTTACGAGAAGTAAGACTATTGCTAGAACCAAGTGATTACTGTGAATCTACAACCATGGTCAGACTGCGAGAACAGCAAATTAAAAGAGGTGTGGCCAAACAAGAACACTACGCAGGAAGCCAAAGAAGATTGATAAACCAACACATAAATGGTGTCATTAGCCGCTACACGCTGCAGGATTTGCTGAAGAGGGGATACGAGCACTTATGGACTGAATGGTTCGATGTGCAAAGAGAATGATCTGTCGACTAACTAACTAACTAAAGTAAGGAAAGCAAACCCAGAAGAATGCTTGTCGACGTCGGATGTACTGAGCCACAAGCATGACGAAACTGTAAAGCAAATCACTTGATGATAACGTCACGTGTAAAGGTAAACTATATGGATTTAGAAACAGTGACTACCAATATTGTACCGATACATGTAAAGTGTATAATAATTTTGTGACTCTAGTCCGACTTTGTGAAGACGCATGAAGGGTGTAGCATAGGTGGGAGCGCGCAATTGAAATACCACTACCTTTATCGTTTCTTTACTTATTCTGTTCAGAGAGATTGGTTCACAACAGATGAGCAATATCTCCGGCGGGCCTATTCTCGCTGGTCGGGGGATCCGCACAGTGTCAGGCGGGGAGATTCGTTCGCAACAGTGTACGGCGGGCCGATTCCCGTTGGTCTCGGGATACACGCAGTGTCAGGCAAGGCGTCTGACGATAGTACACGCTTATACAACATTGGTCCGGACACTTACGAATGACAGGTGTGCACGCTCATGCAGGTCCAGACACTTGATTTGAGGCACTCAGCTGCGGGATATGGCTGAAAGCCTTTAAGTCAAATCCCACGGATGTGAGGGTCTGGCCACCGCTATCCTCCTGCTCTCGGAGGTGAGACTTTCGGAGGTTTGACGCTGAGCCGCCAGCGTCTGCAGCCTACCTTGTTCCAGACGTACTGGTTATCCTTTCCTCTGGAGTAAACAAGGCAAGGCAGAGAGAGGGAACATGCTGCGTGGGCAACACATGTTCTCTGAAGCTATGCCCAGGCATTGAGCGATGGAATTTTGGCAAAATTCCAATCCAATATTTTCGTCTGTCAAGACGGCAAGGTGCCACTCACTCGCAATGACCTTAATGCTAATTATACATTACTGGTTTTCACATCTTTTCTTTTTTTTTTCTTTTCGAAGGCAGATGTCCCTGGTATTATGTTGAATGGATGTCCTCTTAGTAGGGAGAGTAAATTGAAGTACTTGACAATTGACCTTGTCAATTGACAGGTTATGTCTTTTAAGGATCATGTGGAGTCTTTGGTGGTGAAGACTGGTAGGAGACTCAATGCATTGAGGATGATTGCAGCAACGACGGTAGAGCAGAGGATGCCTTACATGCTTCTTTGGCAATCAATAATTTTTGTCATTGAGTATGGTTTGGGGCGCCTGACAGTATCAAAGAACCTGCTTGAAAGGTTGGACCGCATACAGAATGCTGACACGCGGGTAATCATGGGGTGCACAAAGGACACACCAATTATATGCATGAGGCATATCCTGACGCTACCAAAAGTGGCGGATGGGCATAGGGTCCTTCAAGCCAAATGGTACCTGAGAGTTGCTGCAGATGGGGATCACCCCCTACATGAAGCCATGGATATGGTTATGGGTCATAGACTAAGACGAGGCAGGTCCTGGATGGCACAAGCAGAAATATCTATACGTCAGATGTATGATCTAGAGACCATCAATCTTGAAAAAAAAGTGGGTTGAAGTACCGGCAGACAGGACGGACAGGCACAATGTAACAGTAACACTGGGTCGTGAGTGCAGAGAATGGGCAGTGGGCCGCACAGAGTTTGAGGTGCAACAACTGATCCGGAGTAATACACATCAAGATGACATAGTGATATATACTGATTGGTCAGTGGTGAGAAAAAGATGGAGTGGATGGGATTTCATTGCAAAGGCAAATGGACAATTCTTTAAAACAAAAGGAGAGTCTAGCATATGAGGCTACCACCTTCAGCATGATAATGGAGGTGGAAGCAGTCACAGCGGCATTCTGTTGGTTAGAGGAGACCACTGCAACACGGACAAAATGAGCATGTTTAGTAAGGTGGAAAAAGAAATGTTTAGTGTGGAGTAGCTCACCTCGCTTCATAGGTCACAGATTGTAAGAACTGTATGGATTTTTCCCCTGGCCATGCGGAGCTGCGGGGGAATGAACAGGCTGATAGGCTGGCTGGAGATGTACCTCTTGGTGGTAGATTACCTATGGACAATGGAGAGCTGGTCGTGCGCCTTTGGGACTAGGTTGAGAAGGTGGAGGAACAGATTGAGAACCCGTGTGTGGAGCAGATGAGATTACGGGGGATTGATTGGCATGGGTTCTGGTAGAATCTCAAAACTGGGAGGGAAGACCAGGAGAACGTTCAATCAGATAGCGGTGGGGACGATTGGTAGTGTGACTCTACGCTGGCTGTTGCACAAGGAGACGGAGCGCGTATGGGAATGTCCTGAGTGCAGTGATGTCAGTTATCAGCTCAACTCAACTCAACTCACATCTTTTCAATTCATGCCACAACGCGATAAATTAGTTAACCATATTATACAAATAAACCTGTTGGTGGCGGAGAAACTAATATGACAACAAATGCGAATAAACAGACATGAAATATTTAAAATAGATGTCTTTATTTTATTGTCTGTCTGTGTATTTATACAGGATGTTGACTGCTGACTGTGAGTCTCTTGACTGTTGCGGGTGTTGTTGAAGTACACACAAACATAGATTTCGAATCTCCACCGAAGCGCATTTGTTAAACTTGATCCAGGCTCCCAAGTTGACCATGCCTAAAAATAGGAACCAGGAAATTATTTGTCTACGCAAATATCGGGATGTAACCATGCACCCAATACCCGCCAGGCACGTAAATGTTCTTTACTTCGTATTTTCTTTAATTATTCACCAGCTTAGACATTTTATCCTTCTTTGTTTCATTGAAAAGAAATACAACAACACAACATTTTAATTATAGCTAAGCTATTGATAATAATATTAGCTAATGTAACATTAATTTCTTAGATAATGATTCTTTAAATTGTTGTCCATCGTTTCAATTTTGTAATTTATGTGTAGTTTGTGCTCGCCAACGCATTATAAGACCCGTGTTCAGTGTCTCGGTTCTTCTTCTTCTTCTTCTTCTTCTTCTTCTTCTTCTTCTTCTTCTTCTTCTTTCGTTCGCTTGAAATACATTGTCTATATATGCCTTTGAATATAAATGTTACAGACGGGTTCTAAGAATATCTTGGGCAAAGACAAGAACAAATGCATCCATACTTCAAGAGCTGAGTATTGAAGAGGGTTGCCTATTAAAGACGATAAAACAACGAAAATTGATATATTTTGGTCACTTGAAACGTCATGAAAGTTTGGAGAGAAGAATAATGGAGGGGTATATGCCTGGGAAGAGAGGAATAGGAAGGCCAAAGAGAATCGGGGTGCAGGATGTGGCGGATGATCTCCAGATGGAACGCGGGACATCTTGCTTGTGATCGAGAAGTTTTCTGGAAGGTTGTTATGGGAGCGAGGTTCTGAAAAGGACATGCTGCTGAATGAATGAATAAATGAATGAATGAATGAATATATCATATGTAATACCATATTACTATTCTTTGTATAAACTGCACTGTTGTTGTCTAGCCCAGTGGGCCACAATGTTTACCTTCCACTGTTGTCTCTCTAGGCTAGAACTAGAAGGTCTGACCCCATTTATAACCTTTCTAGAGTTTAAAGGGTAACCTGATATTTTTATTTTAAAGCCAGAGGGTTTGCTTTGAAATGTTCTATTCGGGGCAGACTTGAAGTATATGATCTGCTGTCTGAATTGCCAATCTTAAAATTGTGTGAACATGTGGCTGCTTAATCGACTGTGTCCTGTTCTGAAGCGTAAGGATCTAGGCTTTTGGTTTCCCACTTCTTCTCTTCCTCCATTTACCTCAGTGAAATGGCGGGGTTTTAGTTGTAAAAGGTGAAAAACCATGCAAAGAATACCATGGACAGACAGAAAAACCAATGACCAAGTACTACAGGAGACAAATGAACATCGTAAGCTGATTGGAGAGATTAGACGTAGACAGTCAAAATTATTTGGACATGTTATGAGAAGAAATGGATTGAAGAACTTAGTGACAACTGGCAAGATCGAAGGGAACAGACCAAGAGGAAGACCGAGAGGAAAATACCTGGATGGCTTGGCCACATGGCATGGACGGGACAGGAACACTGAGCTGATCCACGACACTGGTGATCGAGTGAAATGGCGAGTCATGACCGCCCACGCTTTCCGGCATGGCACATGATTGATTGATTGAGTCTGCAACACTCACACGACGGCTGCTTGGGAGAACGGCCTTCATACCTTAACCAGCAAGAGTCTACCGGCAGACACCAGCGACGTTACTCAATCCGTAATGATAGAACGGTTTTGTGGTTACAATTTACATCCACCAAAAACTGGTTATGTATATTATTGTATATTCTAAACATTGGCGGGAAAGTTAATTTATCAAGACATATATTCATTGTATATAAATACATAATAATTCACATGTAACAACTGTGTCTACAACTCATTGACAAGATTATTTGTGATCAACGTATCGTATAGAATGTAAAATGAATTTTTGTTTTGTTTGGGTGAAAATGTTTGCTATAGAATATTGTAAAACGGTTCAATAGTGATGTTTTAAAGATTAAGCATAACCCTTAACTGGCAAGGCTGGTTCTTATTCCGGTACGAACCTAAGGCCTTGTCCACGTCAATGGAATTCTCCATGTTTTGCCAGTTTCCCTGCCTCGAGCATGTTTCATACTCAGGGTGTTTGTAGCGTCCGGTGTCCATGTTTGTATTGGTCGATCCCAGCCGCTTCTTCTAGAAGCAATTTCTTCCATTACTGTTCTCTCTAAGCCACTGTGATATTTAACGCGGCCTAAATATTATGCTTCCGTGACGCGATGCTGTAAATGACAGTGTTTTTCTTCAATGTTCATGTATTGTAACATTTCACTAGTTTTCTTCTTCTTGATCCACGGTGATTTAGTAATTGTTCTGTAACATTTTAACTCCAAGGCCTGACATTTCTTCGTCAATGATTGTAAAATGGTCCATGAGGTTTCACGAGGTAAAATGTATGTTCTCTTATTTTCACTTTTATTTGTTTGCTGGTCGTGTGCCGTAGGCTCTTTATGCTGTTTACCGTGTACATTATATGTGTATATGTGTGTGTGTGTGTATATACGTGTGTATGGTTTGTGTTTGTGTGTGGTTTGTGTGTGTGTGATTTGTGCGTGTGGTTTGTGTGTATTAGTGTCGTTTGAGTGTATGTGTGTGTGGTTTGTGTGTATGTGTGTGTGGTTTGTGTGTATGTGGTTTGTGTGTATGTGGTTTGTGTGTATGTGGTTTGTGTGCATGTGTGTGTGGTTTGTGTGTATGCGTGTGTGGTTTGAGTGTATGTGGTTTGTATATATGTGTGTGTGATTTGCGTGTATGTACTTTGTGAGAGTCGTGTGTGTGTGGTTTGTTTGTGTGTGTGAGACAGACAGACAGACAGACAGACAGACAGACAGACAGACAGACAGACAGGCAGGCAGGCAGGCAGGCAGGCAGGCAGATAGAGTAATAGGTATTGATATTGAAAACTGGAAGAACATCCCTGCTGATTGCTCTGTCATTAAAAGTCCGAACTATTCTGCTACATAGTAGATAATAATTGAGGAATCTATCTGGAGATGTGCTGTACGAACATCAACAGCCGTCTAATTTCCATCTTGCAAACAGTCAACACATCTCTATCTTCTTTGTACCAGATGTTTCCGCTCGCAGACTGTTCTGGACTGCCACCTCCAAATCCACTTAGGACGATGAGGTGACAATATGATTGTCTCCGACAGCGATGGTCAATCAACCATTATATTGAGTCTCATTACCGTGTTTGTTATTGTATCTCAATCATCTTAAAATATTTTAAAGGCCTCGAAAGCTTAGACGTCCTTATACTATAACTGAGGAAAGGCGAGACGGACTTATAATCAGATTGCTACTGGTACTATTAGTGTTGGAACTCTTCGCTGGCTGCTGAGGATGAGACGGAGCACTTATGGGAATGCCCCGAATGCTACGATGTCGATTCCTAAATCAATCAATCAATACTATAACTGAGCGTGAAATATTTGAGGGTTTTGCACAATTAAAGGTAATGATAGCGCATACATTTCTATACGGTACCGGTAGCCATGACTGCTATCGATCTGATACCGAAAAGGGAGTGAACATAATGTATAACAAGGAAGCTCAATGGAAGTAAACACACACACAGATATCCAAGCAAACGTTTCGACCAAAGTTCAAAAAGAAAAAGAAAAAGAATACATAACTCTTAGCTGGAAAACTCAAATATCAGTATTACAAATGTGTAATACATATGTTTCAACGAATTTAAAGAGATTGTGTAATTTAATGAAAAATTTGATACTATGCCTGTGTTGACAAGGCGCATTTCTCATTTGCTATATTTCATTGTTTTAGCTGAGTATTCTTGTTTTAATTTGCAACTATTTTTGACTCCATGATTAAAACTTTGCTATTGTATACGTTCGCTTGTATCTTTGTGCGTCTTTCCATTCGTCGTGCTTCCTAATTATACTTTGTGTTCATTGTTTATCAGCATGCCTTTCTAGACATTGGCGATTAACCTATTAACCTATTTAAGAAATAACAAATGTAAACAAGACATATTCTTATTTTCGCGGTGTTAAATATATGTTCGTTGTTACAAGCTTATCCATGTTGTTGTCTGCATAAACCTTCCCCGATGTTTAATAGCTTCTCCATCTGGAACCCTCAACACCTCCCTTATACGATATTGGCGTCACGCCTCTGGAAGGACGATCTCTGTCTCGCAGTGGCATGGGAGAGACCGTACTGCGCTTGCGTCTACCGAAAAAGTCATCCTCGTAGTCCTCCTCATCATCTTTGTCATTGTTGTAGTCAGGCTCGAAACTGTCCGGAATCATCAGAGTGCCAGCAATCAAAATGAGCGTCATGGCAATAACTGTGAGGCCTAGAGAAAAGCTGACAACGAAAGGGTCCGGTATTCCCGTTACAAAGATGATCATCCCAATGAAACTAGAGGCACCTGGAGAAAACAGACAAATAAAAAGCAAATGTTAAATATTGTACCAGTCTAATCAAGCAGTCAGAAAGCAATGGCAAACTACTGAACGTAAAACGTGCCTAGTACATCAACATCAGCTGAAAAATGTTGGCTGTTATTTTTCAGCTGTTATTTACCCATTTACCAAGAGATAAACTAGGGTATGCCTACCCAGCATGTGAAGACAGGATTCGGCAGACTGCGCGGAAGAAATCATTCCTGATTCAACGGGCAAGACGGCGTTTACCTGCAAAGCGTTGTGGAACGTAATGAGCACGGCAAGGCACGTACAGCGCCCTGGTCATCCACTGCACCTGTATTCGTCTCCATTCGTCTCGACTTGTCTTGCCACTGGACTCAGATGGACTCAGGCGAGAGAGTGAGGTCGACGAATTGCGCAACTCTTCCTCACTTTAATCCAAGTCATCGCGCAAGTCATTCTTCATCCAACGTCATATATCACCTTCAAGCCCTGTGGCGATGGGCGAGCGGCGAAGCGGCAGGCGTGGGTACGCTGGCAGCCGTAGTCGCAGACCTGCACACAGGCGGCTCAGGCCATATGGTCGTCTTCTACTGACCGGAGCAGCAGTGGGATTCGGCAGCCCCCTGAGCGACTGAGCAGCCCTCTATAGGAACACACTGCTCACCTCCATAGCATGAGGAAGGGGCTAGAAAAGGTGCCCTAAACATTGTCTGCTTCATCACTACCTAACCAGCTAGCCGCGGTTGGTGGGTACCCTAACTGCGGTCGACATACAAAGAAAGATAAAACAAGCAAAGCTAAAAGAGTAAACCATATTCCCTTAACAATTGGAACTTGGAATGTACGCACCCTACTTGACAGAGACGGCGCGTCGGGTCCAGAGAGACGAACAGCACTGATTGGGAGAGAGCTGGGCAGGTACAACATCGACATTGCAGCCTTGAGCGAGACACGACTTGCAGAAGAAGGCCAAATCTGTGAAATAGGTGCCGGCTACACATTTTTCTGGAGTGGAAGGAAAAGCGAGGAAAGACGCCAATCCGGTGTGGGATTTGCCATTAAGTCGGCCCTGGTCGGCAAATTAGCTGGATTTCCAAAGGCTATAAACGACAGGCTCATGACCATGAAGTTGCCCCTGCTGAATGGAAGGAAGCATGCAACCATTGTGAGTGTCTACGCACCAACTATGACCAACGAAGATGATGTCAAGAACAAGTTCTATGAGGACCTGCACAATGTATTAACATCTGTTCCCAAAGGAGACAAACTTATACTCCTTGGGGATTTCAATGCCAGAGTAGGCACGGACACCACCTCTTGGAGTGGCATTATTGGAAAGCATGGAGTCGGAAATTGTAACAGCAATGGACTCCGCCTCCTTCAGACATGTGCCGAACATGATCTCCTGATTACGAACACAATTTTCCGTCTCCCCATGAGAAATAGGACATCGTGGATGCACCCTCGCTCGAAACACTGGCACCTCATTGACTATGTCATCGTCAGGAGGAGTGACAGACAAGACGTTCGAGTGACAAAATCCATGTGTGGTGCCGAATGTTGGACAGACCATCGTCTCATTGTCTCGAAAATAAACATTCACATCAGGCCACCACGGCGTCCTCAAGGGGCGAAAATGCAAAAAAAGCTAAATGTCACCCGCCTAAACAGCAAGAAAATGCAGCAGTCGTTTGAAAATATGCTGGAAGACCGCCTCAAGCCCAATGCTGCAGCTAAACAGGATACAGAAACAGAATGGAGAGCCCTAAAGGACATAATTTACAACACTGCTATGGAAATCCTGGGTCCAGCCCCCGAAAGCATAAAGACTGGTTTGATGAAAATTCCGAAGACATCAACCAATTGCTGGCCGAGAAACATCTTCTCCTCAAGGCACATTTGAATGACCCAAAGTCAACATTAAAAAAAGATGCTTTCAAGAACATTCAGAGAGTAGTGCAGCAGAAACTTCGGCACATGCGGGACTCCTGGCTGAGCAGCAAAGCTGATGAAATTCAGGGCTTTGCTGACAGACATGATATGAAAAACTTCTACGACTCACTGAAAGCGGTCTATGGTCCTACATCACCAGGCATAGTTCCCCTCCTCAGTGCAGATGGGGGAACATTGGTCACCGATAAGAAAGAAATCCTTCAACGCTGGGCAGAGCATTTCAGCAAAATCTTAAATGCAACTTCCTTCTTCGATGATGAAACCATCAACTGCCTTCCTCAAGTTCCCACCAATGAGACACTTGATGACCTGCCAACCATAGTGGAAGTAAACAAAGCCATCCAGCAACTCTCCAGCGGCAAGGCACCTGGTCCTGACTCCATCCCAGCAGAGATATACAAGGCAGGTGGGCCGGTCCTAACAGATCAGCTTCACCAAGTCTTCACAAACATATGGGTGAACGAGACCATGCCACAAGATTTCAAGGACGCGTCAATAGTCCACCTTTACAAACGTAAAGGAAACCGCCAATCCTGTGACAACCACCGAGGCATCTCCTTGCTTTCAATTGCAGGGAAGATACTCGCCAGAATTCTTCTCAATCGCCTCACAGCCCATCTCGATCAAGGTCTTCTTCCTGAGAGTCAATGTGGCTTCAGAAAAGAACGTGGAACTGTTGACATGATTTTCGCTGCAAGGCAGCTGCAAGAGAAATGTCAGGAACAGAACTGCGAAATGTTCTCCACTTTCATTGACCTTACCAAGGCTTTTGATACAGTCAGCAGAGAAGGACTGTGGAAGATTATGGCAAAATATGGCTGTCCACGAAAGTTTGTCCAAATAGTGCGGCTATTTCATGACGGCATGCAGGCAAGAGTACAGGAAAATGGTGAACTGTCTGAACCCTTTCCTGTCACCAATGGAGTGAAGCAAGGATGTGTCCTGGCACCAACACTGTTCAGCCTCATGTTTTCAGCCATGTTGATGAATGCCTTCGAGAACGACGACATTGGAATAGACATCAACTACCGTATGGATGGAAAGTTATTCAATCTCAGAAGGCTGAAAGCTAAAACCAAAATTAACAGCGACACCGTCAGAGAGCTCCTGTTTGCTGATGATTGTGCTCTATACGCCAACTCAGAGGCGGACATGCAACATAATGTTTCAGCTGTCTCACATGCCTGTGCCAACTTTGGGCTCAATATCAACTTGGAGAAGACTGTAGTTATGTACCAGCCAGCTCCAGGAAGTAATCACACTGTGCCGAATATCAAAGTGAATTATCATAGACTAAGTGTTGTGGACAAATTCACTTATCTTGGCAGCACTGTGTCACAAGCTGCCACAATTGATGACGAAGTGAATGCAAGAATCTCCAAGGCCAGTGCGGCCTTTGGCAGACTGTACAAGAATGTATGGGACAGAACTGGAATAAGCCTGCAAACAAAGCTAAAAGTCTACAAAGCAGTTGTATTATCCACACTGCTATATGCTTGTGAAACCTGGACTGTTTATCAGCGACACGCTAGGAAATTAAACCACTTCCACACAGTCTGCCTAAGGAAGCTACTGAAGATTAAATGGCAAGACAAGATTCCAGACACTGAAGTCCTAGAAAGAGCATCCATGCCCAGTATCCACACTCTACTGATGAAGAATCAGATTCGTTGGGCTGGTCACTTGACTCGCATGCCAGATCACAGGCTCCCTAAACGAATTTTTTACAGCGAACTGCGTTGTGGTAAACGCTCCCAAGGTGGCCAGAGGAAACGTTTTAAAGACACTCTGAAAATTTCACTGAATGCTTTTGGAATTCATCATGACACATGGGAGGCTGCAGCCAGAGACCGAAATTCGTGGCGTGCATCATTACGCAAAGGTGCAGTCATATGTGAGGCAACCAGGACTGCAAGAGCTGTGAAGAAAAGGCAGGACAGAAAAACCACTGCAGGAAATCTTCCTCCAGAGACGTCAAGCATTCTTTGCCCGCATTGTCAAAGAACATTTCGAGCCAAATTAGGCCTTATCAGCCATCTTAGAACCCACGACTCCACACCTTCAACTCCACTGGATGAAATGAATGGTCATCATCATTCTTGATGGACAAACAACATTTACCCATTTATTGAATATTTATGTGCCTTTCTCTCGTCTTTGTTTGCTTGTATGTTATTGTTTTAAAAATACTGAAGTCGAGAGTGTCGAATTAATTGCACCGTGTGTTACTAGTCTGTCTCGGTCTCTTGCAACAACCGGAGAGTATCAAACAAAGTTCCAGCGATGACCATCAGAAGTCTGAAAAAATGGCTCTCTAGTTCCGAACAACGCAGCCTGGAGAACGAAACAACGACTTTAAGAACTCGGAGCAGACAGCTTAATCACTTTATCTCGGAGATTCCCTTTGAGTATGTCAGTAAAACTAATGATGTTCTTTTGTGAATTATTGCATGCTACAACTGTTGCCGGCGTGACACCGACCACATCACCCACCCAGTGCCCATTGGTCTATAACAATGTGAGTCTAGCATCAAATATACAGGGTCCTTTAATGACTTCACTCACAATGGTTGCTGTAAGCACTGTAAGCTGAGTGCTGTCACAGGCCACTGTCGATGGTTTAGAGGACTTATGAATTAAGAAGATTCAGAGTGTTAACATGGGCATATGCTTAGTCAGGTTTAGCGTGTCGTGAAAAAGACATTCATGGTTGTCCGTTGTCGACGTTGTTGTTGTGCAGATTAGTTCAGCGCCTTCGTTCTTTACACCATGTTTCTTTATGTATGTGTGTGCCTAAACAAAATCCTGCAGATTCGTTATTATAAACAATATTTCATGCTTACTTCGTTGTCTAGCCAAACTGCTATCATCCTTTATCCTTTAGCTCTGCCTGTTACATACTGTTGTTATTTTTGCTTGTTCTATGTCAATGATCCGAAGGAGCAATAAATAAAGTAAAATACCTTTTCCCGCGTCTTGGGTTGTATTTTGTTTGTGTTTTGTTTATTTTGTTTTTTGCATATCCCTTACAGGACTTTGCAGACAACATCAGCATTTTCCAGCTGCTGTTGATGTACTAGGCAAGATTACGCTCAGTAGTTTGCCACTGCTTTCAAGGGGACCGGCTCACATGCCCTGTAAGTTACCAACACGGCGAGAACCGCTACCGATTCTCGCGCAGGTTACGTTACTCACGAGAATATACGGGATTACGGACATCTGTTGCCGGCACCATATTTACAAAGACCAATGGGCACTCGATGGGTGATATGATTAATATTACACAGACCGCCTTTACTTCCTTAAACATTTCCCGGTAGCCATTTAAGACTGGGTGGGCTTAGAAGCCCAGGTTAATTCTTCTTTAACCTTGATCAGGATTCGATAACATGAACATCGGGTCGGCAACAAGCGTGCTAGCCATCGCATTGTTTCGGATCCCAACGAGCTGCACTTGGCCGCTATACACGTTCGGGTCTGAAGGAGTGTAAGAAGATACACCCTGGGACAGAAGGATTCAAACTCACGATTAATACTGAATGGATTGATGTAGCAATGGTCTGTGACAGAATGATGCAAGAACTTTAAACTACAGTATAAAATACAGCAAACTTGTATCTCTGGGGTGATCAAAGTACATTTGGTATGCTGTTCGGCAGCCAGGATGTTGACAGCATGAGCTCACGAACAATCGTTTGCTTTATTTTCACATTGTGAGAGCGGCGTTTACGAAAGTGGGGGAAAGAGGGTGACTCTGAGCTTATTTGTTTCTTTATCTATTACACTTATCTCAACAACAAAGTGTAGCTATTTCTGTAAAATTACATACGTTCCAAAATCCAGGTGTTTTGATTCTTTTAAATATTGTATATATATCCCAGCAACCAGGTGTCATGATTTCTGTAATATTGCATACATTCCAGCAACCAGGTGTTCTTATTTCTTTAATATTCCATATATCCCAGCTACCAGGTGTCATGATTTCTGTAATATTTTATATATCCCAGCAACCAGGTGTCATGGTTTCTGTAATATTGTATGCATCCCACCAACCAGGCGCTCTGATTTCTATAAAATTTCATATATCCCAGCAACCAGGTATTCTAATTTATTTAATATTGTATATATCCCAGCAACCAGGTGTCATGATTTATGCAATATTGCTAATATCCCAGCAACCAAGTGTCCTGTAATAGAACCTTGCCGTATTGTTAATTTTCGTCACTACCCCCCGTGCCGAGAGTGGGTAAGTCAGCAGGCGGTAGGCGCTCAAGAATTGCCACAGTTATCCAAGTAGGATCATGTCATCTAGGGAACATCGACTGATTTAATGAGCGTTCGCGATTTCACCGTGGGACAGTGCGAACTTAGCATGCACGGCTTAATCTTTGAGACAAGCATATAACTACAGACAGGATCAAGCAGATATATAACGTACAGACGGATTATTCACGCACACGCAGGCCATAGTAGCATCGCTCAGCGCGCTCCCCCGGTACCCGGTGATAGATGCAAAATCACTGGACGCCTACCGACGAGCTTCAAGCTACGCCAGGCAGGACTGACCGAAAAGCTAAGTCAGCTTACTGACTGCAGGCCCACTACTCATCGAGAGAGATAATGGACGCTTATCGAGACCTTCGTCGAACTACCGTAAACAAATTGCTCTTTCGCCCGCTCAAACCGTGACTTCGGCTTGGCGCTGCTGTCACATTCTCAAAACGCTTGCCTCGCTAACTTGCATCCGCTGGGAAGTTCCCGATTTGGTGCCGCTTACACAGCCATCCGAGACAACGAACGCCAGACGTGGGACTGATCTTGTGAGTGAACCAGACCAGCCAAACAAACAGGTGTCATGATTTATGTAATATTACACATACCCCAGCAATCAGGTGTTCTGATTTCTTTAATATTGTATATACCCCAGCAACCAGGTGTCATGATTTCTTTAATTTGTATATATCCCAGCAACCAGGTGTTCTGATTTCTGTAATATTGTTTACATCCCAGTGACCAGGCGTCATGATTTCTGTAATATTACATATGTCCTAGCAAGTAACAAACTGAGGGGAAATTATGCGATTTAGCATATAACCTTATCATTATGTCCACCCAACAAAAAAATTTTTTTCAGGAGATTGTACAGCAGATTTCAATGTTTGTTTATATGCTGTATATAATTTACGGGTCAAAGATTAAGTCCATAATTTTTAATGTATTACATTTTCACCCAGACACATCCGCGCTTTTTTTTTTATTTTCTCGTGGTTCACGATATGGCACCAACGGTGCGCAGTTAAATAGGATTGTTCAGAGGTGTCGTCAATGTGGGTTCTTTCATGAAACGTGATTTTATAAATAAATATATAAATTAATCTTACCATTAATATAATATTAATAGCTACTATTTGAATGTGTGAATATTGTTCAATGGGATTGAATGTGAAATTGTGTACACTTCAAAGCGTCGCTATGAAGTTGTACACATATTTTTGTCAAGAAGCTGATCGCAGGAAACTGTGTCATACTGTTACAAATCCCTAAAAAAGAACAGTGCATGCATTGGGTTTGAGTAAACGGTCATTTCGTCGATGGGTGCAAGAATCTGGAATGAAACCAACACGCGATAAGAAAACGGTAGGTAGAAAGGCAATTGTAGACAACTTTGACAAGGATGTCATAAGGCGAGCTATTATAAAAAATGCTGGATGCCAAAGAAACAGTGACTGTAAGAAAACTTAGGGATTGGTTGAGAAAGAACAATAACATAGAGCTATCCAAAACAACTTTTTGGACAATTATAAGGACATTAGGCTTCACTTTTAGAAAGTACAAGGGAGGTAAAAATATCCTTTGCGAGCAACCGCATTTAGGAGCCATGAGAAGCAGATACCTACGTGAAAAAGGGAAATGCGAAAAGAAAATTATGACATCGTGTATTTGGATGAGATGTGGATCAATGTTCACCACACAAGTGAAAAGGAATGGCAATCAGTGAGTGGAAAGATAAAGCGATATGTGCCCAGTAGTAAAGGACAGCGTTTGATCATAGCCTATGCTGGTAGAACTCACAATGGCTTACTACAGAATGCTGGACTCGAGTTCGTATCAAAGCATACAACCAATAGGGATTATCATAATGAGATGAATGGTAATGTATTTAGAGACTGGCTCGAGAATACAGTACTTCCATCCCTTGATAGACCGCCTTGTCTAATCTTGGACAATGCATCATATCACAATGTTGTTGCCCAAGAAGACAAAATACCTACGGCATCGAGCACAATGGAAGCAATAAAGATATGGCTTCGAAGGGAAAATATACCATTTCCAGAAACATATTTCAAGCTACAGTTGTTGTCCCTTGTAAAACATGCGCAAAAAAGCAAGAAATATCAAATCGACAAGTTGATAGAAGAGCATGGCCATAGGTGCATGAGACTTCCGCCGTACCATTCTCATTTAAACACAATAGAACTTGTGTGGGCTAAAATTAAAGGACATGTGGCAGCTGCCAATACTACATTCAAATTGTCTGACGTCAAGATACTAACCCAGTCCGCGCTATTAAATATTGATAAAAGTTACTGGGGAAAAAATGTGAGGACCATGTGTTGAAAGAGGAAGAGGACTATTGGAGAAAGAATGGATTGAATTTTATGCAACCGAGAGCAATCATCAACCTACTGGAATTGTCGGACACAGATTAAGGTCTGGGCAGATCGCAGATCTTAATCCACGTGCACACTTACTGGGATATTTTGCTCCAACTATTCAGACGAATTGCAGGCCCTAAACATTACAGCATCAGCACAATGTCAATGGCAACAGTTTGTATTCCATAGTGATGAATTTTCAATTCCGCAAGCCCTCAGCGAGGACAAACAACTGGTATTAAAAATAAAAAAAATAAATAAACTAAACGCATTGAATACCAACATAAGAGTAATATTGCGGTGGAAACTGACATATTGTGGCATAACACGAAACGTGAGAGCAAACACGTTGTCACATTAGAGGACAACACACGTACATATGAATCAATCTATAAACTTCAATGAAAAGAGGACCAACATCTTGGTCGTCAAGAAGAAAGCCCACTACAGAGACACTAACAACTATTTTCATAGTGCAAAACAGGTAATCATGTTCCGTCTCTGAACGGTAAACAGCAGAGTAGACAATCTGTCACGAAGACTAAAAACGAGTCTGTCACCCATGTGTACGTGTGAACAAACTAAACAGACAGCTGAACAGATCCTTAAAAATTGACACATGATGACTAAATTGCGGTATCATTTCTGGTCACTCAATACGCATATTAACGCACAGCTGTTTGGAAGCTTTCACGAACTCAATATAAAAAGCTAAATGCATCCTAGTAACATGACTCCTTGTGTACACATTATTAACCAGCAGCTGAAGAAACAAGAAGGAAATGAGAAATAAGGTAAGAAATATATTCCTTCTACTTTCCTGTCAATTTACACATTATTTACCCCATGCCTCTGTAAATTCTCTGTCTTTGCTAATATTACACATTGCACCACTCTCGGGAGTCTCCGTGGTGAAGTGGTCAAGCCGTCTGACTCGGGCTCCGAAGGTTGTATGTTCGATTCCGGGCCGCGTTCTTCATTTCACGAGTGCATTTTTTCGGAGACTCCCGAGGGTCGTCGCTGGAGTTACGGAGTTCGTGCTTTGTGCGACGCATTCCGCGCTGCGGAAAGAGAATGAGCCATATGGGATAACAACCCGGTCCAATGCAGTCGACCCTGTCGGCTTTTAAGCGACTTTTTTTTTTTGCACCCACTCCCATACGAATCTGGCAACGCCTTGTACTTGTGTCGTTACCCGAAATGACGTGCTTTACTGTAAAGCTAGTTTGTTAGCATGAATTCACTAAATTTTCGTCAAAACATCAAAGAAATGTCGCCGCTTTCGATTATTTAAGTTGTCTTTGGACCTATCAAAGACATATTCGTTGGGTGGGGGTAAATATAAGACAGCAGGAAAACGTTCATAATGATGCAACAGACAGTTTTCATAAAAATTGATCGTGAATGAAGGCATTCTTTTCTGAACAGATTATAGCTGTATTTTGCAGCTAAAGTTTGGGGTAGCCAACCTCACGCCAACCCTTCTTATTCGACTCTTAAGACATGCGTAACATTGCGCTGTTACTATTCTTTGTTTTCCTTACGGGTTTAGTTAACACCCGACGCAAGACAATGACTTCAGAGCATATTCATTCTCTGCTGGCTAAAACAACTCTTGATGTACTCTCCAAACACAAGAGGCCAATATTTTTGGCCAGCATTCCAAACCTAGCGGGCGCGTTGGTGTAATGGCTAGGACATTATGCTGACAACGGCATTAGCTCGGTTGGACGACGGGTTGATGCCAGCACTCGCCGTTCGCTAGGAGATGGAAAGACTGATCTCATATTCTTGCGTGCACGCAGGCCTAACAAATGTTATGGTTCTATTAACTCACATATTTCCTGTTGCGGACTCGTTTCAGGGAGCCGCGGTGGCATAGTGGCTGGACACTCGCCTGCCTGTCTGGTGCTGGTGGGTTCGAGCCGCATCGCGGCCGATTCGAATTTAAATAAATTAACTTGGGATCCCGGTTCGACCCGGCCTTAAATGAATTCCCCTAAAATACCTTGAGGAGTAAAGATGGCCGGCGTGTACTAACCACATCGCACACCGATTGTCGATTGGTCTGCAATATGGGTCTATCACCATATTCGCCTTAAGGTGTGTAAAAACATCCGTTAATATACTGATTTTAATAATATATTCCAAACCATTTGTTATGTTAAGTCGATATTCGAAGTCTGTAATTGTTACCGAACGTTTTGTTTCGTTTGTGTTTTCTTTGGTTATAGTTACAGCACATAGTTACTGTTACGAGTATGTGCCAGGAGAGTTTAGATAAGGAAATAAACACAGCTTGTTCAAGCAGTCGCCGTGCAGTAGTCAGACTTGAGATATGGTATTTGTTATATATCATGTAACCTCCGATAGATAAACATTACTTCTTTGTTACCTAGTTATATAGTAGTAGTAGTAGTAGTAGTAGTAGTAGTAGTAGTAGTAGTAGTAGTAGTAGTAGTAGTAGTAGTAGTAGTAGTAGTAGTAGTAGTACTAGTAGCAGCAGCAGCAGCAGCAGCAGCTACTGCTGCTGCTGTGGTAGTAATTTAGCCATTAATATTCGATTCAACCTTTGTGTAGAATACTAGGAGATGTAGTATAATATTATTATCCATTCAGATAAGGAATGAGACTGCCAGCCAAGATTTAAAGATTACATCTTTCGTACATTTATCAGATTCCTATTGTACTGTTTGCCTACGTGAATTAGGGATTAGTGGACGCACGTTAACAATTCCTCGACATACCAGATCGAACGTTCGATATCAGCCGCATGCGATTGGGGTGGGGGAGGGGGGGGGGGCAGATGGCTGTTGCGTCCATGTCAATGGTATGAGAGTCGGCATTCATAAAGCAGTAGCAAACTACGAAACGTAAAGATTGACTAGTAGATCAGAAACAGCCAATAGGCTACATCTTGAGGCTGACTGCAATGTCCTGTAAATGGATATGCAATGAACTTATGCTTTCCGTATTAATTCATACATATGAGTATAATTTTAGCCTTAAGTTAATTAACTTTAATAATAATATTTTGTTTTCCAATTTAGACCTCGTATATAGAAATATTTGATATATGTGTGATTTATTGTTTAATCTTTCCATACATCTCCCTAGAGCTCTCTGTCTTTAATATATGTTCCACTATCAAAGGCAGACTGCAGTGGGTCAGATATTCAATTAGTTGTTTTCTTTGTAGTTCATATTTTTTGCACTTCATTAAGTTACTTCTATATTACTATGATTGCCTTCTCTTTATTTCTGGAGTCTCTGTGGCGAAGTGGTCAAGCCGTTTAACTCGTGCTCCGAAGGTTGTGGGTTCGATTCCGGGCAGCGTCCTTCGGTTTACGAGTTAAATGTTTCAGAGACTCCTGTGGGTCGTCGCTAAAAGCTACGGAGTTCGTGCTTTATGCGATGCTTTCCGTGCTGCGGAAAGAGGCCGAGTCATATGGGATAAAACCCGGTGCAATGAAGTCGACCCTGTCGACTTTTAAGCGACTTTTTTCTCTTTATTTCTTATAGTAATATAGAAGTAACTTGGAGGCAATCACCAGCCTGACAGAATGTACAGCCAGGGCGAGAGACAGACAGTGTTGGAGATCCATTGCAGCCAGCCTTCACTGTGGAGACGGCACCTGATTGATGATGATGACTATGATTGCGTTATACATCACTAGTGTCTTATTTTAAATGTATATTTGTTTAAACTATTTTGTCGTTATAAACGTTGCCATATTACACCATTATAGTTGTAAATACCACCAAATCAGTTGCCCTCTCCTCAAGGAAGGTCGGCTGCTCCGGACATCCAGCATGCTCTGTCTCTCGACATGGTGCTAAAGGCTTACAGCATCTTTCCTGTGCATTTTTGTTGTTGTTGTTGTTGTTGTTATCCTTACATTTAAACCATTGACTAACCAGTGCATCTTTTAATTGTATCCTCGCATTGAAATGCGTTCGTTCCAGTGTGTGTCGTTATGGTATCCTTGCATTTTAACTATTGACTTTCCAGTTTAGTCGTTTAGTCTAGTCGTCGTTTAGTCCTTGGATCAACATCACGGCACACGGTTTAACCCATAAGTGCACCGTTTTCCTCCTAACTCAAACCTGAGTCTGGAGAAACTCAGCTCAATGCACGAACTCCGTTGCATCGGCGAGGATCCTGAAATACTTTGGGTAGATTTTTAACTCGAAATTTTGGCCGGGCAGCGCCGTTAGGCTACTCTTTTTCGATTTCCAACTGCCAAGAGATTTTTTACGTGCGCAACAATACACACGGGCGTCCGATCTCACTACCCAGAAACCAGGGGAAATTTTATTACTGGAAGTCCAGGTGGATTTTTTAAATAAATCCCGATCCTCACCGGGGCCTGAACCCGGGACCTCCAGCACTCGAGGCGGACACCATACCTCGAGACCACTCAGCCCCCTATGGACATTATCCCGACACTTGCATCATTTACTTTCCAATACATCTCTAAATGTTATCCCCACACTTAAATCATTGACTTTCCAGTAAATCTCTTGATGTTATCCCCACACTTAATTCGATGACTTTCCAGTGTATCTCTTGATGGTATCTTCGCATTTAAACTATTGACTCTCCGGTGAATCGCTTTATATTATCTTCATATGTAAACCACTAACTTTTAGTACATCTCTTTGTGTTATTCTCGCATTTAAACCATTGCAGTTTCAATGTATCTTTGATGATATCTTCACATTTAAACCATTGATTTTCCAGTGTATCTTTGATGAAATGTAAATGTCATGTAAATCATGACATGTAAATCACTGAAGTTCCAGTACTTCTTTTTGTGTGTGTGCTATTCTCACATTTAAACCATTAATTTTCCAGTGCAAATCTTGATGTTATCCTCGCATTGAAACACAATCTGCCAAATGCATCAATTGACTTTTTCTCGTATTTAAACATTGGCTTCCCAGTAAATCTCTTAATGTTATCCCCACACTTAAATCGTTGATTTTCCAGTACATCTCTTGATTTTATCCCCACACCTAAATCATTGACTTTCCAGTAAATCTCTTGATGTTATCCTCACACTTAAATCATTGACTTTTCAATGCACATTTTAATGTTATCCCCACACTTAATTCATTGACTTTCCAGTACATCTCTTGACATTAACCCGACACTTGCATCATTTACTTTCCAATACATCTCTTGATGTTATCCCCACACTTAAATCATTGACTTTCCAGTGCACATCTTGATGTTATCCACACACTTAATTCGTTGACTTTCCAGTTAATCTCTTGATGTTATCCCCACACTTAAATCATTGTCTTTCCAGTTAATCTCTTGATGTTATCCCCACACTTAAATCATTGACTTTCCAGTGCACATCCGGATGTTATCCATACACTTAAATCAATGACGTATTGTAACATAAAAACATGATCACAAGACCAACACTCTGCTTAATGATTAGCTACAGATAACCATGACAACCACGGTAGCCCGCCGCCCAGGTGGTCATGAGCTCAAATCCTGCATCCGGGCGGATTTTGAACATTGGTAGACCCGAAATTAGGTATCAGGAAAATGTCTTGGGAAGTAAAAGTGACCGTTTTGATACTGACCACATCGCCCACTAAGTGCCGATTGGTCTAAAAAATAAGGGTCTAAACAAAATAAGCCTTATGGCAAGCATTATAGTCCTTTACCTTATTTTTTTTTTTTAAACGGTGGCCGTGTACTTACCATCAATGTAACATAAAAACATGATTACAGGATCAACGATGTAGTTAACGATTAGCTAAAGATGGCCGTGTACTTACCAGCAATGTAACATAAAAACAGTGCGACAGCATCAAAGCCCTACTTAATGATTAGTAAATATGACCAAATGTTTACCAGCAATGTAACATTAAAGCCCCAGGATTAACACTCTGCTGAATGATTAGCTACAGATGACCTATACCACCAGCAATGTAACATATAAACACGATGACATATTTAACAGTCTACCTAATGACATATGACAGTTACTTACAGCAATGTAACAAAAACACGATGATATATTTAACAGTCTACCTAATGACATTATGACAGTTTACTTACCAGCAATGTAACATAAAAACACGATGATATATTTAACAGTCTACCTAATGACATATGACAGTTTACTTACCAGCAATGTAACATAAAAACACGATGATATATTTAACAGTCTACCTAATGACATATGACAGTTTACTTACCAGCAATGTAACATAAAAACACGATGATATATTTAACAGTCTACCTAATGACATATGACCAGTTATACTTACCAGCAACGTAACATAAAAACACGATGATATATTAACAGTCTACCTAATGACATATGACAGTTTACTTACCAGCAATGTAACATAAAAACACGATGATGTATTTAACAGTCTACCTAATGACATATGACAATTTACTTACCAGCAATATAACATAAAAACACGATGATATATTTAACAGTCTACCTAATGACATATGACAATTTACTTACCACAATGTAACATAAAAACACGATGACATGTTCAAAAATGTATTTACCTAATGGCATATGACAGTTTTCGTGCCAGAAATATAAAATAAAAAAACATTATGACAGGTTTACCAATCTACCTAATGATATATGACAGTTTACTTACCAGCAACGTAACATAAAAACATGATGACAGATTTAACAATCTACTTAATGACATATGATAGTTTATTTACCAGCAATGTAACATAAAAACACGATGACGTGTTCAATAATTTATTTACCTAATGACATATGATAGTTTTCCTACCAGAAATGTAAAATATAAACACGATGACAGGTTCAACGATCTACCTAATGACATATGACACTTTTCTTACCAAAAATGTAACATAAAAACACGATGATAGGTTCAACAATCTACCAGGGTAAGTTAATAAGTAAGTCACAAATGGCTGTAGAAAAATAACTAACTATGATAACAACTTGAAACTAGTTTATTTGTACGCATACATTGTCCCTTTATTTCTCAACATAATTTTCACCAACATTGATGCACTTATCCCATCGTTTTATCAGTCCTCCCAAACCGGCTGCATAGAACTGCGTGCTCTGTTTTCTAACCAACGTTTTCACTTCACATTCAACTTCGGCGTCATTCTCGAAATGTCTCCCGCCAAGGTGGGATATCAGTGGACATAGCCCCTAGCGATTTCCCGTAAAGCGGTGCATAGTTGGGTAGAAAAAAGTTACGAGGTTGAGTCAATAAGTAAGTCACACAGTTCTGTGGGATAGCAGGTAAATGAAAACAAGGCTTGCAATTCTTTGCAGCCGGTTTGGGAGGACTGATAAAACGATGGGATAAGTGCATCAATGTTGGTGAAAATTATGTTGAGAAATAAAGGAACAATGTATGTATAAAAATAAACTGGTTTCAAGTTGTTATCATAGTTAGTTATTTTTCTTCAGCCATTTGTGACTTACTTATTAACTTACCCTCGTACCTAATACCATATAACAGTTTACGTACCAGCAATGTAACATAAAAACACGATGGCGGGTTCAACAATTTACCTAATGGCATGTAACAGTTTACTTACCAGCAATGTAACATAAAAACATGATCACAGCAGCGAACGTTTGTCGTCTGGCCATCTCTACACACATGAAGATGAACAACAAGATGACCGCAAACACAGCAATACAGAATGTCACCGTCTCAAGGCCACGGACAGCATTAAAACTATCTGGAACAAAATCATCAAATTACACTTGTGTTTATTGTAAATAGAGGCATTTCAGTAGTGGTATCATCCACAATATATCAGTATAATGCGGAGTATCCTGTTGCTATAATAGTAACAACATAACAGTTACAATGCTAACTTTCTTTTGCAAGATGGAAAACATACTGACCAATAAAAGATGTCTTTAGCAACGACAAAAGGACAGGAGTATTGAGGTGTTACATAGAACCTGTACTTTTATATGGATGTGAAGAGTGGAAAATGAGCAGACAAGCTGAAAACCACCTGATGGCTGTGGAAAGGTGGGTTGTTGTTGTTGTTGTTTTGTTTTTTTGGAGGGGGGGGGTGAGGGGGGGGGGGGGAAGATGCAAAGAATACCATGGACAGGCAGAAAAACCAATGATCAAGTCCTACAAGAAACAAATGAAAACCGTAAACCGTAGAGAGTCACAATTTTTAGCCACGTTATGAGAAGAAATAAATCGGAGAACATGGTGACAACTGGCAAGATCATTAGGAAGAGAACAATGGGAAGGCAGAGTAGTAAATTCCTAGATGGCTTGTCCGCGTGGTATCGTCGAGACAAGAACACTCAGCTTATCCACGATTCTGGTGAAACATGGCCGCCCATGTCCTTCAGCAGACAGTGAACAGTTTGCACGTTTACAAATGCGACTGAGCAGGCGGCCAGGTTGGCTTGATCTGCACTGTTGGGTGGTGTATTGATGCATGGTAAGATAAATGCGGTCATGGCCATTCTGGATCATGTTTACAACGCAGAGGAACAGATAAATCACCATAGTCTAGAGAGAATAGAGTGGCAAGGAGTGACCAGAGGATATGACCGACAATCAGTACTTTGAGGAAAGGTCAGACGGAATCATAATCTGACGGGTACTGTTAGAATTGGAACTCTTCACTGACTGTTGAATATGAGGATGGAGCACATATGGGAAGTCCTGGGCTTTTGGTTCTTGACTTACATAAACTCAACAAGACTGACAAGTGTGGCGTAAATTCCTCATACTCCTCTGCTATTTTTAATCCTCCAATTGAGTATAACTCATGCCTCAACCTACTCATGCCAAGTCCTTCGTACACTTGTTCAATTAGCTGGACTTTGCGGCTAAAGTTTTCAATAGGATGAGATAACCAGTACCACACTAACCCTACTTAGACGCCTATTCTGACATGCTGTATGAGTTACGGGCAAAATTCTTCATATAAATTCATGAAACAGGAAGGAAGCAGTTTAAATAAGAAGAAATACTATTACTAAGATCATTTAGTACTATTGCTGGTGTTTGCCAGAAAGGGCAAGTAAATATAATTACCGTAACCCAGCAATCACAAGGTTCAGACTCATAATCGTTTTAGAATTTATACGCGATAGATGGCTATTCCTTATCTTATCGGTCATTAGAACTCGCTTTATTTATTCTCATTATTTTTGTCTTTCTCCCATGAATTGTGAGACCTAGACCTAATTGCTGTGATCTCTCATCTCTTGTATGTAATTTATCGTGCATCAGATTTCGTGTGTGGGATACGAAGGCAATGTCGTCAGCGAAGTTCACATCATCAAGCTGCTCCATGACATTCTATTTCTGCTCTAGTTATAGCCTTCATAATCTAGTCAGTAGTCAAAATATTGAAGGTTACAAAAGGCAACTCCGTCTCACGCCTGTTTATGTTTCAAATATACGAATGTTTGTCAGTTTTTCCTCCAAAGGAATTCCTTATCAAGTTGTTAAATTATATAAATATTGCACATAAATTTGGAGCGAAAACAAGATATGAAAATGTATGATCATCATCATCATCATCATCATCATCATCTTCCACTTCTGCCGTCAAGCGTCGTGGGGAGGAATAATTTGCGTATGATCATTAATGAAAAAACAATATATTATTTAAATAAAAACTATGGATCTAACAATATTATGACAAAGGACACATACTGAAATATATAATACGTGTCATGTTTAGCATGTCCAAAGAGACGAGGGTGGAATATGAAACAAATCTTGGATGAGTAGAACAGACAATAACACAAATAAAGTTGGAAGTTAGGAATATACAGAAATTAAATAGAATAAAGTGTTGTTAACACAGATAGATGAATACTGCTGTAAGTGGATGTAGTGATGACATTTCTTGTTTTGTGGAAGTGATGAGTAAAAATTGTATGACGTCGGACAAATGTGAAACCTCGGTGATGCCTGATTATAACTTATTTAATGTCAGTAGATATGGTAGGATCTTGATTGTGTGAGCAGTTGTAACACTAACTACTTTACCTGTCTCATAATTTGATTCCACGGGGGAATCCGTGCAGTCCCCGGAGTTACAGGCCAGCATACGCCAGAGACCAACGTTTATTTTTATTGCATTGTTTGCAGTGCTGTATACCATCCAATAGTTTGTCGCCCATCCAGCAATGTGCAGCGACATTCCAATTATAAGGACAACAAGAGCTGCCTTAGACCAGCCAGATGCTGGACCACACATGTTTGAGAACTTGGCTCACCCGCTGTATGGATTCAACAATGACACAACGAATTTCAGTTCTAGCCAGCACCAAAATCGCCTAAAGAATACGTCAGTTTTCGAACTTTAACAAGTTACAAAGATGTACTGCAATCACTTTGTTTTATTCAACAACCCTATTTTATTAATTATACACAACGTAAATAAGAGGTTGTGTCCCTAAACTGAAAAATGAGATAGAATACGTTAGAGCTTTTCCCGCAACTTTAGCCATAACAGCTGCCTGGAAACACAACACTTTAAAACTTAACACTCCTTTAAAGCCCTAACACATGGAATCTAATATTTGAAAGCCAAATATTCACAGCAGGCGTTTTAAAAAGCTGAAATCATACTTTATTTTTAAATGGTTGACGTCAAATAAAAATCATTGATTATTATAGTTTATAGATTCCTAACAGCGCCTCGATTTGTTGTGATCATGTTATCGGTGGCAAGTATAATAGCCATGGTGAATAACGTAAACTTCTGTCTTGTTCTGGTTATCTGAAGTTACCTGCGTCTATTCAATCCCCGCTATATATCTTTTATATCAGCACAAAGAATAAATACATCGAGACACCCAGCCTTGGGCTGTCCTATCATAAATGCCAGTCGCCGAAACCTTAGGGTACTTCTGCGCTATACAAGCAATAGTCAATCGATAAGGCACCGCTTTATTTCATACAAAGGGCAGGGCCAAAAGCATATATTGGAATTAGGGGTCTGAGAATAACACTGTCAGATCGATACTCCCTTTATAAGTTTAATATTAAAAGTCACGTTGACTTACCACGTCCCTGTAAAGGTTTTTTACACGCAAGTATAATCTATAGAAATGAAGGCGTTTGTGAGGATGAAATTGAAGTAGAAGGCCTGAGAATTCCTGTTGTATATGCTGCTTCTTTAAGTGACTTTACGATTATGTTGAGGTTTAAACCCTATCGACTGTGTTGTATTTTTTTTCTATCACACAGTTATTTCCTAAAGTTTTATTTTGCATCTTATTTACTGCCGTTGAAATTTGTCTGTATTTGTGTATACTAAAATGTGTCTGGTTTTCTAGCTTTTTTGTTTTATTTTCTTTATTTTTCGGTCAAGTTTGTTCCTTGAATTTGTTACAAGACTAACCACATTTCCCAAAATTTTATACAACAATGGTTTCCACTGTTATTATATTTCTCACAAGCGACAGATTTCTGTGGCCCCAGGTTTATAAATCATGTGTACAGAAGTCAGTGTGGGGTGGTTGGGGGAGGGGAGGGGGCGAGAAACAGTCAAAATGATACAGTGATTAAAAAAAAGAGAAGTATTGTTCTTTGTTTTATAATAAAATAAGGAAGAACACTTCTCAAAAGTTCAGTTCAGCTTAGTATTTATGGGAGAAAAAAAACATTCGGCCTCGTTCAACCTATGTTCATAAATGCGGATCTTTTTATAGTCCACGCTGTCTAGCCCTGGTCATCGTGTCTGTCCACAGCCTTCTGTCTCGCATACTGCCAATAATTTCTCATCCCAATGTTCCTCCATGCCATAATGATAAATCGTCTAGCATCTTCTGTCTTGGTCTCCCCTGCCTCTCTTCCCCTTCAACTTTCCCGTGTCACAGAGTACTCCAGCTTTCCCTTCTCACGTTGTGCTCCTAAAACATGTGAACTATGTTCTTCTGATGCGAGTTATCAGTTCTCTTTGTGAGCTAACGTCTTTAAAGAAATCTTAATTACGCCTTTAAACTTCCATGGTGCTCTCGTCATTTTTCTATATAATTCCACGTTATTTCTCTGTCTGCTAATTATCCTTGCTTAGCTTCCGTATGGCCCGCTTCGTGGCTTAGAGGTTATGACTTTTCTCCGTAATCTCGTATACTCTCGTCAGGTAACGTGATGGCGGTTCAAATCAGCAGTGGTTCGAATCGCATCGGTAACTTACGGGGTATGTGAGCCGGCCGCTCAGAAAGCAATGGCAAACTACTGAGCGTAATCTTGCCAAGAGATCAACATACAGCTGAAAGATGCTGGTGTTGACAGCTAAGTCCTGTAAAGGATATGCTAAAAAAAAAAAAAAAGCTTCCGTATATCAGGATTGGCTCTTTATAGCTCTTAAGAACGCCTGTTCTCACCTTGATTAACAAAGAATATTTACACAAAACTTACTTAACTACTTAACTTCTTTAACCACATGTTGTTATCAAATACTTACATACATTTGATTGTTTCAGACTAGTTCTATTTAAATTCGAAACAATGTGTTCCCGTTGTGAATTTGGTATAACACAGATGATAGATTGCACGATTTATTGCCTGAGATATTTCGCTGCATCTCGTCAGGTACATATATAGTTCTATTTACTTAGATGTTGCAAATAACTATAAATAGTTCTGTTTACTTTGATGTTGCATTTAGGAAGACATTTTTTTTCTTTGCAATTACCATTACTTTAATTTTTTTTTAATTCAGGCTAAGACAATGCTTTTGGTGATGTTGCAGTTATAGCTATCATTTCTTGTAACTGATTACATTTTCAGGGATTAAAACCATATCCACATCATAACTACGGTTGTTTAAATTATGCCCACCAACTGATATTTCTGGCATGATTTGAATGGATCTCATTACTATTTTACTGTACAAGTTGAACAGATCGGATCCGTGTCGTGTGGTGTTAGTGATCATGTCTGTCCACAGCCTTCTCTCTCTCTCTCTCTCTCTCTCTCTCTCTCTCTCTCTCTCTCTCTCTCTCTCTCTCTCTCTCTCTCTCTCTCTCTCTCTCTCTCTCTCTCTCTCTCTCTCTCTCTCTTGTGCTGCCAATTGTTTATAATACCCATATTCCTCCTTGACATGATGTTAAACTGTCCTGCATCTTTTCTCTTGGTCTCCTCCTGCTCCTCCACCCATTCCGACTTTCACGTTATAATGACAAACTCCAGCATTTCCTTCTCATGGCACGCCCTTGAATGTAAACGGTCTTTTTTATAATGCTACGCGTAGTAACTAGTTTAACTAGTTATCTTTATGAGTTACTTCATTCAAGTCATTTTCATTGATTTTTCTATCTTCCACGGTGTTCTCATCATTCGAAAGTCACGAAAGTTTGGAGAGAACAATAATGGAGGGGGTATATGCCTGGGAAGAGAGGAAGAGGCAGGCCAAGGTGAAGATGGGTGCAGGATGTGGCAGATGATCTCCATACAGATACCGATGGGTGTATCGGACGTGGGACATCATGCTTATGTTCGAGAGGTTTTTCGGAAGGTTGGTATGGGAGCGAGGTTCTGCAAAGGACATGTAATTAAATGAATGAATGAATGAATGAATGAATGAATGAATGAATGAATGAATGAACGAACACTTTCATTTGTCTGACATTGCCCGTGTTTAGTTATGTTATTCCCGATTTTACACTTAAACTTTTCCGCATTATTGCTATCCACGAAGTCACACACTCGTCCTTCACCTTTCCCTTTAGTAAACGTTTCTGTCACGTTTTAATGTAAATTTATTCAGTTGTTTATTTCATATCTCACCTCTCATCATGTTCCTCTTGTACCTTGCGGTGTCGAGGTGAAGTATAAACATCGTGAGAGTGCCCGATTATGGACTTCATGTATCGATATTTCCGTGGACTCTGCTATTCCCTCCGTCCAACGTTTACGTGGTCGGCCTCTTCCTCTGTTTCCATCTGGTCTGTACATCATTGCTTGTTGTGGTATGCTGTTGAATGGTAACCTACTTGTATGGCCAAACCATTTGACTTGCTGCTTTCTAATAAAATCTAGTGCTGCTATAACCCCGACTTTTGTCCTGATTTCTTCATTTCTGATCTTATCTCTTCTTGATAAGTTGAGTATTCTTCTCAGAAATCTCATTTCTGTTGTTGTGATTTTTCTTTTCTCTTTTTCTGTCTTTGTCCAGGTTTGGCATTGGTAGCATAGAGTTGGTAGGAAGATTGTATTGTAAAGTGTTTTCGTAGTAGTTATTGATACATGTTTGTTCTTTAGTATTGGTGCCATTTGTCCAATGAGTTGGTTTGCCTTATTGCATCTTATTTTCGATCTCGTCTTCTGATCTGCCATTTGATGATATTATACTTCCTAGGTACTTGAAACTCTTTACTTGTTTCAAGGGATGTTCGTTTAGGTGAATTGTTGTTGTTTTTTCTTCTTTAGTTATAGGCATTACCTTCTGTTTGCTTGTGCTAATTTTCATGTTATGTTCCCTACACATTTCGTTTAGACTATTCATGTGGTCTTGTAATTCATCTTCTGGTTTTGCTATTAGTGCTTGGTCGTCCACAAACAGGAATTCTCTAATGGTTAGATATGCAGATGGTTCTTCTTCTGTGTTCTCGTCATGCGGTATTCTTGCGGTCTCTGTTTGGCTGGTTTCTTTACATATGTTGTCTTTATATGTTATGAACAAGAGCGGGGACAGGACACAGCCTTGTCGTACTCCAGATCTTATGGTGAAGGGTTTTGAGTGTCCTCCAGTTGCTCTCACTATGCATTCACTTTTGTTGTATAAGCTTCTACGTAGGTTTGTTAGATGTGTACTCACTCCATATTGTTTAGGGATTTCCCACAGCTTGTTTCTATCTACTCTATGAAATGCCTTTTCTTGGTCGACAAAGGCTAAGTAGAGTGTTTCATTGAATTCGATTTCTTTTTCTATAAGTTGTCTAAGAGCAAAAATGGCACCTGTGCATCCTTTGTTTTTCCTAAATCCAAGTTGTGTTTCGCTTAGCTGGAGTTCTATAGTAGTTCATAATCTTTTCTCAAGAATTTTGCAAAATATTTTCCCAGTATGACTCAATTTCAAAGAAATCAGTATTTCATACTGATTGACTAATATTTGTGTTTGTATTGTTCTTAACAAAGGTATTAACTACCGAAAAGTCGGACAGTAGTGTTTTACTCATACTAGTTTAATGCATACGTGTCTTAGTTTTTATTATATTATCTTCTTCCAATTCCTCCTTCGTTGATATTCTGATTACCTGGACCGAGGCCCTAGCCAGGTATGTTGTATTCGTGTTTGTTATTATTATTTCTCAGCGGGAGCTAAAAATACCTTTTTTTCTGCTTCGTTATATATTCATCAAAGCAGCAGTAATTCAATTTACCAGTCAAGGATTGATGTCACAGCCCATCAAACAAAACATAAGATGCGCAAACATCTTCGAGATCTAATGCCACAGAGATGACATAGTTTCTTCTTTTCTTTGAAATATATTGTGTGTAGATTTTCCAATTCTTGTAATTTATATCAGTTAACCGCACATCACAATTGGTGTATTCACTATCCAACCGCATTTCTTGTTATTCTTCTTGGTTAACATTCATAGTAGTAGTAGTAGGCCTCTTTCAGTCCTGAATGACTATAGAGTTGTGCCGCTGGGGAGGTACCTGACAGCACCGCTGGTGACTGGATAGTCCAATGCGAGAGTGACAATCTCTGTTACAGTTTCCGCATCTGCAAGACGAGGCTGGTCCCGCAGTAAGTGACTGCATTTTATGCCTGTGCCGCCTATCTTCAGTTTGCTGGATCAGATTGTGCTCAAAGAGCACCAGTCCGTTTCGTACATCTCTTCTTCGGGAACATCTGTCTGTTGCAACTCTTTCCCACGTGTCTGGATCTATGCCAAGGGTTTTAATATCTTGTTTATACACATCCGTATATCGCATTTGGGGTCTTCCGGTTGGCCTCTTCCCTGTGGCTAGTTCTCCGTATAGGGAGAATCTTTGGGAATACGTTCATCCTCCATTCGAGATACGTGGCCCAGCCACAGGAGGTGTCTCTGCTTGAGGAGCGAGTACACTGTGGTAATATCAAGTCTTTCAAGCACTTGTTTGTTAGTTATGTGGTCTTTCCACGATATGCCTAGGATGCGTCTCAGATATCTCTTATGGAAGGAATTCAACTTTATTTCCTGTCGTGAGTACAAGGTCCAAGATTCAGACCCGTAGAGTAGTGTGCTAACAACACAAGTTTTATATACTTGAACTTTTGTACGCTATGTTAATCTATTATTCTCCCTAACTCTCCTAGTCAGCCCGGAAAGTGTTGTGGCTGCCTTTCCAATGCTGCTGTCGATGTCTGCCTCTAATGAAAGATTATCTGATATTGTCGACCCCAAATATGCAAACTCATGGACAGCCTTCAATTCGTAATTAGAAATGTTGATTGAAGGAGTGCCATGTAGCGTCGGAGGCAAAGGATAGTGATTTAGAATAAGATACGAAATTATGGCAAACAGTACAAGAAGAGTTAACTAAGAAGCGACAAAATACGCAAGTTGCTAGATAACGTTACGGCGTACTACGTCACTAAAATTAGTCAAGTTTTGGGATGAACATGGAGACGGGTGCAGAAATAATAACACCGGAATATCAACGCAAAGATCCAGTAGAAAGGCGTAGCCAACCTGACATATAGGACTCTAGAAAGATAAGCGAAAGAGACATAGTCTGCAGCAAGAAGAACGATCGGAAGATGGAGCGTTAACACGGAGAAAATGAGTAAAGTAGACTGCATCAGTATTTGCCGGTCGTGTGTCAGACAGAGGTCATGGCGTCCACATACACATAGTTTGGCGTAAGTAACATTGTTAGAACTAGAGAAGTAATATATTTCACAGAATGGTGGATCGTAGGATAGTTACTCGTCATTAATGGAGGTGAATGGATGGAGTCGGACTATGCAGTGAACTTTGAATATTTATAAATAATCATTAATTGTTTTTCACCGGCCCTCCCATCAACATGGGAACGGTGACGTCATTTCTCTGTATGGACGATTGCCATCAATAAAGTTATATATGTATATTCGACGAGGAACACCAGCGTTAGTGAACTCATTGCATTACTATTGATTTTGGTTCCTGTTACTTTGCGATGTTGTTTTGGCTAGACGGCGATCGGAATAATTATTAGACAGAAACAGCATAACAAGGAGGGGCACCAGCATCTTGTTCCATCACCTGTGTTTTCTTTAGGCTGATGGTGAGCCCAAAGTCTATAGGCGGCTGCAAAAACGATCCAAGAGCCGCTGGAGATCTTCTGCTGCATGAGTAGCCAGTGCTGCATCGTCTGCAAAAAGCAGTTATCTTATAGTAACTTATACATCCTGCTCTCGTTGTAGTCTTTGCCTTGAGTCTTGATGGGTTAAAAGGTTTGCCATCAGATCTTGTGTGGAGGTATGTGCCTTCAGTGGCAATCCCAATTGCCTGCTTACAACACTTATTGTAATTCCGTTTAATTGTAACGTAATCTTTTTTTATCACATGATTACCGCCTTCACTGTGGTAAGGGTTACTATAGGTCTCATCTAAATAATGAGAAATGCCTGCAGTCAAGCAGCAGTACCTTCGCGATGGGTCCAGTCTTTGGATCCGGTGCTTCCTGTTACCATCAACTCACTCGGCTCTGGAAAAAACAGCGATTATCTGGTGCTATCAAACCAGCTGGGTTCGAAACACAGCGGTACTGGTTTCTTCGAAAAAGGTATAGGTGCTGGTCGTTCAGAAAACAATGGCAAACTACTGAATGTATAATTTGCTCAGGAATCACAAACGGCCAAAATGATATGGTTGACTGCTACGTCCTGTGAAGGAATGAAACTTTAAAAAAAAATCAAACCAGAGCAGCGGATTAAAACTCTAGACTGTGGGTAAGGTGACCTTATGCTAGGTAAATTTAAAAAATAATAAAATACCTCGTCAGGAATGCGAATACATGCATGAAAAAAAAACAACAACACATTAATGAGACTACGACTGATTGAATCAGAGATCCAATTCGGCACCAGCAGGAAGAACTGTGGTAGAGAACGAAGCCTAAGCGTGCGTAACCAGCTGACACTGGGGTTTCAAGTATCGTATACCTTGGATCTTATACTGGATACAAAGCACATATGGGCATGTCTCAAGTTTGTGACGTCTTTCATTCGTCGGCCTTTCATCTCCCAAGCAGAACATAAACCTTCAATCAATTTACGCAAAGCCTTTTGTAGACTTATTTATTTATTTTTGTTTTTAATATCCTTATCAACCCTCCTGTGTTATAACTGAAATATATATTATACGTTGTACATGGTTTAGTATTCCTTTTCTATAAAATGTTTTCATAGACGTTGTTTCTTTTTTTTTAAATTTGTAATGATAGTTGAGGGGAAGATATCAAGGGGAAGACCGAGAAGTAAATACCTGGATGGCATGGTCACGTGGCATGGTCGAGACAGGAACACGGAGCTAATCCACGACTCTGGTGATTGAGTGAGATGGCAAAACATGACCGCCCACGCTTATCGGCATGGCACATGATGGATGAATAGTTGTAAATATTTATTATCATATATTATTTATCGTTAACTATTAATTTTATATATAATTTAACACAGATATTATGTTCATCATATGTTATATTAATTGATAAAGTTTGTTGAATGAAATTGTCTATCATATAGTTGTGAAATTATACTTCTTGCCATAATTTCATATGTCATGTCATTGTAAACTTGTTAATTATTGATTAGAATTTGCAGCTAAAGTACTCTACTGCATGGGTTGGACAGTCTCACGCCATCTCTGATTTGTAGTATTGTAGCACCTTACGATACGCAAGGTAGATCACAATGGTGCAATACTTTGCTATATCTAATGATCCGTGGAACACACGCGCGGTGATGTCGTTGGTGGGCGGTGACAATTGACAATTTCTAGGAATAGCCCATCTTACCGGATATGAGAAAAATCTGGCAGTCCGGCGGCAAACATAATTTTCCAATTCTTCAGTCTCTTGTTTTGTTTTTGTAACAAATATTGAAATAAATATGGCCCATTCTACAAAACTCATTGACTTGTTGAGATCGGGATATTCAAAAAACAGCAGGTAAAATGTGTTCCAGAAATAATTAACCAACAGTAACTTTGAAACTTGAACTTTCAATTCTTTCAGTAGAGTGAGTTTGGTGGAACGGAGTCGGATTTGTGGCTAGGGGAATGAATGATAAGTCCTAGAGTAGGATGATACCTCCCCTGGCTTCTTAAAGTTTAACTTAAACTTTACTTTGGGAGCCGCAATATTCAAATAAATAGTAGCAATAGCGTAGTGGCTAGAAGCTTGCTTACCGTCACCGTTATATGTACTACGGATTAGAAACTTAGAATCACTGTCAACTGTCAGCATCTGGGCCGAATTTTAAAATAGGGGAGAAGCTATACACAAAATTGTTTCAATAGTACGAGCCGCTATACACAAACATTTGAAGAAGACTATTATTCTCTCTTCTTGTTTGTCTTTTTTTGCAAGTTCTTTTTCTTCAAACCTCACAAAGACAATATTTGTCGACAAGGACACACTCTATGTACAGTGATATATATATATATTTAGTTCCTAAAACAAGCAACTTGAACTAGAAAGTCGCTTAGAAACCCTGGAGATGTGGATATACAGACGAATAGGTCGTATTTCATGGAAACAAAAACAATCAATTGCAGAGGTTCTAGAAAAACTGGGGATGAAGAGAGAGTTGATGAAAGAAATAAAGAGGAGACAAGTGAAATATGTCGACCACGTTAAAAGACATGATACTCTTATAAAAACCTTACTGGAGGTCAAGGTTGAGGGCAAGCAAGCAAGAGGTAGACAACGATACAAGTGGGAAGATAACATCAAGAAATGAACAAACATCAGCATGACAGAATTTACAGTCAAGGCGAGAGACAGACTGTTGGAGATCCATTGCAGCTAACCTTCTTTGTGGAGACGGCACCTTATTGATTGATTTAAAATAAAAATGTTTAAAAATGGTGCGGAGAGTCAAACCCCAGTCTCCCGTGTGACAGGCGGAGATACTAACCACTACACTACCGAGAACACAATGGTAGTTCCACAAACAATAATGTAGTCAAAAGGAAGTAGACATCACATGACCAGCTGAATAATCACGTGACCAGCCACAAATTTGTGTGTGTAGCGGCTCGAACTATTCACAACATTTTGTGTATAGTCACTCCGTTAAAATAGACCTGGGCGGCTCATTGACCCAGTCTAAATGGGTACCAGCAAATGTCTTGAAGTCAAGTCAGCCTGCGTAATGTCGACCTCAACACCCACTGAGTGCCAGTTTGCCTATAAAAACATGGGTCTTGTATCATAAACCCAATGCACCTTAAGTTGTAAACACTGTTTAGCACAGTGGTTCTCAACCTTTTTTGGCCCATGCCCCCCTTACCATATATGTTCAGAACGTCATTTCCTCCCTTTCGAATTTCCTCCCTATAAATACCCCCTCCACCCCACGCTTACACAGTATACATAAAAATGGAAGCTAAATTTAATAACACATACTAGAACAAGTCTAGACATCTACATAAAACGTGATTTGCGGGTCTACTTACATTATAAAACGAATTTCATTAGGGCGAGAAGTACAGAACCGTAAAATTTAGAGGGAAAAACAATATTAAGTAACTAGTTCTTGTATTAATGTGATCTTGAAATAATCTTAATTCCCTCCCTGGGAAACCCTAAAATTCCGGGGGGGGGGGATTCCCTACCGGACCGGTTGAGAACCACTGGTTTAGCGAGTTCGATCATGGTTTTCTGTTTGAGTATTTATTAATGAGACCACCACAGATAGATCAGCCTTGAGAAACCAAATCTTATGGTACCTCAATAATGCCTGTATGTCAATTCTAAGCAGAGATATTCACACTTGAGTGTCGGTATCTCCGGCCAAAATTTTTTTATGATTTCCCTAATTTCAGAACTCTTTTGTGTGTCTGTTTATCTCCGCATGTGAGGTTATCTCAAACGGGTTGTAGACAGATATAAAAATATGTTGTGTCATGTTAAATGATAAAAAGATAGTAAAAGTATACAAATATATTATTAATAATCTTTAAAATTGTATTCTCTTTAACTTTAGTAGGTCAAATTTCACGTTTTGAGCCTGTCTGATCGATATTCGCGTCGGCCGCCATCTTGGCTTTCCATTCACAAAGACAAACAATCCGCATAAATAAATTTCTACCACTTATAAAGCGAGATAAGCGATGAAACTCCAAATATATGTAACAGAATTCGAATATCCATCTAAAAATATCTTAAAATTAAATAAACAAGCTCTAGAAAATAAAATTACTTACGGTTTGCAAAATAATTTTTATTTATTTAAAAGCCATGATAATTTAATCCAATCGCTGTGCATGGAATATTTGACTAACCTTTTCTGCAGAACCTAAGATGGCGTCTGTTGTTGTCACGATATTTGAATGAATGAATGACATCGAAAGCTTGAATGGTCTTTACGCAGTGATTTTTAGGGACACAATGGATCATTCCGGGGTGGCGCAGTATATCACTTCCGGTTTCATTTCAGGTCACGGCATGATTGAACCCGCTAGTAAAAGGTTCCTACTACTTCTAGGTACTTTAATAGTCATCTGTGTGTTAACTTCTACTTCTAGGTGCTTTAGTCACCTGTGTGTTAACTTCTACTTCTAGGTGCTTTAGTCACCTGTGTGTTAACTTCTACTTCTAGGTGCTTTAGTCACCTGTGTGTTAACTTCTACTTCTAGGTGCTTTAGTCACCCATGTGTTAACTTCTACTTCTAGGTACTTTAGTAGTCACCCATGTGTTAACTTTTACTTCTAGGTACTTTAGTAGTGACCTGTGTGTTAACTTCTACTTTTAGGTACTTTAGTAGTCATCTGTGTGTTAACTTGTACTTCTAGGTACTTTAGTAGTCACCCGTGTGTTAACTTGTACTTCTAGGTACTTTAGTAGCCACCCATGTGTTAACTCTTACTTCTAGGTACTTTAATAGTCACCCGTGTGTTAACTCTTACTTCTAGGTACTTTAATAGTCACCCTTGTGTTAACTTTTACTTTTAGGTACTTTAGTAGTCACCCGTGTGTTAACTTTTACTTTTAGGTACTTTAGTAGTCACCTGTGTGTTAACTTCTACTTCTAGGTACTTTAGTAGTCACCTGTGTGTTAACTTCTACTTCTAGGTACTTTAGTAGCCACCCGTGTGTTAACTCTTACTTCTAGGTACTTAAGTAGTCACCCGTGTGTTAACTCTTACTTCTAGGTACTTTAGTAGTCACCCTTGTGTTAACTCTTACTTCTAGGTACTTTAGTAGTCATCTGTGTGTTAACTTGTACTTCTAGGTACTTTAGTAGTCACCCATGTGTTAACTTGTACTTCTAGGTACTTTAGTAGCCACCCGTGTGTTAACTCTTACTTCTAGGTACTTTAGTAGTCACCCTTGTGTTAACTTTTACTTTTAGGTACTTTAGTAGTCACCCGTGTGTTAACTTTTACTTTTAGGTACTTTAGTAGTCACCCGTGTGTTAACTTCTACTTCTAGGTACTTTAGTAGTCACCCGTGTGTTAACTTGTACTTCTAGGTACTTTAGTAGCCACCCGTGTGTTAACTCTTACTTCTAGGTACTTCGTGTGTTAACTCTTACTTCTAGGTACTTTAGTAGTCACCCGTGTGTTAACTCTTACTTCTAGGTACTTTAGTAGTCGCCCGTGTGTTAACTTGTACTTCTAGTTACTTTAGTAGTCACCCGTGTGTTAACTCTTACTTCTAGGTACTTTAGTAGTCACCCATGTGTTAACTTGTACTTCTAGGTACTTTAGTAGTCACCCGTGTGTTAACTTCTACTTCTAGGTGCTTTAGTCTCCAGTGTTTAACAAGGCCTAAGATAGCAAATAATAGCAATGCTAATAAATACTTTTTTTTTTTTTGGGCATATCCTTTACAGGACATTGCTGTCAACACCAGCATCTTTCAGCTGTATGTTAATTTCTTGACAAGACTACGCTCAGTATTTTGCCATTGCTTTCTGAGCGGCCGGCTCACATACCCCGTATGTTACCGATGCGATTCGAACCACTGCTGATTCTCACCGTCATCACGTCACCGACGAGAGTATACGAGATTACGGAGAAAAGTCATAACCTTTAAGCCACGAAGCCGGCTAATAAATACTAACAACTGTATATCATAAGGAGGGTTGGCGTGAGAATGGCTGCCTCACCCTGTATAAAATATTGGCTGCAAATTCCAACAAATCATGAACAATTCTACAAAATTACATTAGTAACATTTTCTGCATTGTCATTGTTTTTCAAGTATGCAACCTGCATAGCTGCATTTCTTTTTCTTTTGTCCTGTTTTCTCACATTGTGACATGGGCTCTCAACCAGCTGACCAAGCCGTCCTATCTGTTGCTATCTGCTGCAGCTCTGTCCATGTTCCCTCCATGTTAATCATCTTTGTCTTTCATTCTCATCTCCGTGTGTTTTTTGGTCTCCCGGTATTTCATTCACCTCGTGGGTTCCAGATAAGGCAGTGTCCAGTTATACTATCTTCAGCTTTTCTATATGTTTCTATGCCAGCGCCCTTTTACCTTGATTCTCTGGAATTTGTTTAGTTCTTTCTATTTCTACATGACTAGTTGTATTGCTGTAAAAAATGTAATGCAAGGGTTCCTCATTCAAGTTTATTCATCAGTTTTAAGCCAAGGTATGTGTTTATAAATAATAGAAAATATAGGAAAATGCTGACTCAGCAGGTTTTAATGGAATATTACTATGTAGTAAGCCATGAGCTTCTAGTCTATGAGCACAGTGTGTGTGAGAGAGAGTGAAAGAGAAAATATGTTTGCAAGAGAGAGTGTTTGAGAATGCGTGAAAGACTTGTATGTAACAAAAAATGTTATGGTAAAGTATGATGAGAGTGAGATCTTTCAGTGACGACACCTTTTGTTCTTTGTTTATATATTAATCTATAGCAATGTATATGGCCTAAGTTAAATGTTTTTCTTAACTACTGCAATGATAAATAACTTAAGACACCTTGCTGATTAGCCATTTTGTGTGATCAGATTCCTAGTTGAAACACACTCTTGACAGTTCTTTCATTGGTTTGTCATGTAGCACTGTTCAGTTTCTTACATTTTGCAATATTTCCTGTACATTTATTTCAGCTTTATCATTGCCTGCTGTTATTTTTATATTTTAAAAAATGTGAAGTGCTAGGACCCTTACATGGTATAGGTAAAAATGGAAGCTAAATTTAATAACACATACTAGAACAAGCCCAGACGTCTCCATAAAATGTGATTTGCTGGTCTACTTACACGTTATAAAACGAATTTCAGAAGAGCAAGAAGTACTGAACCATAAAGTATGGAGGGGAAAACAATATAAAGAAATTGGTTCTTGTATTAACGCGATCTTGAAATAATCTTAATTCTCCTCCCCCCTCGCCCTCTTTTTTTTTGGGGGGGGGGGGGGGGGGGGGGGATTCCCCACCGGTTGAGTGTCTCATGTCTCCTATCTGGGACATGTAAAAACAGATGATGGCAGAAGTGAAGTAGAAATTAAAAAAGAGAATAGGAATGGCCAAAAATGCTTTCAACAGCATGATAATCAGTATTACCATCTAGAGAGATTAACAACAACACATTAAAATGAGATTTGTCAAACACTACTGTATGGCGCGGAAGCCTGGACATTGAACAAGCAACTAGAAAGTTGAATAGAGGCCTTGGAGATGTGGATATACAGAAGAATGTGTCATATTTCATGGAAACAAAACAATCAAATACAGACGTTCTAGAAAAACTGGGAATGAAAAGTTGATGAAAGAAATAAAAAAAGAGGCAAATCAGAAGTCGGATGTTTCGGCCTAACGGCACAAGAATGCAGCTCTGCTGTAAACAGGCACAACGCAATCCTGTCTGAAAAAAAACTCTCCAGATGAACACAGAAGAAGAAGAATAAGAGGCAAGTTGAATATTTTAGCCACGTTAAAAGACATAACACTCTTATTAAAACCATACTGGAGGGCAATGATGAGGGCAAGCGAACAAGAGGCAGATAACGATACAAGTGGAAAGATAACATTAAGTGATGGACGAAAATCAATCTGTCAGAATGTACAATAAAGGCAAGAGTTCCATTGCAGCCAACCTTCATTGTGGAGATGGCACCTGATTGATTGATTGAGTTTACGGCAAGAGCTGACATCGGACCCTCATCTGGCCACACTCTTGTCATTGTCAGTGCAGCATCCTAACAATTATACCAGCATGCCCACTCCTCTTCTGTATAAGTTAATCATTTTCTTCGGTTGATGCTATGGAAAATAAATTTAATTTATTAGTTAATTTTTTGTTTTTTTGTTTTACATTTACAGGTCTATCCAGCAAGAATTGCAGCTTGGAGGAAATCCTAACTTTGTTCATCCCACATGTGGTGTCTCAGCTATGCACTTGGCGAGTGGACAGGGAGATGAGGCCACAAGGCTGCTATTGCTGTATGGAGGAGATCCTAATGTTATGTGAGAATTGTTTCTTGCATATATTGTAGTTCGCCATGATATTGACCATATCACCCATCGAGTGGTTGGTCTACAAAAGTAGAAGCCTAGCACCATATACCCAATGGGATCCAAAGCGTAGAAAAGGTTCCCTTAACTTGTCTGGTTTGCTATTTTATAGTTAATCTTTCTCTCTCTCATCTCTTTCACTTCCCCTCTCTTTCACCCCTCTTTCATACTCCCTCCTTCCCTCAGTATGTGTTTAATTTGTGATATATCTTAGTTTATAAAATTAAAAACACTGCTAATTGAGTTTTTGATATTTACATTCTAATGAACATTTGCTTGGTAATTTTATCATATCTTCAGAAACTGATCGTGTTTAATTCACGTAAAAATTTGCTATTGGTGACAGGCTGAAAAATGATTGTGTGTGTCAATAAATGCCTTATTTCAGATCTGTTGAAGGCTTGACACCGTTACATGTAGCAGCCTCATGGGGAGATTCGAAAACACTTCAGTTGTTGTTAAAGAGTGGTGCTGACGTCAGTATTCAAGACCAGGTCAGTAACAAAAGACTATGGTAAAGGTAGTCTGAAAGGTACTTTATATAACTTGTCGGATTAGTAAGAATTCTCATTCCCAGCTTAGTCTGGATTAGTTTTACAAGCACTACTGGTTCATGATGATCCATACATATCTCTGGTCTTTTAGGTGGTGATATTGTATACCTAGCCTGCTCAGATACTGGCCAAAAAACAGGAATGTTCCGCGTGCAATTTGCACACATTAGAAACTCCACCGCAGTTGAAAATTGCAAAGAATAATTCAGCTGCCCTAGTCAAAATTGTTGGGGAAAACACCTACTAGTAAAGACCTTTGGATGAAATTTGTTGCAAAAGCATGGAGATAATGTTCCTTTAATTTTACTGTGCTTATCATAATTAGATGAATTATGTTTGATAACCTTTTTACCTCTGGACTATTTCAAATATGATGATGCAAGGTCCCCTTGTTTTTCATATCTGCAATCATGTTGTGCATAAAACTATTGTTCTGCCTGGGTTACCCTTCTAATGTCATGGTCGGGTGAGGGCTTGATGCCTGCGACCGTCATACACTAACAGAAGGAAAGACTGGCCACCTATTTCACTGTGGTGCACTGGCCACCTATTTGACTGGTGCACTGGCCATCTATTTGACTGGTGCACTGGCCACCTATTTCACTGGTGCACTGGCCACCTATTTCACTGTGGTGCACTGGCCACCTATTTCACTGGTGCACTGGCCACCTATTTGACTGGTGCACTGACCACCTATTTCACTGGTGCACTGGCCACCTATTTCACTGTGGTGCACTGGCCACCTATTTGACTGTGGTGCACTGGCCACCTATTTGACTGGTGTACTGGCCACCTATTTCACTGGTGCACTGGCCACCTATTTCACTGGTGCACTGGCCACCTATTTCACTGTGGTGCACTGGCCACCTATTTGACTGTGGTGCATTGGCCACCTATTTCGCTGTGGTGCACTGGCTACCTATTTGACTGGTGCACTGGCCACCTATTTTACTGTGGTGCACTGGCCACGTATTTGACCATGGTGCACTGAGGCCTACAGATGTTGATGGTTCTATAACACATCACAAGCCCATAGACAGTTCCTGCTTCAGGTCTTTTCCTTCCATGCCTGCACTGATCGTAGGAAATAACAGAAAACTAATGAATGGTTTCAGAAATATGTGTACATTTTACTGAGCTGAGAGTAAGGAATCGATGGCCAGCACACAAGGAAACAGCTTCTTACATTGGGAGATGTAGTTTCTCTGCTAAGAGATAACTGTCCGAGGTAATTTTTTTTCAAAACCGAGCCACCCTAGCCTATAACTGGCATTTTAAATGTATACATCATCATCCTGGGCCTTACCAAATGACGTTAGTGTTCATGTCTCTTCACAAATTTTAGTGTTCTGGATGAATTCTACTGATGATATTCCTCCACTCCACCATCTGGGTCCATCCAGAATCATATTCTATGTCTGATAATACCACTTATCTTCCCAGTTATCACAATGTTCTTCGGTGTCTTTTACTCATTATGTGACCAAAGACAACTTTACATACATAGATAAAGCAGTTTCAGAGATATTGAAACTATATAGAGGCTAAACATCAGAGAGAACTAAAAGAAAAAAGTCCAAAATTGACATTCATATACTAGACTTGAACAGGTATAAAAATATATCATCCTTGGCCAAACAATGACACAAAAAGGCAATATGTGGCATGGGAAGTTTAACAAAAATCTAAATGACAAAGTGCACATTCAACATGAAGCATATACTTCTCTACAAAGGAAAAAAGATTGAGAAAGACAAGATACTTTGGTCACATCAAACGACATAAGTCTAACTGAAAACCATAATGGAGGGCAAAAGAGCTCAAGGGTGTCAAAGATATAAATGGACTAACATCAAGATATGATCAGAATACTCCCTTGTAGAATGCATAATGAATGAAGACAGAACAAAAATTGTAGGAGATCCATCACAGCAAACTCTTACTGCAGAGATGATACTAGAAGATGAGCTAGCACCAGGGCAAGGGCCATAATTTCCAAGTCTTTCAGTTCCTTTCATTACCAGCAATGGTAAGTGCCTTAATGTTGGAATTTTACAATAGTTTGATGTATTATTTTTAAACTTGATGTTAAATTGTGTTCCACCATGTCATGACATAGGATGGAAAGACAGCTTATGATTTGGCAGTGGAAAGTCAGAATGTGGAGTGTGCACAGATTCTCAGATGTCATGTGATGAAGACAATACAGAAGAACCTGACATCTCTTGGATATGTTGGTAAGTTTTTACATATAAATTACATATTTTTTAATTTAATTATTATTGGAAAAAACACAGACGGGAAAAAAAAATACTGACATTCTTTAGTTTAATCAACGGAACAATATCACGGCACACAGGTGTAACCCATAAGTGCTACATTCTACTCCTAACTCAAGCCTGAGTCTGGAGAATCTCAGCTCAGTGCACAAACTCTGTAGCACCAGCGAGGATCCTGAAATACTTTGGGTAGATTTTTAACTTAAAATTTTGCCTGGGCAGCACCGTTAGACTACTCTTTTTCAGTTTCCAACTGCAAAGGGATTTTTTACTTGCGCAACAATACACACGGGTGTCCGATCTCACCACCCTCAGACCAGGGGAAATCTTGTTACTAGAAGTTCACGTGAAAAATTCCCGGCCATCACAGGGGCTTGAACACGGGACCTCCAGCACTCGAGGCGGATACCATACCTCGAGATCACTCACTGACATTCTACAAGATATTAGTGTTGAAGAAAATTGGCTCATAAACAATGACCTGGAAAGAACAGTGATGGAAGGCATTGTTCTTGGATGAAAACGCAGAGGTCAGCCAGCACGAATATGAACACAAGACATTGGAGACAGCTTGGGCATGAGGGTGCATTAGGTAGGATACCTAGAAAAGGGACTGAAAGACTGCCGGGCCAAGATGAGGGCGATATTCTGAAATAGACCTGCTCCATGGTTGTATTGGGAATCATATTCACAACCCTTGAGATACACTCATATGTATTTTGTCTGCCTCAGCAGACGCTGCAGTGCAGGTATACTGATTGTTCCTGTAAAGCAGGGGTTACAAATGCACCAATGTCGTGCCCCCCCCCCCCCCCCCCCCCCCCCCCCCCCCCCCCATAAACATGCCTGCTACTGCCATTGGTGACGCCCAATGCTAATTATGATTCATCTTCTCTGTGTCAGCCTTGGTTAAGATTAAATAGTTTTAGTCAGCTGATTCATCAACTTCTCTATCAGCCTGGAGCAACAACCAATTATGTTTAAGAATATATTCTATGTGTTTATTTTCCACAAGTGAAAAGCATTATGCTTCCGTTTCTTAGATTACAATATGCAAAAATGATGTCATAGAATATATATGTTGCTTATGACAGTACAACATATGCACTTCAGTAAGTTTCCTCTTGTTTATCTAATTTAATATGTAAATAACTTTGTTGATATAGATACTATCTAATCCTCAGGTCAAGGAAAGACAACCACAGTGTTTGATAACTGTGAAAACGTGACTCATCACAGAGATACTTCAACAAATGAATTTAAGCTGCCTTTAAGATTAACTTCAGAGACAATTACTGAAAGAGTATACAAGTATTTGGAAGAGGGGAAACAAGTATGCTTTGATGCAACCTCACCTAACAATCCAATGTTAGTTATAAAGCAACCTGCCATTAATGATGACAGCAACCACAGTTGTGCCTACCAGAAATATCTACCCCAAGCTTCTTATAGATTTCAAGAGCTGCAAGATACAGGGGTGCAAAACACATCTTTGTCACCTGAATCACACAGTGGCTATGACAGAAGCATTTCCATTTATGACCACTGTACTTGCATTCATAATTCCCAGGGAGAATCTGTCTCACATCCATGTGGTCATGTGTATCAGATGTGTACAAGTAAACATTGTGATGTACATTCTAGCAATATTTGCTCATACTGTTACCTACATACTCCAGGTCACTCTGTGACCTGTACAAGACCACAAATGTTGCATGAAAGTTACAGAAATCCATCTTTTTCTGAATGTGGTGAAACAAATTGTAATACCAGGTCTTCATTTTGTGAACACGGCGGTCATTTGCATTCTGGGACGTCACCGAGTGGTGTTAAACCATCATCCTCATATCACAAAGACAATATGTTGTGTGCACCTTCTGTTAATAGAGAATGCAGACAGGTTGGGACAAGAAGACATTGTTGCAATGTGGCTCATATAGACACACCAGCCATGAAACATCAGGATTATCTCACTACAGATTTAAACATTAAGTCACCGGTTTGTCGGAATTGCAAAACTCCCTTTGTCAATAATGTAACTTCACAGTATAGATACTGTGCTTGCAGTCCCTCTAAAGATAGAAGACAGTGCGAACAAGACACTACAGATTTCAACATTAAGTCACAGACTATTCAGAATTGCAAAACTTCCTTTGTCAATAATGTAACTTCACAGTATAGAGATGGAATGTGCAGTCCTTCTAAGGATAGAAAACACCAGAAAGAGTCTCTGTATGTTAACAGACACATGTTATTTGTACCCGAGAGTAGTTCAGATTCATCTGACGTTTCAGTGAAGAGTTATTTGACCAAAGTTTCAGAATGTGAATATGAACAGCAAGGCAGCATAAATAAATTGCAAGGAAGGTTCAATTCTGTAGTGAATTTTGATGATGCTTCTTCGAAAGATAAACAAATTACTCCATTGAGTGATTATTATAGTTTAGAATTGTCAGAACCCCACTCGTCTCCCACTAAGACAGAACGTGATAATGTTCCCAGCCAGGACCGTGATTCTGGAAAAACGTTCACATCTGGCAAATTGTTTCCACCTTTATTGGATGGCAGTGTTCAAAGTTCCTGTTTTGATGGGAGTACATTGTCGTTTCCAGAAATGAAAGATAACTATAAAACAAATACTGGAAATAGACTGAAAAAAGCTGAAAGAAAATCTCTTCTTAAACCACAAGAAACTGCCTCATCTCTACCAAAGTCACATATGAAACCACAAGAAAGGGTAGCAGAATTTATTCTTTCTGTACAAAACTATATGTCCAACAATGACTTTAGTAATGATAGTTTTGCAGAAAATATTTCTCCAGCCCTTACAAGGTCTGATAAAAGTACACAATTTGCAGGCCAGGAAGACAAAAGTGTGCAACATGCACATCAAACTGAACATGTCAACAAGACTGTGTCAAGGCCTTGTGTAGTCTTAAATACTTCTGGATCTTCTATAGACACGTTTGCTACATGTGATGAAGGTTACAGTAATAATACAACAAATGTGAATGCTGTAAGTGAAAAAGAAACAAAGGTAAGCAAAGCTAGTGCAACACAAGAAAAAATGGTTTCAGAAAAGCCAGCAGATTTTATCCGTGAGCATGCAACTGAAAATAGTCCTTCCAGATGGAAGCCACCTGTTTCAGCACTCCCTGATGATGACATTATGACATCGGATGACAGCTTTGTTCGTAAAACCAGTGCTAGAATATACAGAATGAAAATTAAACATAATGTTGCTCAGCACAATGATGGAACTTCAACCAGAGGAAAGCAGCCCCATACACTTTGTAGCAATGACCATTCAGTTTCTAAAACTGAAACCAGTCCAGTATTATACGAAGAGATTACACAGAAAGACTCCTTAGCTCAGATGTACCCAGCCAGGAAACGGCTGTCAAGTGATAGCTTGTTCAGTAGTGTATCAGTGAAGGAATATGTTTATAAGGACAAGGAAAAGAACATAACATTCATCGAGAGACACATTCCTTCAGATTATGGTAGCAGCGTTGGTCGTAGATCGTTGGATAGCACACACAGCAAAAGAACTATAGAGTCTGAAGCCACTTTAATTTATGACTGGCAAGCACTGAATGAAGTTTTAAGAGCTGAAAACTTGGAAGCAAAGACTCAGTCTTTTAGTGTGTCTGATAACCATAGTGCAACTGTTTGTGGCGTTTCCTGTCCTGATAAAAATGCTGCAAGCCTACAAGAAAACAATTCTCATGAACTGTCGCCTGGTGAAAATGTGTCGGGCACTACTGAAGATGATGATGGTGGCAATGTGGCTATTGTTGTTATACCGGCTCATCTAGAGAATATGACATGCCAGGAGATCTCCCAAGAGCTACAGAAGTATGGTGAAATCCCTGGTCCTGTTATTCCTGCCACAAGACAAGTCTATCTGCGCCGTCTCACAACTCTCCAGTCTAACCCAGGCCTTGTGATTCTGTCTAAGACATGCCCAGGTATGTATCATGTTTTCCAAATATTTTAAAGTGCATTGCCTCAGAAATATTGAATAAAGCATTCTGATATTCTCTCTGTCACTGTGATGTTAATATATATATACATATGTCATGCCAATAAGCTTGAGGAGTCATGGTTCGCCATCTCAGACAATCACTAGATTCTTGGATCAGACCTGTGGTCTTATCCTGATTGTGCCATATGGCCAAGTCATCTGGATATTATCTCTTTTCTTTCCCCTGGCACTTTTCCCATCAGTTTTGTCACTAAGTTTTCAAGTTTGTTTCTCATGTGTGCGGGACCTGCGCATACACACCCAAAAAAAAAAAAAAATTTGACTGTCTACATCTAATTTCTCTACTCAGTTTACGGTTTTCATTTGTTTTTGAAGGACTGGTCATTTTTTTTATTTTATTGGTCTGTCCATGACATTATTTGCGTTTCCAAAGAAACCATATTCCCACTGCCATTAGATATTTCTCAACTTATTGGATATGTTTCACATGCATACAACAGTATAGGTTCTATAAAGCACTTCAACTCTCTCTTTCTCACTGCAATTGGCAGCTTTTTATTGGTAAGGCCATCTTTGCTATAGCGATTCTTGTTCTGATCTTTACAAGGCATCTTCCACCAGATGTTATGACTTCCGATAGTTGTATGATTGACCTGTTTAAGAATCTTCCCATTTACCCGGATGTTACACTGTGGTATGTCGTTCTTCTGGAGACAGCTTTTTCATACAATTTAATTCTAACCCTAGTCTCTTAGTGTGTAGTCACCGCATCCAGTATATTTTGATTATGATAAGATTAAGTTTGTGTTGACTGGACAATACACAGTGGGGTATTATAATAATAATCGTGCTGACCACCATTACCCTCCCAGCAAAATCTCTGGTCTTTATTTTATGAGAATGGAAGTAAACATCTGTGTAGGTAAACCAGTGTACTAATCAGCTGGCTACCACCGCCCTATATTTACCTTTTAGTCTGACTTCAGTTAGGAGTTTCATCTTATTTTATTGTAGCTGTCATTCACTTTATAATAACATTTTAATTTATTCTTAGCCTTATTTTTGTTGCCTGTTATCTTTGATTGATGTTTGTGAATTCTCATTGCTCACAGTAATTCTGTATTTTAATGACAGTAGCTGCTGATCAGCTACATGCGTGGTCAGATTATGTGAAAGACCTTTATGATGATACAAGAGAAGAACAATATGATCATCGGAATAATAATGAAGGACCATCAATTTTGAAGATAGAGGTTCAGAATGCTCTTAACCATATGAAAACTGGCAAGACCCCAGGTACAGATAACATCACAGTAGAAATGATAAATGCCTCAGAAGAATATGGAATTGACCACATCACCAGGCTGCTGAACGCAATATACGATACTGGGGATATACCTCCTGAATTATGTAATTCTATATTTATTGCAATCCCGAAGAAATCAGGAGCCATGGAATGCGATCAACATAGAACAATTAGTATAATGAGCCACATCACAAAGATTCTGCTGAAAATTATCATGCAAAGAGTTAGGAAGTAAATACAACCCGAAATAGGAGAAGAACAATGTGGGTTTGTAGAAGGCAAGGGCTCAGTAAATGCTGTGTATATACTGAGAACAGTAATTGAGCATTCTGTAGAAGTAAACAAGGATCTATATCTTTGCTTTATTGACTACACAAAGGCTTTCGATAAAGTGAGACATGTTGACATGATAAGGATGCTTGAAGATCTACAAATTGATGGAAAGGACCTTAGACTTGTAAAAAACATATATTGAAAACAACAAGCTGCCATAAGAATTGATAACGATGTAGGTCAATATCAGCCTATTAAAAGAGGTGTGAGACAGGGATGTGTAATATCTCCAGATCTTTTTTCCCTGTACAGTGAATATATATTTAGAAATATAGAAGATATGGAAGGAATCAACATTGGGGGACGATACATCAATAACATTAGATATGCAGATGATACAGTCTTGATTGCAGACAATGAACAAGGACCTGCAAAATTTAGTAGATGCGGTTGTTGCACACAGTGAACAACTAGGGTTAGAATTAAATTGTAAAAAGACACAGATTAAGGTCGTCACTAGGAAGAAGGAAATACCACAATGTGATATACGAGTAGATGGACATATTCTTAAACAAGTGAATCGATACTGTTATCTCGGCACAGTCATAACATCTGATGGGAGATGCCTTGAAGAGATTAGAACAAGAATTGCCATTGCGAAGGTAGCCTTTAGCAAGATGAAAAACATACTGACCAACAAAAAGATATCAATTGAAACAAGAAAAAGAGTGTTGAGATGCTACATAGAACCTATACTTTTGTATGGATGTGAAGCGTGGACAATAAGCAGTCAAGCTGAAAAACAGCTAATGGCTGTGGAAATGTGGTTTCTGAGGAAAATGCAAAGAATACCATGGACAGATAGAAAAACCAGTGAACAAGTCCTTCAAGAAACAAATGAAGATCGTAAACTGATTATAGTTATTAGACGTAGACAGTCAAAATTTTTTGGGCATGTTATGAGAAGAAATGAATTGGAGAACTTGGTGACAACTGGCAAGATCGAAGGGATGAGACCAAGGGGAAGACCTAGAAGCAAATACCTGGATGGCTTGGCCACGTGGCATGGTCGAGACAGGAATACAGAGCTGATCCACGACTTTGGTGATCGAGTGAGATGGCAGAACATGACCGCCCACTCTTACCTGCATGGCACATGATGGATGGAGCTGCTGATCAAGTGCCATCTTCACACCTAAGGTGTTCTGATGAAACTTACTAGTATGTCCTATGTTCTGATGATAAAGGTAGTCCCATAGTAGATTCTGCTGTTGGGTTGTGAAGTGTTAGGCCTTAACGTATTCTGGGCTACAACTTATGGGGATGGGGTGGTCAGTTCCTTTCATCACCACCTTTTCTTTGAATTGTCCTGCACCCGTTTTTATCAGACTGGGTCGACCCCAGAGCTGTAGTGGTCAGGAAAATAATAATCTTGCCTTTGTTGGGACTGAACCCGGTTAACTGCAACTGCAAGCAAGAGCACTTACCTTTATACTGCCACAGCTCCTTTTTTGTAGGTACATTTGGAAATCTATATTTACTGCTGTCCTTGATTCCTATTTTCTACCACTAGTTGAACTAACAATCTTTAATCCTATGTTTTCATGTTCTCCCTTTCTGCATTGAAATTTTCTGTTAAAGTATTGCATCTGTTTATATATCAAACAAATTTTTTTTTAATGCTAGTTTATTAGTGCAACTGCTTGCGTTTTGTAAAATAATTTTTGTCTTGTGTGTCAGAGAGCTCATTATTTCATATGTGTATTCTCAAAGCCCTTTGCTTTTCATAAACAATTTATACTTTCATACCTATCTTTCTCTCTCTTCTTTTTTTTTAAATGGATAACAGTTACTAGACTTATAATTTGTGTCTTGTAAAAATGAAAACATGTCAGTCCTTCTCATCCTAATCAGATTATCCAAATGAGATGAGACAGGCATTGAATGGACAGTTTGATGTATCAGGTCTTGCAGAATTGGAATGTGATATGGTTCATGTTTTCAGTATTCCTAAAAATGGTCATGGCTGGCGTGAGGGAACGGAAAAATCATCCTTCACATACCTGCTACTAGACCCTCGTATCACCGAGAACCTCCCCTTGAGGTCGAAAAATTTGTGTAAGTACTAGTAAATATCTGTACCTAGGAATATTGTTTCATGTAAATAAGGGCAACAACATCAGTGTTTTGCACATGTCAAGAAAACATTGAGAGTCATGTGGGTGTAGTGGCTAGATGCTCGCCTACTGGCCCGGTAGTCATGGGTTTGATGTACATTAGGACAGGCCGCATTCTAATTTTTTTTAATTGACCTCGGCTCCAGGTTGACCCAGCCTAAAAAGGGTGCCAAGAAAGGTCTAGGGAAGTAAAGGCTGCTGACATGGCACTGTCAGCATCATCATGGAAGTAGCAGCCACTGCTGGGAATTTAACTTGTACCACTGTCTTAGAAGTCATTGAGATCACTGCATGTTTCATAGAGGACTTTTGTGTTGGCATTTTGGCGACGGCATTACGTACAGTGAATGTTTTTACATCTGTCCGAGGTTGTTTTGTTGCATGAACAGCATTTCAGAGATAAAATGGCGTGGCAGGCTAGAAAACATCTAGAAACGAAACACCAACATCTAGAAACACCGAGACTGTAGGTGAACATCTGTTTGGGAAAGTGACTGCCACTTCCATTAAGGATGAATGTTTCGTGGAGGACTTTTGTGGTGACATTCTGGTGGCGGCATTATGCACAGTGTGCCTGAGCGGGCTGATGTTTGTCGAGACTCCTGTCTTTTCCACTTTTCACATGGGGCAGTGAGGAACATTTTATGTGATATTCACTGGCACAGGAACGGAGCATAATGGGGATGATCCGTTGTTGTGATGTTGGAACAACGACTGAACTGAACTGAGATCACTCTTTTATTTCATAGTCTTCCACACACACACAAAAGTTGCTTAAACGTTGACAGGGTCAACTTCATTGCACCAGGATTTATCCCATATGGCTCAGTCTCTTTCCACAGCGCGAAAAGTGTCGCACAAAGCACGAACTCCGTAGTTCCAGTGATGACCTTCAAGAGTCTCTTAAAATATGCACTCGTGAACCGAAGGACGTGGGCCAGAATCGAACCCACAATCTTCAGAGCCCGAGTCAGACACCTTGAATACTTCACCACAGAGACTCCCCTAAGTTGTCCAGTAAGGATGCAGTGCTTCAAGAAGCAGATGAAAACCACACATTGAGCAATCAACTGTTCACATTATATGGAAAGACAAACTTGAATGCGTAGCAAATATTGGCAAACTTAATGGGTGCCATGTAGTAGGTGCAGGCAAGAATGACGTCATATGAAGTAGAGAGAAATCCTCGATGCCAAATATGATATAAAACTAAGAGACGCATTAGAACCACAAGAAACATCACAGAGCGATTAGCCCAACAATGGCAGACTTGTGGGGAAATGGAAACAAAGAGGCAGTGCACGTTTGGAGGTCTCTAAATCGAACTGAACTGATGGTTACTTGGCATTAAACCAGTGGCGGAATATTACTAACTGACAAGGAAAAGGCTTAGCAACATGATACCGAATATCGCCACGAATGAATGAACCAACAGTGAGAGAAAATAGCTGTATTGTCCAGAGCGGCAAGAAACATAACCGATGGAGAGAAAGAGATCAGAAGACGGATACCCAAATATGTCAACAGTCGTAATGACAAGGTTGGTGTTCCTGTTTTAATTATTTACCAATAAGACTTGCTGCGGACCTGGTGTAACAGGCCCTGGAAGTGCTAGATAGTAATTATTGGACATGTTAATCCTTTGCATGCTGTGAAACATGATTTATTTAACCGAGCCGAGGGCGCACTTTGTTGGAATTCATATCAGTATATTATTATGGAACAGCCGTGTCAGCAGCAGTATGGCAAAGGGGAAAGATAAAGGGATAAATATCTAGATAATTAGAAGAATTGGGGCGGAAAAATGACTACAGTTTAGATCTGAAGCAGTTGTATGTGTGAATAGAAAATGGTGATCATTCATACATTATCGACAAGGCATAAGGTATGTTCCAGTACTGAGATGTGTCAGCTGACCTTTTTATTTGCATCTATATTTAATCCTCACTGTTTATTCAGCATGCATATAATTTTTCTGAATAAAAGAAAGCTAACATGATCATTTCTTTCTATTTTGTGACAGCCGATCTTGAAGTGTTCAAGACGTTTATCTGTTCTATCTTTTACATTGGAAAAGGGAAGAGGTCTCGGCCGTACAGTCATCTATATGAAGCTGTGTCTAAAATGAATAAAGTCAATGCCAAGGTAGGTTATGGTCCATTTGGAAATGTGCAATACTTTTTTTACAGACCAAAACACATGCACACTACTTTATCTTCTTTATGCTTGCCCTGTGGTGTCTTTCAGCATCAGGGTCTTGTTAGAACTTTATGGGCATAGCCTGTGGAAGGACTCACACACGGTGTTCATTGCGACCATTAGTTTATTGCTTGTAGAGTCTGCTTGAGAATCCTTGCTTCCCAAGACATTTCCTGGTGCCTGTTTTAGACTGCATCAACCTGGCAGCCCAGGTCTGTAGATAGAAATCCCCCACCTCACAGATGTGAACATCTGATAACCAGACCAGCAGGCAAGTGCGCTAACTACTGACCTGCCTGCTTGGCAGTGGTCGTTATATGACCAAACCATCAGATTTCAATGACTTCCAATAAAATCTATTGCTGACATATACCCTGATCCTCTGTTCTTGTTACATTAAATATTTCATCTCTGTTTTTAATTCTTGTATGTCTTCCAATTATTGTCTGATATATACACAAGGCAAAGCAGAACTGAACTTAACATGTATAATTATAGACATTAACTGGGCATTTATTTAAGTATTTATATTAGTCATTTATACACAGAATGACTAATATAAATACTTAAATAAATTTTCAATCTTTAGTATTTCATTTTTAACATTTAAGAAGCATACAAATACAGCAATATTCTTATGTAATTCTTTTTTCATAATGTTTACAGATGAATGCAAAAGTGAAGCAGATAATAGATATATGGAGCGCTGGCCTTGGTGTGGTCTCACTTCACTGCTTCCAGTCCGTGATACCAGTAGAAGCTTATACAAGAGAGGCTTGCATGATACAGGCTATCGGTCAGTGCTCTATTTTTATATTTCTCTCTCAGTATATTGACATTTCGAGCAACTAGTGGGTTTAAGTTGGTGTCTGTGGCTTAGAGGTTGTGATCACTGCTTCAGTATCCAGACATGCCGGGTTCAAAGTCAGCACAAGCGATTTGGTAGCAGATCATTTTGTGTTGATTGTCACTGCCAGAGTGACAATGGTATGGGTGTCGGCAGTTCAGAAAGCAATGGCAAACTACTTAACGTAAAATTGCCTAGAAAATCTAGAAATTGGTAACCATTGTAAGAGGCTGTGTTGACCCCAGTATATAGGAGAAAAAATATTCAGGTGCTGATGGGGATTGAACCCAGGCCATTGTTTTGGTAAGTAACAGTATTTACATGCTAAAAATTTTGTGACACAAGGTCTCAAAATGCCCTGAGTCCGAATTTTACCATTTCTGCTTGTTTTTCTCTTTCTAACTGCCAATCTGGCAGTTTAGTGTTTTGCTCTGTAATTGCTAAATTTCTATAATAATTAATAAAAATGTAGTTAATGTCTGCCATGAGTCAACGTGTAGAGTAAGGGAAATAATCACAATAACGGTAAGATAAGGAGTTACGTATCCCTGGAGTACCCGGTAAAACTGAGTAGCATGATGATGGAGGTGATGGCAGTAACACAGGCTTTTATATGGCTAGAATCACAGCATTATACCAACGTGTGCGTACTAAGTGATTCAATGAGCATGATTCGGAAGGTCGAAGCTGGATCTATACGTAGACAGTAGACTGAGTCGCTGTGGAAGTCTGGTGTCTGTAAAGTCACCTTCATCTTCGTCCCGGGACATGCGGGAGTCGAGGGAAATGAACAAGCTGATAAACTTGCTGGCTCTGCACCCCCTGCAGATGGCCAGCCCATGGACCGTGCTGATGTTATTAACATCCTTAAAGTTATGTTGAGAACAGGATTTTGACGTCGGTGAATCCACATCGCTGTCCAGGATGAAAGACTTGGGAGTAAGAATTGGCACAGCCAGACACAAGAGGTACATCGGGAAAACGAGGTGCCTCGTCAACCAACACAGAGCTGGCACTATTAGCCACCGAATGTTGATGCATATGCTGGGGGGGGGGGAGGATCTGAGCACCTATGGACTTGTCCGGAGTGCAATGAAAATGCCCCAACTGATATCTGATAACTGAGTTGCTCAGTGCGACTGACCAGGAGATGTATCACGGGCAGAATCAAAGTACACAGGAAAAATGTGCGGAAACACAGACTGAAAAACCGAAAAGTTTAGCGAGTCACTCTGGGGTCAGGCTGTCAACATTGGTCAGGAAGGCTTGTGATATCAATATTTCTCCTCTTGAATTGAGAAGTAATATGAAAGATATTTGGCTACACTGAAGGCTTGAAATGAGGGAACTGAAGAACAAGTAATCCTCTTGTCGACGTCTACTAGAAGTTACCAGTATGGGCAATTCGCCAGTATATTATTCACTGAGTGCTATAATATTTCACAGCCACCTTTGAGGTGTGACAGGATGATACTCACTAAGCAACCGTAAGTTGAACTCTTATTGCCAATTTATTGACACAATAACTGACTTGTGTGTGAGATGACTACGTTTAGAAGAAACATAAATAGAAGAATACACGCCATCGTTAACACAGCTAGGGGCATCCCGGACAGATGACCGCCGACTAGGAACTGAGTACGCTGCGTAAGGAACAAGCACTGTTAGCACTGGGTGGGGAATATGGTCGATATCACATGAATCACCTTCACTTCCCCAGACATTTCCTGGCAGCCATGTTAAGCTGGCTGGACCTGGGAGCCATGTTAAGCTGGCTGGACCTGGCAGCCATGTTAAGCTGGCTGGACCTGGGAGCTTAGCTCGTTTCCTGAACTGCAGGGTCAGTGGGCCAGTGTCTAGCCACTAAGCTACTGCAGCTTCTGGCTTTCAGCAAGGCCATTGTATTTCAGTTTCTGAGACATGTTATGTGCCAGTTTTCTTGAATGTATCGATCCTGTAGAGTGTCATTTGTGATAGTTTTAATGGCTTTACACATACTCTCTAATGCCATTGTGGATCTCTGATCTGTATAGACATTCTTGAATTTCAACACAAAATTGGCCTTTGATTGTTTACCACAATTGTACACTATGGAGATTGAAGAGGGACCAATCAATTGACACAGATCCTTAATGACATTAATTTGTTATAAATGCTGTAAAAACTATTTCAACATTATATCACAAATCAATCAATGAGGTGCCATTTCCACAATGAAAGTTGGCTGCAATGGATCTCCAACACTGTTTCTCTCACCCTGTCTGTACATCTGGAAAATGTTATCTTCCCACTTGTATCATTGTCTACCTCTTGCTCTCAAGTATGGTTTTCATAAGAGTATTATGTCTTTTAATGTGGCCAAAATATTTCATTTGCCTCTTTTTTTTTTATTTCTTTCATCAACTCGCTTTTCATTCCCAGTTTTTCTAGAACCTCTATATTTGATTGTTTCTGTTTCCATGAAATAGACATATTTGTCTGTATATCCACATCTCCAGGGCCTCTATTCGACTTTCCAGTTGCCCAGACTATTCCCATTAAATTCTTAAAATTATCTGGTAGACATTTTTATTATGCTGGGTTGACCCCAGAGCCATATTATTAAAAACTAAATCTGCCTTTGCTGGGGATTGAACATGAGGCTATGTAAAGGGCCCTTAAACACATCGTAATGTGTATTTTTAGGACCAGATGGTGGATGATAGGGACAATATCATGCTGACTGCCACTACACCTCAGAACGTTTCTTGATGTGCCTTTCAGGCGACCCGGGAGTCCCCGTCAATTTTAAAAAGGCACCTTGATGGGAATTTGAAAAAAACGTGGCTGGCAGGCGAAAATCCCAGCCAAAACGGCTCCTGGTTTTTTCTTACATAGACACATTTAAAGCCTTCACTAAAACATGTTTCTCTTCCCCACAGGTCTGCATAAGCTGACAAACATGAAACAGGGAGACTTCTATGGTGCTGCTCTATCCTGGACCGCAACCCAGCGCAGAAAGATGGGTGTTTATCTTCTGAGAAAGGCATTACAGATATTTCTTGCTGAAGGAGAAAGACAGATATGTTTGCCTGATCTGAAAAGTAACTAGTCTTAATGATTATCATGTTTTAAACTGTAGTACAGGAAATACAAAATTTTTTTAATTAGAAATTTCATGTACTGGAAATTGTATCATTTATACAAAGCTTTAATGTGGAGTAAGAGAAGGAATTTTGTGCAAGTTGATTTTATTGTTAAAGATTGTTTTAAAACATATCTAGGTAGCTCTTATCTGTCAAGTATGCAGCAAGACTACTGTTTATCAAGCATGCAGCAGGAAAGTCATATTACATTCCTTTATACCCCCCTTTGGAGCACATGGATTACAGATGTGGCCTACCATCACATGTTGGTATATAACAGAAGCAATATCTGCACTTCTAGCAAACTCAAGTGCTTCACCACCATCAGAAATCAAAGTGAGGTGACTGATGTTAAACAGAGTTCCTGTTGGGCCTCATGTGGGTCAGTCCAAATTGAGCACTAATGTAGAGTAGTACAGCCCATTAACGCAGGCCAGAATGCATGTTGGGATATGGTGTTGGCCCATATTTCTGATGACTTAAGTAGTGTGTGTGTGGCAGAATAATCAAGCCACCTGCCTCATGCTCTGAAGTTCGTGGTTTTATCTTCGGACTCTCATTCAGCTCACGAATGCAATTTTTCTTTGGAGACCACTGGAGGTTTGTCACTGGGTTGAAGCTATGACAGCCCACTCTGCAGAAAGAGACCAAGCCTTTCAGTTAAAGGGGAGATACTAGAACAAGTTTCTCCTATCTTGGGCTTGTAATAACAAATGATAGTAGAAGTGAAACAGCAATTAAGAAGTGGATAAGAATGGCCAAAAATGTATTCGACATGGAAAACATCTAGAGATTAACAATACTTTAAAAAAGTGAAAATGTGATTACTGATTAAGAATGATGGGGTTACATCCTGTTCTGATTGGCTTAAAAATAAGTGGCTGGCACCATATACAACACACAACTCATGGTAAGAAAAGGGGTCCTTTACCTACCAGGGAAACATTCAATGTCATTACCCAAAGTATAATTCACTGGAACAAGAACAAACTGTTACAAATGCAGGCAGTTTTATGTCATGGTAACTATTTATCCAGTGCAGCCTCAATTTTCTGAAGAATCACTTGGCTAATAGAGGCCAGATCTGCATGACCATCAATATACTCTGCAACAAAATAGCAATTTGTGACCACATGATCATCACTCCAGCCACAGCTAAGGCACTTGCTGTAATAAACTAGCAGCCGACATTCTGTACATTAGTATATATCATCAGTACTGCCATGCTCATTGACTCATTAGCAAATAATGCCAGTGATCTTGTTCAACCTCTCCTGTAAATGTCAGTTATCATTTATAATATCATGAACAGTCAACAGGACCTTTCCCCGAACCTTGAGGCGTGCTGTGTAAATGGTGCTGGGTCCATGCTCACAAAACCAGTGGCCACTCTAGGGTGATGTGGCCAGCTTGACTTCCCACAATATTTTATGGTACCCATTTTAGGATTGGTTGATCTGTTCTAACCATTTCTGCTTAGATGAGGATTCGAACGCAGGCCAGTTTTTATGATAGTGCAGTTTGATAATGAATTCATGTGTTTCATATAATTTAATTGTATAATTTCCAAAAGAATTTATGCTGTACTTTTGTGTAGTTTGCTTATGTGTGTCACTCTATGCAGCATGTTTTTTTGGGGGGGTTATACATGGCCAGCTCTGTGGTGAATGGATTCCGGACACAATTTGTAATCCACATACCATGCTCAAAATACAGCTGCAGGCTATTTGGAAGCAGACAGCCTTGCATTTGTTTCCATACAATGGTATGAGTGCCAGTCGTTCAGGAGCAATGGCAAACCATTGAACGTAATCTAGCGCAGGAATCACAAACAGCCCCAAAAAATGCTGGAGGTGACAGCTACATCCTGTAAAGGATGTGCAACTAACACTGCTTAACCTCTAATTTGTACATCTTGATATGTCAATGTTTTAGGTATATTATATTTCTTGTGTTCTATTAATGGTGTTTCTTGTTAATTCTTGAACTCAGTTGTAAATTACCATACTGCTAACATTCCATGTGATAAAATATGCTACTTCTAGTTCCAGAAATGTATCATTGCCAGAGATCTTAAGGTTTGCTTGATACAGCTTTCAGCAGAACTGGAAGTTAAACAATGTAGTGCCATGATCATTCAGATGTTTTAAGGTTTGCTTGATACAGCTTTCAGCAGAACTGGAAGTTAAACCATGAAGTGCCATGATCATTCACATGATTTTAAGTATCTTTAGGTAACCTGGGGCTTCTGGTTTTTGCACTCGCTCGCTTTGAACTATTATTTGCTACTGCATCTAGAGCACTGAACTGATTTTTGCATGTGAAATAGCTTTCCCTATTACTAGCGTCGCTTGCCATCAAGTGAACCCACTCCGCCTTCCGAGGTACTTGTAATTTACGTCCACAAGTCAAGGACGAGAAGTCAACATTTTAGTCCAACTGACCGGTGTAGGGGTTGAACCAGATACCCCAGCATCAGCACACTGCAAATTTAAAAGCAAGCGCTCTTATCTATTCGGCCAAATAGGCCTGTTTGATGTCACTGTATGCCATTAGAGAGTGTGACCGTCTCTGATGTTTTACTTTGAGGGTGCTCCGAGTGGATGCTGCATACCTCATTGTTGAGTTAACACTGTTACCCACAACATGACACCATTAATGTATGAATGTGTGGCAGGCATAACCTGATCATACAAAACAACTACAGCGGCTTGCATTGCTTTCATATTATGATTAATTGTAAAAGATGTGTAACATTGGGAAAGGAAATATTTACCAATATCATCCTGGCTCTTAAGCTCATCCAGATGCTTCAAATAGGACGGCCAAACAATATTGTCAAAGTAGCCCGGTGTGTCCGGAGGATTGTATGTTCTGTGTCTGCAGAGAGGAGACTATGGTTAATTGCCAGGTGTGATAAAGCTTTTGTTTGCTTTTAACAAAACATTGGTAGTTAAAACCAAATATCACTTTAATATCCACTTTACAACAATACCTAGTAAAAATTGAGTTTTTTTTTGAAATATTACAAAACAGTACTCAATGTTTCTCCAATAATTTTACCATATGACTTCTTTTATATTTACAAGATTTTTCACAATACCTTTCTTGATTTTGTTCTCTTTTCCCCCCCTGATGATTTTAATTTGGACATGTGACTGATTGCTCACATTAAGCTCTATTCATTTCAACATCTTTTTATTTTTATGTTAACAAATGTCAATAAATAAATATTTAAAAAATGTGTGTGTGTTAACAATTGTCAACTGTGAATATTTTTAACATTTTGTGTCAACTATGAATATTTCCCACCAACTTCTACATTTAATATTTGTATGTATATTTTTGATAAGATATTTGTATATATGCATTTTACTTTGTCAGATCTATAAAATATAATTTTCTAAGAATGTTTGTGAAAAATTTTTAATATTAAAGTTTGTATCTATATAATAAAAACCCGGTCCTTATTTATAAATCTAACTAAGCTTTTGCCGGTCTTCCTGGCGTAGGGGTTAAGGACATTGTTCGTAATCCCGTATACTCTCGTACGAAACACAGCTGCGCGAGATTCGGTGGCGGTTCGCATCATGTTGGTTACTTACGGAGGGGATGTAAGCCGGTCGTTCAGAAAGCAATGGCAAACTACTGAACGTAAAACTTGCCAAGACACCAACAGCAGCTGAAAAATACTGGTGTTGACTGCATTGTCCTGTAAAGGATATGCGCCCCCCCCCCCAAAAAAAAAACTAAGCTATTACATTTTTATAACAATCATTCCAAATATGTATGAAATAAAAATATAAACATATAATTGTTAAACTTGTGAGTCTATAATGTCCAATCATCAATATAGTTGATCATGCACCATTCCTAATAATATATAGTTGTCCATTTATCTGGGATGACAACATTTTTGCAGCAGTTATGTTTAGGAATCATATAACAAATCTGAGTTAAGACTAAAACGTCCATGACTTATCATTGTAAGCACATTTTCCTGCTACCATGGAATGGCATCTATCTGATCACCCATAAGATACTGGCTGTGGATCTGTATCTCTGAGTGAAAGCACACTTGCCTACTGCCATGAAGTCTGGGATATATCACCCATAAGATAGTGGCTGTGAATTAGTGCATCTGAGTGGAATCGTGCTTGCCTGCTGCCATGAAATCGGATCTGTTACTGACAAGATATTGTTTGTGGATCAGAAACTCAAGAAAGCTTTCGTTCGTAATCACTGACTGCCAACTTGATTTACATATAGATATATATTGTTTTCCCTTATTTTGGACAAAAACATAACAACAGAACTCACCTCCTCCTTTCCTCACAAATTTCTTTGGTAACTGTCAAGAAATACTTTTTCTCTAATAAGGCGGCCAACTTGCTGGAAAATATACAATTTATTATGATAATTTGATCTTGCAACCTGTTTTTGTGTCTAATCTTGCAATGAGATGTATTATTGCACATTATATTTAAGAAACAAGAACTAATATTGACGCTTTAAGAATGAAAGTTTTAAGCAAATAAAAGGCACTTTTACACGTAGTTAACGTGCACTGGGAATAATGTGCTAGACCTATATTTGGCAGACCCATCATCGCTCAGTGGTTGATGTGGCCAGTATCATGCTGGAAGACATACAGTATCATAATTATATCACTTGCTTCCGGGTTCAGTCCTCAGTAGCTGCAGGATTTTTTGGACATCCAATGCAGCTCTGGAGACAATAAAGGATCATGAAAAGATTACCAGATAATTAAGCAATTTTCTGCAAATTTGGGAGGAATGGTGGTGACATGAGGATTATCATCATCCCACCTTACTATATACTGACCTAGTACATGCAATCACTTCACACCTCTATGGTAATATCTGCTGCAGAAGTCCCTTTATATTTTCATGTTTTATAAAATATGGTTAGAAAATAAGTTAACAAATATTTGATGTATGTGCATGTTCACTCGCTTTGAACTCAAGCATAGCCCATACACGTGCAACTGCTAGTAGCGCAATGGACTGATTTTTGCATGTGGATTAGCTTTCCCTATGACCAGTGTCCCTCGCCATCAGGCCATCCCACTTCGACTTCAGAGGTACTTGTAATTTACATTCCCAAGTCAACATTTTAGTCCAACTGATCAGTGTAGGGGTTGAAACCACTACCTCGGCAGCAGCACACTGGACATTTAATAACAAATGCTCTTGTCCATTCTGGCACACTAACCCCCAGTAACTAATATAGTACGTAGACAGATCATCTTCATTACACAGTGAACTATTGAGTCCATCGATGCTCAGATCCCCTCCTCAGCATCTCCGTCAATGCGTAGTGACTGATGATATCAGTTTTCTGTGGGTTAACAATTTTTTCCCTCCTGTATAGCTTCACAGTTTTTAACTTGATGCACTTGCAGTCTGGTCGAGGTTGCAGATTAAGTCATCACCAGGTTTAGTTAACAGCCTTGCCTCTTTCAAGGCATTCAGTGTATCAGCTGGGTCCATCGCTCCTTCCATAATAGCCCTGCCTGCAAGCCTATCAGCATGTTCATTTCTTTGCAACAAGTCTCATGCATGCAGCAGGTGATGAATTACACAACCAATTAAGATCTGTATTTTCTAATTACTTAGGGAAATAAATGTTAATACCTACCTATGGCTGAATATGAGAAATCCATCAACAATAAGAACAGCTGGCTCAACATTATTCTGTTGTCGTGTGATCCATTGTTCAACATCCCTCACCATTCTGTCCATCTCTAATGCACTCAGCGCTAAAAAGATGTTTGTGTTATAAAAATAAAGACCACACTTGTATTCCTGGATTACAAGGTTTTAACTCTGGCTAACAACAGACACACATTTTTAACAGGGTATCAACTTCAACCTGGAAAATGAGGGTCAGAAGCAACTGGTGTGTTTGTACATAGCTTTATGTTAGCAGTCTCCGCTCCGAAGTGGTTACGCAGCCTGCTTCATGCTTTGAAGGTTGTTGATTCCGCGCCACATCATTCGGTTCACATGCATTTTTCTCAGAGACTCCTAAGGGATTGTCGCTGGGGCTACGGAGTTTATGCTTTGTGTGATGCTTTCGGGAGACCGCTCTGCGGAATGAGACCAGGCCATGTGGGATAAATCTTGGTGTGATAAGTTGACCCTCTTGCTTTTTAAATCCTTGTTAGCCGATATAGTATATATCATAATATTGTATACTGCTTTAGTGTTTCTTTTGTTTACTGTCAGATGACAACAAATTTGTTTTCAATAAAGTTACTTTTTAAATGTGTTTTCTGTATTTTATGTTGTTTACAGATATAAAGTAAAACTTTGATTAACTGTCACCGTCGGGACCAGGGATGTGATGGATAACCGAATAGACGGATAACAGAAATCTCTTAATACTTATGCACAGCAACATGATTTCACTGCGGGGTTAGGACGAAAATGGAAATAAAATCCTTTAAAAGTAAATAATACATAAATTTTGGCTTTAATTTTTAAAAACGATCAATATAAACTTCAATATAAGAGTAGTAATGTACAGAAATGTATTGTAATACTATAAACCTAAGTTACTTTAAAATAATCTGTCATCCCCTAGTGTCTTTGAGGCTCAAGCTTTCTGCACGCTGATGTATCATATCTTATGCAGAAGTAGGATCTGTGTTTCACTTTCCTTATCTTGCTTTTCAAACCAGTCGATGCACTTTGATAACATTGTTTCTCCTTCTGAGTGGCTAGTTGTAGGTTTTTGGTTAAGAACTGATCATTCATCAGTCATCAAGTTTTCTTCTTCAATGGTAGTAACACTAGAAACAATTTCATCATCGTTCTAGATTTCAAAGCCTCCATCCATTTTGTCACATTCCAACCAATCTGCTATTTCTTCTGTTTTCAATGTTTAGTCCTACAATGTTGCACAATGTCTCAGTTCAGGCAAGAGTTTATTCCACCCATTCTTTAGGTTAGACACTGTAAGGTCCGCCCAGGCAGTGACAACATTGAAAATAGCGTCCTTTATGTTGTATCTTTTCTCTCTCTCTCCCTCTCCCCCCAAGAAACTGTCGGTTACACGAGTGATGGTTAATTGATGTTTAACTGTACCACCAGGTGGAATGTACATACGTTAGTGTAACTGTAGAAAGAGACTGAGCCAGATGTGCAAAGAAATCGATCCTCTCAACTTTAAACCATCATTTTATGTATGCATGCATGCTGTCAGCTGTTGTGGGGTAGGGGGGATATCACGAAAGATTTCTATAACCTTTGGCACATCAATCATTTCTTTAGTGAAAATAGATGTGCGTTATTATACTGTAGTTTTTCTTTATTTTCTATTGTGGAATGTAAATCTCTATTCCTGACATTCTGCTTTCTATGGGCATGTAACAGAAAAAGAGGACATCAGTGTGCCATTCACCACACATAACCAAAGTTTGCAAAGGCAACTGCAGTACACGCATGTAAGCCGCAATTATATAAACAAAAAGACATGACAGTCTCTTTAAAACTATTGTGGTGACATAAGACATATGATTGTGTGATGTGTATTTCAGTTAAAAGGGATCATTACGTTACTTCTAAAAAAAAATACAATGGAATCAAGCTCCACAAAAATTAACAATGAAGTAGGTCAATACCATTCAGTCATTCAGTAGCATGGTCAATACCAGCCAATCAATAGACGTGTGCGACAGCAATGTGTAATGTTTCTCCCCATGTGTTTAAATATACAAAATTTAAAGGTGATGAGAGGAATCGCCATTGAAGGACATAACATCAATAATATAAAATATGCAGATGACACAATATTAATTGCAGACAATGAACAGGATCTGCAGCATTTAGATTTGGCTATTGTTAATAGTAAGCAATTAGAGTTACAAATAAATTGTAAGAAAACAGATTATATCCGTCTGCAAGAAGAAAGAAATACCAAAATGTACCATTCAAGTAAATGGAACAATTTTTAAACAAGTGAATTGGTACAACTATCTTAGAACAGAACTATCTCAGAAAGATCTTCTGTTGTGATAATTTGGCTATGTCCAGAGTGTGCCACGTGGCCTAGTGTTTACACACCCGCTTCACAGGCCGGTGATCCGGGGTTTGTTTCCGGATCCGGTCAAGGATATGCACTACTGACGAGCTCAAACAAGAGCGAAACTCGAGTCTGGTGACGTAGATAGGCCTTAGGTTCATACCAGAATACGATCAGCGTTGCCAGTAGTGGGTTGTGCTCAATATTTATATCTTAGAACAGTCGTAACATTCGATGGAAGGTGCCTTGCAGGGTTAAAGAACTAGAATTGCTATGGCAATGGTAGCCTTTTGCATGATTGAATACACTCACCAATAAAAAGCTGTCATCACAGTGGAAAAAAAACAAGGGTCTTGAAGTGGTGTATATAACCAACACTGCTATTTATATGTGAAACATGGACAATAAGCAAACTGGGAAACATCTAAAGGCAGTGGAAATGCTTTCTGAGAAAATGCAAGGGATACCATAGGTGGATTGAAAAACGAATGACAGTTCTACAAGAAATAAAATGAAAACAGTAAACTGATTAGAGACATTAGACATAGATAATCAAGTGACAACTGGCAAAATTGGTGGGAAAAGAACAAGAAGTAAGGCAGATAAATACCTTGATATCTCAACCACATGCCATAATCAAGACTAGAACACAGACCTGATCCGAGATGCTTATATATATATAAATGAACCTCATACATGGTCATACAAAACATTGTACATACTGTCCCAATTCCGATATCCATTAAGCATTTCCACATTTGGATCATCTGGTGCCTAAAGAAGACAGAGAAAAAAGTTGATAGTACGCATAATGGTAAATTGTTACACCATGCAATAGAAATATCAGCTGTCATTAATTAATATATCAGGTTTACATATCATGTTTGTAAGGTTTCAGGTTTGTATAGGACCACTTACATGGCACATGGATACTTCCAGAAGTGCTCCAGCTTCGTCAGAGATATACAAAGAGTTTCTCAACACAGTACACAAACTGCATAGTACCTTTGAGGGTTCCCACATGAACCAGAATCCACACATACTATAAATGGCCTCTTTAGGCTATCCAGATGTCAAGAGATTTTTACTGTGTTGACAACATTGTTCAGCCTTGTCTGAGAGGCTTACTACCTTTAATGTGATCCACTAGCACAGGAATCAGACGTTGTATAACATTCATGGCTATGTTGTATAACATTCATGGCTACGTTGTATAACACTCATGGCTACGTTGTATAACATTCATGGCTTCCTTGTTTGCAATAGTCATCTACCTTTAGGACCAGAACTTTTCTAGTGTGATTGCCTGGTGGTCATGAGCTCAAATTCTCTTGGAGGCAGAGATTTTTCCCAGGTCAACTTAGCCTAAAATTGGGACCAGGACATTTCCCAGCATGAAAGGTGGCCCGCATGATACTGAATTATCACCCACCCATTGGAAAACTAAGGGGCTAGCACCTTATGTCCTTATACCCATTATAAATGATGGCATGAAAAGGGGTTGTTTATTTAGCTGACTTCTAGTTATAGGCAGATGTGTACTTCTACTTCAAGTGATGTTTCATGGTGAACTATGTCTGTCTCTCACTGTGCTATGCAGTGCATACATACGATATATTGTTATACAAAACTGAAGCAATGTCACGTAAGACAAGGTGGCAAGTAAGGTCATTTGGCAAAAATCTATACATTTATTCACTATCTGGGTTGACTAATCAGTGCAGTGAAGTACTACAAGGGGAAGACAGACATACCACCTACTGTAGGTTACTCTCTTGAAAGCCTGTCACTGTTGATTATTACCCCTGTGTTCCTACTAAGAACAATTTTAAACAGTAGTAAAATATGAAATGATTGAACTATCTACCACTGTATTCCTACCAGGAACAATTTTAAACAGTAGTAAAATATGAAATGATTCAACTATCTACCACTGTATTCCTACTACAGACACGATACTTGAACAATCTTAAACAGCAGTCAAATATGAATTGATTCAACTATCTATATAACATTTTTGAACTGTATTTATTATTGGCTATTCACTCTACATTATTATATGTGTGTGTGTGTTGGTGTGTGCATGCATGTTGGTGGGTTAGTGTGTATGTACATGCGTGTGGGTGGGTTAGTGTGTGTGTGTGTGTGTGAAATAAATAAATAAACTTATAACAATAAATCTAACAAAGAGGGGGAAAAGATCAAATTTTTTTTTGCATATCCTATTTTACAGGACATCGCTGTCAACACCAACATTTTATCGCTGTTGTTGATGTCTTGGCAAGATTACGCTCAGTAGTTTGCCATTGCTTTCTGAGCGACCGGCTCACACACCCCCATAAGTAACCAACGTGACGCGATCCGCTACCGAATTTCGCGCAGCTGCGTTACCCTACGTGGATATAAGGGATTACGGAAAAAGTCAATAATCCTTTCACCAGGGAGACCGGCAAAAGATCAAATACACAGAGATAAATATTGATGTTTTGATAAACTCTGATAATGTTGCTTTCACAATATAAAAAAGACACCTTGAATTACTGTATGTTGTTACTTTTCCTGGTATCTGCAACATTGCAAGAGTGTTTATGGCTGACAGATAATGGCTTCTTGCTGCTGCTGCACAATGTCTGGCCAAGCTTTTATATGTAGCCTACGGCAGATAATGGCGTCTTGCTGTTGCTGCACAATGTCTGGTTAAGCTTTTATATATAGCCTATGGCAGATAATGGCTTCTTGCTGTTGCTGCACAATGTCTGGTTAAGCTTTTATATATAGCCTATGACAGATAATTGGCTGTGGCGAAAAAGTTACGGACACAAATTTGTAATCTCACATGCCATGTGTGAAATACAGCTGCTGGAGATTTGGCAGCAGATCATCTTGTGTTGGTTTTAATACAATGGTATGAGTGCTGGTCATTCAGAAAGCAACGGCAAACTACTGAACATGCCAAGAAATTACAAAGCCCAAAAAATGCTGGGGTTGAATGCGAAGCCCTATGACAGATTGTTGGTTGGTTGTGAATCCTCTGGAAGACTGAGCTTGAACTCTTTTAAGTCCAATGTATTGGTATTCAGTTTGCTTAGGCCCCAGAAAGGGCTCGCATCTACTGGAGAGAGGTTGATGTAGAGACTTTTCTCCCCACCCTGAACTGAAGTACCATCTCCATGGGGACTTGCACAGCTCTCCTTCCCCTCTTCAAGCTCAAACACTAGTGAGGTGTGCCAGACTGGCATCGGAACTTCCTGTCTGTGGAGGGAATGTGACAAGCTCAAATACTAGTGAGGTGTGCCAGACTGGCATCGGAACTTCCTGTCTGTGGAGGGAATGTGACAAGCTCAAATACTAGTGAGGTGTGCCAGACTGGCATCGGAACTTCCTGTCTGTGGAGGGAATGTGACAAGCTCAAATACTAGTGAGGTGTGCCAGACTGGCATCGGAACTTCCTGTCTGTGGAGGGAATGTGACAAGCTCAAATACTAGTGAGGTGTGCCAGACTGGCATCAGAACTTCCTGTCTGTGGAGGGAATGTGACAAGCTCAAATACTAGTGAGGTGTGCCAGACTGGCATCGGAACTTCCTGTCTGTGGAGGGAATGTGACAAGCTCAAATACTAGTGAGGTGTGCCAGACTGGCATCGGAACTTCCTGTCTGTGGAGGGAATGTGACAAGCTCAAATACTAGTGAGGTGTGCCAGACTGGCATCGGAACTTCTCATCTGTGGAGGGAATGTGACAAGCTCAAATACTAGTGAGGTGTGCCAGACTGGCATCGGAACTTCACATCTGTGGAGGGAATGTGACAAGCTCAAACACTAGTGAGGTGTGCCAGACTGGTAACGGAGGGAATGTGACAAGGTCATGCACAGCTCATAAGGACTGGCTGAGGTTAGGCCTAGGTTTGTTGGTAGTGTTTCTTCCACAGGTATTATATCATTTCAGGGGGTTGCTGTACAAAGTGGTTAAACTGTCTGTCTCACGTTCAATAAGTCGTCGGTTCATTTTCTGACACTGTAGTTTAATTCATTCATGAAAACAATATTTTGGAGACCCCTGGGGGTCTTAACCAGTGCTATGGAGTTTGTACTCTGTGCAATACTTTCAACAGGCAGTCGTTCTGTTGAGTGAGACAGAACTTAAAGGGATAAAAAAAAACTCTTAGCAATGAAGTCGATCCTATAGATCTGTAAGCATTTTATTTTTTAGATATTTCACTGTTAATAGAATTAATTCAATGCCCAGAGGGAACCTATGGGGAAAAAAACCCTTAGAGTACCAGACACTAGGGTTCAAACCAACAGATCCAGATTTCACAGACATCTTAGCATCCTAGCCATCACACTGTTATAAATATGTATGGAAACATCTATATTTTTATACAATATACAAATATTTCCGTTAACTTTCAAAGTACTTAGTACTGATGGATAAATGTGTGTCTTACCAAAAAGTAATCGTCTTGACGCATCCATTCTGCACGGGGTAACATTCGACATAGCATGGAGCTCACAGATGATTTTCCACTGTTAGTTGCTCTATCAAGCAAACCAAATAATGTCATTATTCTTGTAATGCATGCATTCAGTTATACTTGTGACATGTCACACTCAAATGTGATTTGTGACATTTCAGAAATTGTCATAGAACATAACAAATAAGGGATTGTGTCTCAATCTATGGTGTTCAAATATCTCTGCCATGGACTGACATGCCTGGCAGCCGTTTATTCAGTTGTTTACTGTACACCTCAGAGCCTCTCACATGTTTATAGTACTCACATAGCTTAGATATACATAAGATCACCAACACTGAAATATTAGAAAGATCAGGTGGTGTGGCGATTTGTTCCTTGCTCAGTCTTCGTAGATTTAGATGGATAGGATACATTATGAGGATGGATGATGGTAGAATACCAAAGGACATCTTTTTTGATGAATTACAAATGGGTAAAAGATCTCAGGGTCTGCCTCTACTACAATACAAAGATGTGCGTAAGCGGGACATGAATGATACAGGCATGGATATTACATCCATTGCATGGAGGGAAAATATCAGGAACTGAATAAGGTCAAAGGAAAAAATGATTGCCAATAGGTCACACACCGAACATGTGAGATTTCAGATGGTGCGTGATGGTTGAAATGACCATGTGATCACATGCATCAACATGAACATTTACAGCACAAATTGGTCTGCTCAGTCACATTCAAGACCGCCATGGGTTGTAGTTATAATGCCCTTTTTAAAGCACAATGTAACAAACTAATGTCTGTCAAGACTGCAAGGTGCCAGTCAGTCAACTTAGATACAAGTATTTTTGTAAAGCTATCATATCAACAAACATAGCCAATTCTTCAATTAAAGTGAAAGAGGAGACATTAGGACAAGTCAATAATTTTTTCTTGCGTATAATTAAAAACATGATGGCAGGTGTAAGGCAGAAATAAGAAAAGGGAATAGGAATGGCTTCAACCTTGTTACCTTTGAACTAATGTTCATGTCTCAAGAAACCCCATAGTGAGAAAATATGTATAGTTCAAGGAATAGCACTGCCTGTGTGCTACTGGGACCCATTTTGTTTTTTTTGCATATCCCTTACAGGATGTTGCAATCAACACCAGCATTTTTCAGCTACTGTTGATGTACTAGACAAGATTGAGGCTCAGTAGTTTAGGGAAGCAAATAATAGTAACACTGTAACCTACCATGGCATGCGTGTCTTGAGAGGCAACTACAGAGGGTTGGTGTGAAATTGCTACCTCAGAAAACTGTAGCTACAAAATGCAACAAATCATGCCCAAGTCTATAAAAGGCTTTGAGTGAGTTGGGTTGTGGGCCTATGTTCCACTGGAAGAAGAAAACGAATAAAGCCGCTGACACTGTCCTAAAGTCCCCTACTGTCATTATCTCCCATTCCAAATGACATATTAAAGCGACTGAGTAAGAAAAGGCAGCATAGATCACAAACACTGAAATGGTTTAGTTTTTAAAAAAAGTTAAGTTGCATGTCCTTTACAGGATGTAGCAGTCAATCCCTCCATTTTCTGGCTGTTCGTGATTTCTTGGAAAGTTTACGTTCAGTAGTTTGCTTTCTGAACAACCAGCACTCATACAATTGTATGGAAATCAGTATAATGGTTTTGCAGCTTATACAAAAATTGTGTAAACATTCATTCTGTCGTACATGCAGACAACAAGCAGATTTTCACTGCATAATTTCTGTTCAACTCTAGCAGCATACAATATCAGACAGGTCTGTGTGTGCGCACAATGTTCTTGCGTGTGTAAAGGGAAGAAGAGCAACACACTGCTCTCCTATCATCATCCAGTGCCTTGCCGGCTGGCGTGGGCGATCATGCCTCTCCACAAATTATGGTCTTCGACAGCATGGATCAATTTGTATGTTGACTCCCTTCCATCCCATGACACAAGACTGTCAATAATCTTCTCATAATGTCTTCCTCTATCTCTTTCCGCAAATTTTTCCGGTTGTCACAACATGTTCCAGTTCTTGTCTTCTCATAACGTGGCCAAAAACGATGCCTGCCTCTCTCTGATTTTTGTAATGTTGACTCTGGACTCAGCTTCCCTTAAAATGTCCTGATTGCTCATTTTGGCTGTCCAATTAATTTTCAGCATTCTTCTATAAAACCGCATCTCCAAGGCCTAGAGATTTTTTTTGGCCTGTTTACTAATTGTCCAGGATTTGCAGCAGTAAGTTAAAAATGTTGTACTGAAACAATATATGTGTATCCTTTTCTAAAGACATGAGGAATTATTTACTTTTTCTAGAATATTACATGCATTTGTCCGTATAGCAATTTAGAAGCATAGTAATATTATGAAAAGTGAACTGGCACAGAGTCTGGTTTCAATCCTCAATTGAGAAGGCATTGCGTCCTACTATATGTGGCTCTGGAGTTGACTCAGCCTTGTCAAATGAGTACCAGAGATTTCTTCTGGTAGGGAAGGTGGCAAGTCAGAGAGACAGATCAGAAAAATAACGGCTGCTGCAGAAATAACAATATGAGATTTAAAACAGTTAGGCACCTGTGGCATAGTGTTAAAAGTTAGTTGCATATATTTTACATTGCACTCAATCCCAGCATTTTTTAGCTGTTTTTTTAAATTCCTGGACAAGTTTAGGTTCAGTAGCTTGCCATTGTTTTCTGTACATAAACACAGTGTACATACCTTACAATGGATGCACACACAATCAACAAAACTCACAGTGGGGGAAATAACAATAATACAAAATTAAAATAAAGTAAACATAAGCTAACCCACAAGGAGTCTACACAGACCTGTTTTCATCTCAGAGAAAGATAACAGTTCACTCCTCCTACAAATGTTAATATCTAGCATGTGTGAAGTTCTCTTGGTGGGGGAGGTGGCAAGTTAGAGAGAGTAGCACTCTTATAAATGCCAAAACCTAAAATATGTTAAATTCTTCTCTTGGTGGGGGAGGTGGCAAATTAGAATAAGAAAACAGGTGGGCACTCATATAAATGCCGTCTAGTACAGAGGTAGAAACAATTAAACATAACTCAGGAACCAGTCCCTTCTTATCAGGAGCCAGCATTTTTGTTTGCACACATGGGGCAAGAAAACGACTGAAAATTCATGTGCCAGATACAAATTTTCATGCCCCATGGCAACTATTTTTGATTTTTCCACCCCTGACGTATAAATTGAATCTTCTTCTTTCGTTCGCTTGAAATATGTCTATATCTGCAATGTTGTCTCTTGTATGAATTTAACTGTCTTTTTCAGTTCACACAGTGGTCCATAGAGTTTATCTTCCACTGTCGTCTCTCTAGGCCAGAAGGTTTGCCTAGATATGTTATATTTTGGGCGTCTTGGAGTATGTGCTTTGCTGTCTGCGACGCCAATAAATTGAATAAATCACTTCATACTCTTGCGTTTGTATCAGCCATGAGATTACATTGAAATCAAGCAATTTATTTCTGGAAGAAATAAAACTGTTTACCAAAATCTAAATAATAGTACTTACCCACCAATTCCTATGATTAAATGTTTTCTGCCCATTTGATGTTTCTTTCAATAATAACACCTGTATGACAATAAAGGCACTTGAAAAGTCAGTGCTTCGTTTGGCAGATAACCAATGACACTAATGTATGACAAACTGTCCTTCGCTATTCTTTCGTAATCAAGTTCATGTACATCTGTAAATTAAACAGCAAAGTATGTGCTGGCTTGTTGGCATAATGAAAATTGTTTATCCATCCTGAACGTCTTCACAATGTATTGTAGATTCGCTACTTTCCCATTCGTCTTCATTGGTGATGATTTCTTCCTCATCAATTTCAGGTTCAGAGGTCATATAATTGACTCCCACAGCAGCAGGGACGTCATTCTGGTTAAGTCTTTGCAAAAATGTCTGTAGCAATCTTTTATTCAAATGATCTGTCAAAGTGAGATCTCTCTCTGGCGCTTGCTCGTTATTCTCCTGATCTACGTTCACAGAAGTTTCATTGTGTCCATTCGATACATTTTCCACACAAATTTCATCCATATCAACTTCGTCTGCCATGTTAAGTTTATCAGTTCATTCTACATCACAGTTCACTTTTCAAGAAGAATCATTATTAAGTCATTAATTTGTAAGTTAACAACCACTTGGACATAGTATATATTTTCTAGTCACTGGTAATGTTTATCAGTACTATTTTATTGCACATTTAATTTGGTGCGTTACCCCATTAAAAAAAGGTGTTGCATATCCTTTACAGGAAGTAGCAGTAAACCCCAGCAATGTTTGGCTGTTTGTGATTCCTGGGCAAGTTTAAGTTATAGTTTGCCACTGCTTTCTGAACAACAGGCACCCATACCATTTCATTAAAAAAAAGCAACGTAAGGTGATCTGCTGACAAATCGCCCACAGCTGTGTTTCGAACACGGGTATGCGGGATTACGAACTGCGTCCGTAACCCCTTCGCCATGGAGCCGGACCCTAAGGGAAACAAACAATGGTGGCACAGAGGAATTTCATTAGCTTAATTAATCAGGGACACCAAGGACCGAGATTTGTATAGAGACATAAACACCTATGCTAGTTGGCAGGGCACATGATGATGATGATGATGATATAACATGCTTCAGTAGCTCTGACAGGAATTCCCATTTGCCTTTCTTATGCACTGGAATTAGTGGAACTGCAGTAAGTAAAGCTTTAAAAATACATTGGATGAATCACCAACACACCAGAAGTTTTGTGGCGATTCAATTCACTTTTCATATGCATGAGACCTACAGTTGCATATATTAATATTAATTATTATCATTATACATACACACAACTATTTTTTAATTCTGATAATTATGTTATAGTACAGCTACTTGACTCCTGTGCAGGCACACATACAAATCTATGTGAAAACATCATTATAGTCTCACACACAAAACTAAATACAGCTACTTGACTCCTGTGCAGGCACACATACAAATCTATGTGAAAACATGATTATAGTCTCACACACAAAACTAAATACAGCTACTTGACTCCTGTGCAGGCACACATACAAATCTATGTGAAAACATCATTATAGTCTCACACACAAAACTAAATACAGCTACTTGACTCCTGTGCAGGCACACATACAAATCTATGTGAAAACATGATTATAGTCTCACACACAAAACTAAATACAGCTACTTGACTCCTGTGCAGGCACACATACAAATCTATGTGAAAACATCATTATAGTCTCACACACAAAACTAAATACAGCTACTTGACTCCTGTGCAGGCACACATACAAATCTATGTGAAAACATGATTATAGTCTCACACACAAAACTAAATACAGCTACTTGACTCCTGTGCAGGCACACATACAAATCTATGTGAAAACATCATTATAGTCTCACACACAAAACTAAATACAGCTACTTGACTCCTGTGCAGGCACACATACAAATCTATGTGAAAACATGATTATAGTCTCACACACAAAACTAAATACAGCTACTTGACTCCTGTGCAGGCACACATACAAATCTATGTGAAAACATCATTATAGTCTCACACACAAAACTAAATATAATTATTCATCATCATCAATTGCCCTGCCAGCTGGCGTAAACGTTCATGATTCTCCACAGATCTCAGTTGTTGGTGTTCTGGATCAACTCTGCTGATGGTATTCCTCCATGTCACCGTCTCAATCCATCCAGCATCATTTCTCTTGGTATGCCTTTGTCTCTCTTCCCCTCGATCTTTCCAGTTGTCACGATGTTCTCCAATGCCTCTCTTCTCATCTCATTATCAAAGATAGATGTTTGTCTCTTCCTTATTGTTGTTTATAATGTTCTAGTTTCATTAGCCTGTTTCAGGCAGTCATTGTTAGTTACTCAGGCAGTCCAAGGAATTCGCAACATTCATCTCAGGAATCATATCTCTGTTGCGTCTAATTTCTTCTTAATTTGTTCATTAATATTCCAAGATTCACTGCCATGCAGCAAAACTGGTTCTGCATAGCATTTCAGCACTCTCTCTCTCTCTCTTACATTCAGTGATAATGACTTATTGCTTAAGATACTCTTCATTTTCTGAAATGCAGCCTTTGCTTGCCCTATTCTGCTCTTAATCTTTGTTGTACATCTTCCATCTGATGTTATATATGCCCCTAGGTATCTAAAATTATCCACTTGGTTAAGAATTTTCCCTTCTATTTCTATGTCACATTTTGGTGTCACCATTTTCTTTGATAAATCTATAAATATTTAAAATATAATTATTATAATGGTTATATATGGTTAGCTATTAAACTACCTCAACCGTTATATTCCTTTTTACTATCATTCAATTGAATTGATTATTGAATATAAAATGTAACTATAAAATAAAATATAATTTTTAGTTAGAGAAAGATACCCTAGGCCCTAAACAAAACAAAAGCTTGCTTAATCATTAGGCTAATGTAATGTTGTATGAACTTGTACTTGCATTATTTAATTATTATCTGAGCCAATGATAAATACAAATACAATCATAATCTAATTTTAATAAAGCTTTACTTTTATTAAACTTTTAATGATATAATCATATATGATAAATCATCAGTGCAAATAAATATTATTATTATTATATTAATTTGTAATATTATTATCAACATAATTAATGACAATCTAATTACTAAAATACTAAGCATCCTGCAAACAGTGAAAGCTTTGATACTTCTATTTCGGGTGATAAAAACAAGACTTCATGATCGACTGGTTAAAAATAAAAAGGTTCCATACCGCAACTCTGAAAAAAAAGGGACTTCTAATACTTCTATCAATGAATCAAGCAGTCCTTTTAGTAAAGAACTAATAGTAGTAATAATGTATGTGGTACGTTTTTAACTCAACAGGAAGTCTTGAGAGTTGATATCCTGAAAAATGTACCGGACCTTTCTTTTCTAAGACGAATTATTATTTATTATTTAATAAATTAAATTGGTGCTGGGACTCCTTACTCAATTAATTAGTCACCTTAGTAGTACAGAATTCGTATTATTAACTATTATCTATGTCAACCACTTATAAAACAAACAAAAAATCGTGGCACTTCAGTTGTAGAACACTCCAATCCAATTGTTCCAGTAAGACACTTAATCGCATTTAAAGTTCATTTAACGGCACTTCAGGTAGTCAGAGCATGAAACATGAACAGACGACGCACTACAGTTTAGCAGTACAATAATTATAATGTAGTTGCGTCCTCTAAAAAGTACTGGAGAGTTTTGGTCATAGACCACAGCTTTAAAAAAAATGTTTTGCATATCCTTTACAGGACATCGCCGTCAACATCAGCACCTTTCAGCTGTATGTTGATTTCTTGGCAAGATTACGCTCAGTAATTTGCCATTGCTTTCTGAGCGGCCGGCTCATTATCCCGCAAGTCACGAGCGCAACCGCTTCCAATTCTCGCCTCGCTGCGAGACCCTGCGTGGATAAACGGGATTACGGAGAAAGTAGTGTAACCCCTCAGCCAGAGAGACCAGCTGACCATAACTTTTTTTTGCATATCCTTTACAGGACATCGCTGTCAACACCAGCATCTTTCAGCTGTATGTTGATCTCTTCGCAAGATTACGCTCAGTAGTTTGCCATTGCTTTCTGAGCGGCCGGCTCACATACCCCGTAAGTTACCGCCGCGATTCGAACCACTGCTGATTCTCACCGTCATCACGTTACCTACGAGAGTATACAAGATTACGGAGAGAAAAGTCGCTAACCTCTAAACCACGAAGCCGGCGACCATAACTTGTCTTTAGGAAGGGAAAATCCTAACTGCACCTCCCCGTGGTAGAGGATGGAAACACACCACGGTGTGGCTAACACGGCTCTGGGGACCGAGTATCCACCGGAATAAGTGGACAGGCTCGCCATTTTGTAACAGTGCGACTACATACTAGTGTCTGAGATCGATATGTCCGCCTGGAACAGCGATGCCCTGCAAGTGCAGGCATTAAGAATAATGACACCAGTGCAGCTTGTAATCGTTAACGTCTATGCGCGAAATGGGAAGGTCGACGTGCGACAATGGCAGAGTTTGTTCGATATGGATGAAAGGCATATCATCTACTGCGGGGACTTCAATGCCAGAGGCAGTCAATGGGGGAATTGCATCACCAATAGACAGGGAGAAGATTTGGAGGACGCCCTGGCATCTGCTGCCCTAATCTGTCTGAATGATGGGAAGGTCACTAGAATGGCCACTCGACCAGGCGACTCTGACAGCATCATTGACTTGGCTCTGGTGTCGCCCACCATCGCACCAAGGTGCCGGTGAGGCACACTGGGATACCACGATAGTGACCACTACTCTTGTGTCATCCTGATCAAGAAAGACGGGGCCATGAGTCAAAGAAACAAGACCAATGCCTTCCCGTACGACACCACTGGTCAAGACGCCATAAGCAAGATCAGAAGAAGGAAACTAACTTCCTCCCGTAGGAGACAAGAAAGATGGCTGCAGCCACCATGGTGGAATGGAGAGGTCGAGAAGGTGTGGCTGGGAAAGAGGCAGGCTGTCAAAGACTGGCAAAAGGCCAGAAAGGCTAACATGCCACAGGTTGAGTTGGCGAACCTGAAGACTGAGGTCGTTAGGACGACGACTTTATTCAAATCCTGCGCCAAACAGGCCAAGGCCGACAAATGGGACGAGTTCTGCAGGAAGGTGTGCTCCGAGCAATCTCTTACGACATTCTGGCGCCTCCACAAGAGCATGAACGGTGCTGCACAACGTAGGGGTATTCCAGACTTTCAAGGCACAGACCTCGCATGGAAAAAGTCGGATGCGGATAAAGGTAAGGCCCTTCTTGCACGCTACATAGAACAGACTGACCAGAAAGACGAGCCCGCCAGACAGAGGACCACAACAACACTCTCTCAGTTGTGCGAGGGGTCGGGACAGACGAAGAATGGACAATCACAGTTGACATATTGCGTGCGATGCTCAAGAAATCACCTAACACCGCCCCAGGCCCAGACGGCATCCGATATGGTGACCTAATGGTGATATCAGATGATGACATGGAAGAACTGGCCAGAGAATTCAACACCAGTATCCAGAGGGGTCAGGTCAAAGAAGAATGGCTACACAGCTACTTGCTGCCGCTGCCAAAACCGAACAAAGACCACTCCAAGATAAGCGGCTACAGAATCATTACGATGCAGAATACTGTTGGCAAGCTACTGGAGAAAATTGTAGCACACAGACTTGCTTGAAACTTGAAACTTTTCAAAACCCTTTGGAGGAAAGCGTTGACCAAACTTGGTTGAACATCAAGAATACACTTCAATCTACCGCAGAAGAATGTCTCGGTGTGTCAACCACGCATAGAAAGAACAGATGGTTCAATCAAAAATGTGAAGAAGCAGTCACTAAGAAGAAGAATGCCAGACATGTATGGTTAAATGACATCAATAACATCCAAAAGGAAGAGCATTATAGAAATGAATGTAAAGAGGCTACAAAAATAGTCAGACAGCAGAAGCGAGAATATATGAGTAATATAATCAAAGATATGGAAACTAATCACCAGAAAAATGAATCCAGAAAGTTTTTTAAAGTACTGAAGTCAATGAAACGAGGGCACCAACAAAACACATATGGTTTAAAAGACAAAAATGGGAATATGATAAATACCAATGAAGAAATGTGCAACACATGGAAAGAATATTTTATTGAATTACTAAATTGTGAAGCTCCAAGTAACATTTTCCCACAGGAAGAGGTTCTAACATGCGAACCACAAATTGAAGAACCTACATTTGAAGAAATCCTATATGTAATCACACGACTTAAAAACAATAAGGCAACTGGGACTGATGGAATTGCTGCTGAATTTATAAAGGCAGGTGGCCATGCATTACATCTAAAGCTATACGAACTAATAATAAAAATCTGGAGGACAGAAGAATTACCCCATGACTGGAAAGAGTCATTATTGATACCTATCTTTAAGAAAGGAGACAAGTTCCAATGTGGAAATTATAGAGGAATATCACTACTGTCCACAAGCTATAAGATACTATCTGCAGTATTACTAAATAGACTAAAACCATATTCAGAAGACATATTAGGTGACTACCAGGCGGGTTTTAGACAAAACAGATCAACAATAGATCAGATATTTATCTTACGACAAATAGCCGAGAAACATTGGGAATATAAAAGAGATCTCCATAACATTTTTGTGGATTTTAAAAAGGCTTATGATAGTGTCCATAGGAATAGTCTATGGAATGTTATGCAGGAATTTGGAATACCAAGGAAGTTAATTAACATGACCAAACTATGCATGGAAGATACTTATAATATAGTAACATATAAAGGCAGGAAATCAGACCCCTTCCAAATAACATCTGGCTTGAAACAGGGTGATGCACTATCGCCGCTACTCTTCAATCTGGCTCTAGAGAAAGTTGTAAGGAAGGTAAAGGAGGAATGTGATATTGGAGGAACATCCAAGCTGCTTGGTTATGCAGATGATATAGATATTATAGGGCAAAGTGAACAAAAGACATTAGAAATATTGACTCACTTAAAGGAAAAAGCCCAACAGATGGGGCTGGTTATCAACCAAGATAAGACAGAATATATGGTAATTTCAAGAGACGGAATGGCTAAAAACTCTGGCCACATACAAATAGATAATATGACCATTAAAAGAACGGAAACATACAAATACCTGGGTACAATCTTCAACTGCTCCAACATCATAAGGGAAGAAATACAAACTAGAATCAACTCTGGAAATAAGATATACTATGCACTACAACATCTACTAAAATCAAAGGCGCTATCTCGTAACACCAAAATCACAATATACAAAACACTGATCAGACCAGTTGTGCTGTATGGCTCTGAAACCTGGAGTACAACGAAAGGAGACGAAGCCTTGTTACAAACCTTTGAGAACAAAATTTTAAGACGCATCTTTGGACCCATTAGGGATACACAAAGTGGAGAGTGGAAAAGAAGAAGTAACAAAGACATTTATGATTTGTTTAAGTCCCCGCTAATCACTGGTATCATGAAGGCTAATAGACTACAATGGCTGGGGCATATAGAAAGAATGGAAGATAATAGGGAAACAAAACTCGCTTACACTCAGGAAATAAATGACCGTAGACCCCGAGGTAGACCAAGAAGGCGGTGGAGAGATAATATACATACAGACCTACAAGCACTTGGAATCAACGACTGGCAAGAGAAGGTCCACCAGAGAGACGAATGGAGACAGATTGTATTTGCAGCAAAGAACCTCAATGGCTCGGAATGCTGAAGAAGAAGAAGACTTGCTTGGGACTTGGAACAGCTCGGCTGCTTCCCGCCCACACTTGGAGGATACAGACGCAACAAAGAGTCATGGCTGAATGCGGCGGTCTTTGCTCAAGATGTTTACGAAGGATTTCAGGTCAGAGAAGAGACATGTGCGGCCGCCATAGACTTAGAGGACGCATATAACAGAGTATCTTTCGAGCACTTGATGCAAACCCTCCTCAGACTGAAAGTGCACCCTCACCTTGTACGATGGATAGCTGCAGTTCTACTCCAAAGGAAGGTGGTGCTAAGATGCGGGAGTTGGTCTTCTGAGCCGATAACGATATGTCCAGGATTGCCGCAGGGTTCACCACTGTCACCAGTACTATTCAACGTGTATACGGTGCCGATCACTGAACAACAGTTGGATGGGAGGGGTAGGACTCTATCATTCGTTGACGACATCCTCGTGTATCGACAGGGTCGAGATAGACAGGCGGTTGCCAACTATATGCAGGGCGAACTAGATCGAATTTCCTCATGGTGTGCTGATGCCGATGCCCTTGTCAACCCTGCAAAGGCAACGGTTACATGGTTCTCACTAAACAACCATATTGTGAAAACAGACCTGCCGGCAGTAAGAATGGATGGGAGCATTCTGAGTAGAACCCAGTCAATGACATATCTTGGCGTGAGGCTTGATCGTAGCCTGTCCTTCAGAGATCATGTCGATTATGTCATAACGAAGGCTCGAAAAGGTTTGGCAGCAATGAGAGTCATGGCGACCGCCAATATCGAGCAAAGACTGCTATTACTTCTGTTCCAAGGACTTGTGCTTTCACGCATCGAGTATGCCCTGGCCATCCTCACTGTCAGCCCTACACAGATTGGAAGACTTGAAAAGGTACAAAACGAAGGGCTGCACGAGAGACACCAGCTGTGTAGCAATGAGATACCTCCTTGACTTCCCGACAATGGAACACAGGATCAAGATCTGGAGAGCTCGTGCATACTTAAAAATAAGTGCAGATGAGCAGCACCCTCTGCATGACGCTGTATTCAGAGAAAAGGGTGACAGGCTAAAGAGGGGCAAATCATGGATGGGTCGGGCGGAAGATGTCGTCGGACAGGTCTGCAGTCTTACCAGTATCAACCCCGGCAAGGAATGGGTGCCGGTGCCTCCAGCTTTTAAGTGCACTTTCTCCTGCATTATCACACTCGACAGACGGTGCAGAGAGCAGAACCCTGCCGCTGTCAATGCAGAGGTTAACGCGCTCATCTATGATCACTCAGATAGCCCCGAAGTGCTCATCTATACAGATGGATCTGTTGTAAAGCAGCAGAGGAGTGCGTGGGCATTTACAGCCATTAAAGATATGGCGAGAACAGAGGATTTTGACGCCAGTGATTCCACATCGCTCTCCAAGATGAAAGACCTGGGAGTAAGAATCGGCACAGCCAGACGCGAGAGGTACATCGGGAAAACAAAGCGCCTCGTCAACCAACACAGAACTGGCACTATTAGCCACCGGACGCTGATGCATATGCTGGGGGGAGGATCTGAGCACCTATGGACATGTCCGGAGTGCAACGAAGATACCCCAACTGATAACTAACTAACTAACAAGTGGACAGCTCTGCAGCTGAGCAGAGCAGGGCACTCACTTGTCCTTACAGTCGGAAATGGCTGTTAAAGTTAGAGGTAAAAGACCACCATGTCAATGTGGAAGGCAAGGGGAAACCACCACATTATCTTCCCAAGACTTCATGGCAAAACACATATGTTAGTGAACGACGTTAATGGCTGTCTTAGGACATCCTCATCCGGTAGGGACAGTCATGAGCCACAGGTGACACCAGACCGTCATCCAGCTACTGATGGCAAAATCATAAATAAAATAAATAAATTTAGAGTAGGAACATGGAATGTTAGGACATTAAATGAGCTAGGAAAGTTGAACAATGTTCTAAGAGAAATGGATAGCATGAATATGAATTTCTAGGCGTTAGTGAGATGAGATGGAAGGGATCGGGCAAAATTATAGCTGACAACCACACAATAATTTATTCTGCAGGTGAACACATGAAAAAGGTGTATGAATAATATAATACTTGACGAAGAAACAGTCAAGTCACTTAATGGATACTGGTGTATTTCAGGTAGAGTTATTTTGGTCAAAATCATAGGCAAACCAATATATATAAATATTATACAAGTATACGCACCAACAACAAGCAGTAGTGATGAAGAAATACAACACTTTTACGATGAAATAGAAATGGCGATGGCACAAATTGGATCACAGGAAATAACAGTAATACTTGGAGATTTTAATGCAAAAGTAGGAAAGGGGAAAATGGAGGATGTAGTGGGGAATTATGGTTTAGGTACAAGAAATGAAAGAGGGGAAAAGCTAATAGAATGGGCAAATATCAATGATATGATAATTAGAAACACGTGGTTTAAACACCATAAAAGACGACTATACACATGGAAAAGCCCTGATCAGAAAATACGCAACCAAATTGACTACATACTAATTAATAAAAGATTTAGAAATGCTCTAATTAATGTAAAAACAATGCCTGGCGCCGACTGTAATAGTGATCATGTACCACTATGTGGACAAATAAAAGTAAGATTAAAGAAAGGGAAACAAATGGTTAGGAACATGAGATTTAATAAAGAGGTTCTGAAAGTAGATAAAGAAATTCAAGAACAATACATAGTGACTGTGAAAAATAGGTACAATGCAATAGCTAAAATACAGAGTATGAATGAACAATGGGAAATGTTAAGGGACTCCATTCATCAAACTAGCAAAGAAATATTACCGGAGAGAAGCCAAAAAGCTAAGAATAAATGGATGAATGAAGAAATCTTAATGCTGATGGACAAAAGGAAACAGAATAAAAATGACAAACAAGAGTATGCTAAGATAAATAAAGAAATAAGAGATAAATGTGTGAAGGCAAAAGAAAGTTGGTTAAATGAGCAGTGCAAAAAAATAGAATTAAATGCCATTAAAGATACAAAAAATATGCACAGACAAATCAGTGAGCTCACGGGAAGAAAAATAAGAATAAATACAGGGTGTTTGAAATCAAAAACAGGAAAGATATTATTGGAGAAAGGTGCTATAATGAAGAGGTGGAATGAGTATATAAGAGAATTATATGATGGGGAAAGGGAAGAATTAACAGAAGAAAGTAACGTAGAAGGTCCACCTATTCTAAAAGAAGAAGTCGCTGATGCTATGAAATATATGAAGAAAGGAAAAACAGCTGGACCAGACGAAATCATAATAGAAGTATTGGGAGAATTTGGAGTAGATATATTAACCAAAATGTTAAATGTTAAATTACAGCAGTGGATATCTACCCAGTGATATGCTGAAATCTGTATTTATAGCTATACTAAAAAGACCAGGAGCAATTGAATATGAAGATTTTCGTACAATTAACCTCATAAACCATATCACTAAGCTTCTGCTCAGAATCATAATGAGAAGAACCAGAAAGAAAATAAAAATGGAAATTAGTGAAGAATAGTATGGATTTGTGGAGGGAAAGGGCACAAACAATATATACATTACGGACATTAATAGAAAGGTCAATAGAGAAACAGAAAGACATATATTTATGCTTCATAGATTATACTAATTATTTGATAAAGTAAAACATGATGAGCTGATTAAAATGTTGGAAGATATCAACATTGATGGGAAAGATTTAAGAATAATAAAGAATGTTTACTAGAACCAAGTAGCAGCAATTACAATTGGAAATAAAGAGAGTAGTTACGAACACATAAAGCTAGGAGTACGACAGGGATGTGTCTTGTCACCAGATCTCTTCTCCCTATATAGCGAAGTAATAATGAGAGAGATCAAAGAGAAGCCAGGAATATTAGTTGGAGGTTATAATATAAATAATATACGCTATGCAGATGACACAGTATTGGTGGTAGATAAATCAACAGACCTACAACAATTGTTGGACACTGTAGTAACAGAGAGTGCAAGGAAAGGACTCTCCTTGAATATCAAGAAAACAGTAACAATGGTGATATCAAAGAAAATGGTGACACCAAAATGTGACATAGAAATAGAAGGAAAAATTCTTAACCAAGTGGATAATTTTAAATACCTAGGGACATTTATAACATCAGATGGAAGATGTACAACAGAGATTAAGAGCAGAATAGGGCAGGCAAAGGCCGCATTTCAGAAAATGAAGAGTATCTTGTGCAATAGGTCACTATCACTAAGTGTAAAAAAGAGAATGCTGAAATGCTATGTAGAACCAGTTTTGCTGTATGGCAGTGAAACTTGGAATGTAAATGAACAAATTAAGAAGAAATTAGAAGCAACAGAGATATGGTTCCTGAGACGAATGTTGAGAATTCCTTGGACTGCCAGAGTAACTAACGACGACTGCCTGAAACAGGCTAATGAAACTAGAACACTATATACAACAATAAGAAAGAGACAAACAGCTTTCTTTGGTCATGTAATGAGAAGAGAGGCATTGGAGAACATCGTGACAACTGGAAAGATCGAGGGGAAGAGAGGCAGAGGCAGACCAAGAGAAATTATGCTGGATGGATTGAGACGGTGGCACGGAGGAATATCAGCAGCAGAGTTAATACAGAAAACCAAAGACCGAGATCTGTGGAGAGCCATGAACGCCTACGCCAGCTGGCAGGTCACTTGATGATGATGACTTAGTTGCTAAATTAAAAGGTTTTATTTTTTAAGCCACAGGTTCTAGATTATCTTATCATCACCGAGTGAGTAAATTATTCATTATTTTGTGACACCTAGGTCTATGGCCACCGACTAGTACAGTCACTGCCCAGAAGGAAGGCAATGGCAAACTACCTTCTGCAAAACTTGCAAAGAAACCATAATAACCATGAAAGAAAACGTAAGAAGAAATAAATTAAACGACGACTATCAATTGCTCTTCAAAGACTAAAACAACTGAATAAATTATTGAGTGGGACAGACAGAACTACAAAAATTAGATTTTTAAGAGCATGTATATTTCCCATTGCAACATACGCCAGTGAGACCTGGGCACTTACTCAACAAGCTGAACAGCGCATAAATGCATTTGAATATAAATGTTATAGACGAGTTCTAAGAATATCTTGGGTAAAGAAAAGAACAAATGCATCCATACTTCAAGAGCTGAATATTGAAGAAGGTTGGCTATTAAAGACGATAAAGCAAAGAAAACTGAACAATTTTGGTCACTTGAAACGTCTTATTACTTAGTGACAACTGGAAAGATCGACGGTAACAGACCAAGGGAAGGACCGAGAAGTAAATACCAGGATGGCTTGGCCACATGGCATGGTCGAGACAGGAACACTGAGCTGATCCACGACTCTGGTGATCGAGTGAAATGGCGAGTCATGACCGCCCACGCTTTCCGGCATTTCACATGATTGATTGATTGAAACGTCACGAAAGTTTGGAGAGAACAATAATCGAGGGGTATATGCCTGGGAGGAGAGGAAGAGGAAGGCCAAAGAGAAGATGGGTGCAGGATGTGGCGGATGACCTCCAGATGGGTGTATCGGACGCGGGACATCTTGCTTATGATCGAGAGGTTTTCCGGAAGGTTGTTACGGGAGCGAGGTTCTGCAAAGGACATGCTACTGAATGAATGGTCAAGAAATTGTGAAATGTATCACATGCTACAAAACGTCGCTTTGAAACATTAGTGTAGATTGATGGACACGGCGTTAGACTGCTTTGTGGGTCAGGTAGACCGTAGACTAGAAGAAGATACGACCGCTGAAAAATCCCAAGAGCTCGTCGTCTGAGTATGAAATTTATAGTATGAATTCTATTTTACTTCATTATCATCACAGAAAACAGAGGGTGGGTGCTTGGTTATTGTCACGTACACTGCCATTTGAGATTAATAGGTTGTCGTTTTGATTTATTACGCTTACAGAATATAACAGAGAAGATAGATTGAAAGGGCAAGGTAATTTAGGGCAGACGGGATAGTGAATAAAATAAAATTATATGGGTTCACTTGAAATGGTCTTGATGAAGGAAAGAGATTCTAAACAGTAAACTCGATATTGCTCCTCACTTCGTCGGATATTATTTTTGGTTTGTTTTCTACGTAATTGTGTTGTATCTGTTTGCGCCTTTTGACCTACTTATGCCCGGCAATTGTTGACCGGGTTAACCTTCCTTGTAATGTAGTTTCGTAGGTCATTACACGACCTGAGTGGTGACAAGATCTTCCACCTTCTATCTATAACTGGTGCCCACATGTTCTCCAGAATATGTCGCATGTTGCCGGTCGATCCTCAAGGGAAGGCTAAGGCAAAGCATGGGTATTACCTGCCATCCAAAGAGGTTTCTATAAATGCGGAGCTGACACATGCAGCTATGGTAGTGGGCTCACTCAAGCAATGGTCATATCCTGCATACGATTGCTTAGCCACACTTCTAATATATTCAGGGTGATCAGATTGTGTAAATACAGAACCGGGACATCCTTTGTTCTCTTCATATTGTTTCCATTTTCCTCCCACTATAACATAAGCCCTCAGCCAACACGTACCAAGCCATTCTATCATTTGCTACCTCTGTCAGCCTCTCCAAGTCTTTCTCATTGTATTCATCTGTCTCTGCTTGCTTGCTTGCGTTCGCTGGCTGTGAACTCCAGCGTGAAGTCCTGTATGTCGGATGAAGACATCCTATTGTCCAGCAAAGTGTGATGTTATACCGGACTGAGGTTTGCGTGAGTATCCCTTGTCCCATGTCTGGCTTATTGGTGTGCAGACTGGTGGTTCCTCGCCGTGCAGGCAGATACTCTCCGACTTCGGAAGAATCAGCGATTCTACTACGTTAGCCAGAACCCCGCCGTGCAGGCAGATACTCTCCGACTTCGGAAGAATCAGCGATTCTACTACGTTAGCCAGGACCCCGAAGGGACCTGTTGCCCAGGACGCACGACTAGGGCATGTTAGTAGGTCTTGGCCAGTATAAAACCTGGCCCTGGTGCCTTGGAAACACCTCTGCCCCTCATCTGTCTCTAATTCTCATCGTGTGTTTTAGGTCTCTTGACTATTTCGTTGGGCCTGTATGTTATAGCCATCGAAGACTTAAGAAAGACCAGCAGACACGGATTATCTGGTGAAACTGCTATAGAAAGGGGGCATTCTGGAATGAGAAAATTATAAAAGATTAATGGTATTGCCATGATCTCCCAGGTCGATCCAGCATAAACTGGCTAAATGGCTAGCAAGAAATGTTTTGGAAAGTAAAAAAAAAAAAAAGGGGGGGGGGGGGGCAATATCACCCACCGTGTACCATTTTGTCTATAAAAATATGGGTCTGCACGATATATCCAGTCTGCCTTAAGGTTCATAAAAGGGTCTTTTACTTTGGGTAGGGGTCACAACAAGTAGGTCTAACAATTCATGGGGAGAAAGACGAAGATTATTAGAATTAATCAAGCAAATGATAAAACAGTTAGCAACATATCCTTTACAGACATGGCAGCGTTTCTGGGCTGTTTGTGATTTCTTGGCAAAATGAACTTTCAGTAGTTAGCCATTGCTTTCTGAGCCACCGGTACTCATGCTTTTGTATGGGGACCAACGCAAGGCTAACCTTTTTAATGTAATTATCAGTTCATAGGAAAACGTTGAGCAGGATTTTTTCTGGAAAAATTAAGAGATGCCATTGACAAAAATATTAAGGGATGAATAGGCATACTTACTACCATCAGATTCTGCATTAGCCAGATGCTGGCACCTTGACAGATGGTAGTTTGTTACATTGTGCTTTAAAAAAAAGGCATAATAACTGCAAGCCATGGAGATAGCGGATGTAAGTGATCAGATCAATTTGCACGGTGAATGTTTGTCCGCATGGAGCATATGACCACACGATCATTTCCTTCATCAGACGCCTCTGACGTCTCACACACTCGGTGTGTGACCTACCTGCAATTAGGTTCTCCTTTGTATTTCATTCCTCATCTTTTCTCTCCATGCAATACGATCAATGGTAACTTGCTCCCAAGGTGCAATATCAATACCCGTGTCAATCATATCCCACTTACACACATCTTTGTATCGCAGTAGAAGCCGACTCGAGATCTTTTATCCATCTGTAATTCACCAAACAAAGATGTCCTTTGGTATTTTACTATCGTGCATCCTCCTAATGTGTTATGGCAGTGAAACTTGGTTAACATACACCAAGAAAAACGTTTAAATAGCCTTCATATGCGGTGCCTGCGAAGAATACTTGGTATTAAGTGGCAAGATTAAATCGCAAATGCTGAAGTATTGGAAATATCGGACGGTACAACAGAATCACCAATGTGGAGCTATTGGAGAGAACTGAATTCCAGTGAATCAAGAGTTGAGGAAAAGACCCTGGCGTTGAATAGGACATACATTGAGAACACCTGAGAACAGTACAATTAGATACTCCCTTGTGTGGAACCTACAGGCGAATGAAATAGTGGGCGATCTAACGGTCGCGCAGTGGCTAGCACATTTGTCTGATGGCACTGTGCTTACTTGCGTTCGCTGGCTGTAAACTCCAGCGTGAAGTCCTGTATGTCGGATACAGACAGCCTGTTGTCCAACATCAGTGTGATGTCATACCGGACTGAGGTTTGTGTGAGTATCCGTTGTCCCATGTCTGGCTTATTGGTGTGAAGATTGGTGGTTCCTCGCCGTGCAGGCAGATACTCTCCGACTTCGGAAGAATCAACGATCCTACTACTACGTTAGCCAGGACCCCGAAGGGACGTGTTGACCAGGACGCAGGCTAGGATGTGTTTGTAGGTCTTGGCCAGTATAGAACCTGGTCCTGGTGCCTTGGAAAAACCTCTGCGTCCCTGATGGTACTGTGATTCAATTTCCATCGAGGTATCATCATCATCAAGTGCCCTGCCAGATGACGTAGGCGGTCATGGCTCTCCACAGACCTCGGTCTTTGGTGTTCTGGATCAACTCTGCTGATATTCCTCCATGTCACCGTCTCAATCTGTCCAGCATCATTTCTCTTGGTCTTCCTCTCGATCTTTCCAGTTGTCGCGATGTTCTCCAATGCCTCTCTCCTCACCACATGACCAACGAAAGCTATTTGTCTCTTTCTTATTGTCGTATATAATGTTCGTTTCATTAGCCTCTTTCAGCCAATCATTGTTAGTTACTCTGGCAGTACAAGGAATTCGCAGCATTCGTCTAAAAAACAACGTCTCTGTTGCTTCTAATTTCTTCATTTACATTACAAGATTCACTGCCATACAGCAAAACTGGTTCTATATAGCATTTCAGCACTCTCTTACTTACATTCATTGATAGTGACTTATTGCATAAGATACTCTTCATTTTCTTAAATGAGGCTTTTGTCTGCCCTATTATGCTTTTAATCTATCCAGGCAGATTTAAAAAAAATGATTCGGGTTCTCAAGTCGGCCCAGACTAAAATGGGGACCAGGAAATGTCCTGGCAAGTCAAGGCTGTCAGTGTGAAACTAACCACGTCACCTGTCAAGTGTTGATTGGTCTACAAGGCTGTCAGTGTGAAACTAACCACGTCACCCAGCAAGTGTTGATTGGTCTACAAGGTTGTCAGTGTGAAAGTAACCATGTCACCTGTTGATTGGTCTACAAGGTTGTCAGTGTGAAACTAACCACGTCACTTGTCAAGTGTTGATTGGTCTACAAGGCTGTCAGCGTGAAAGTAACCATGTCACCTGTTGATTGGTCTACAAGGTTGTCAGTGTGAAACTTAACTATGTCACCTGTCAAGTGTTGATTGGTCTACAAGGTTGTCAGTGTGAAAGTAACCATGTCACCTGTTGATTGTCTACAAGGTTGTCAGTGTGAAACTTAACTATGTCACCTGTCAAGTGTTGATTGGTCTACAAGGTTGTCAGTGTGAAAGTAACCATGTCACCTGTTGATTGGTCTACAAGGTTGTCAGTGTGAAACTAACCACGTCACCTGTCAAGTGTTGATTGGTCTACAAGGTTGTCAGTGTGAAAGTAACCATGTCACCTGTTGATTGGTCTACAAGGTTGTCAGTGTGAAACTTAACTATGTCACCTGTCAAGTGTTGATTGGTCTACAAGGTTGTCAGTGTGAAACTAACTATATCACCTATCCAGTATTGATTGGTCTACAAGGCTGTCAGTGTGAAAAACGTCACCTATCAAGTATTGATTGGTCTACAAGGCTGTCAGTGTGAAAATAACCACGTCACCTGTCAAGTGTTGATTGGTCTACAAGGCTGTCAGTGTGAAACTAACCACGTCACCCAGCAAGTGTTGATTGGTCTACAAGGCTGTCAGTGTGAAACTAACCACGTCACCCAGCAAGTGTTGATTGGTCTACAAGGCTGCCAGTGTGAAACTAACCATGTCACCCGTCAAGTGTTGATTGGTCTACAAGGCTGCCAGTGTGAAACTAACCACGTCACCCAGCAAGTGTTGATTGGTCTACAAGGCTGCCAGTGTGAAACTAACCACGTCACCCGTCAAGTGTTGATTGGTCTACAAGGCTGCCAGTGTGAAACTAACCACGTCACCTGTCAAGTGTTGATTGGTCTACAAGGCTGTCAGTGTGAAACTAACCACGTCACCCAGCAAGTGTTGATTGGTCTACAAGGCTGCCAGTGTGAAACTAACCACGTCACCTGTCAAGAGTTGATTGGTCTACAAGGCTGTCAGTGTGAAACTAACCACGTCACCTGTCAAGAGTTGATTGGTCTACAAGGCTGTCAGTGTGAAACTAACGACCTCACCTGTCAAGTATTGATTGGTCTACAAGGCTGCCAGTGTGAAACTAACCACGTCACCTGTCAAGTGTTGATTGGTCTACAAGGCTGCCAGTGTGAAACTAACCACGTCACCTGTCAAGAGTTGATTGGTCTACAAGGCTGTCAGTGTGAAACTAACCACGTCACCTGTCAAGAGTTGATTGGTCTACAAGGCTGTCAGTGTGAAACTAACCACGTCACCTGTCAAGTGTTGATTGGTCTACAAGGCTGCCAGTGTGAAACTAACCACGTCACCCAGCAAGTGTTGACTGGTCTACAAGGCTGCCAGTGTGAAACTAACCACGTCACCTGTCAAGTGTTGATTGGTCTACAAGGCTGTCAGTGTGAAACTAACGACCTCACCTGTCAAGTATTGATTGGTCTACAAGGCTGTCAGTGTGAAAAACCACATCACCTATCAAGTGTTGACTTGTCTACACAATTTAGGGCTAGATATCTGCCTTCAGGTGTGTAAAGGGGTCTCCGACTTTACTGCTGAATAGAAGTATCACTAAAAATAGCTTTGCTTCCTCTTGTGCCCTCTATCCCCCATTGGGGTATAGGCCTCAACCAACTCATGCCTAGCTGTCCTATCTTTTGCAATCTCCCTCCATAATACTCATCCATCTTTAATTCCCTTCTGTGTGTAGTCTTCCACTAGCTCCTTTTCCTTGTGGGTTCCTGACAAGGGAGTATCTAGCTGTATTCACCTCAGGCATCATTTCCTCACACTTGATTTACTGAAATTTGGTTAGTTCTCTCCATGACATCTTCACTGGTGACTATAACAGCCTTGCATTTCATGTTTAAGGAAAAGACAACCGAAAGGCTGCCTTAATAACTCAACAAAACAATACAAGAGTCTGTACAATGCAATTTATTATAGCTACCACAAAAGCATCAAGTAAAAACAACTGAAAGCATACTTTATTTTTCAACATCCCTTGCTTACATTAACATGCAATAACAATGGAGAATTGCAACAATCAATTTATCCTACTGCATTTGTACATGCTAAATCTATGTTACAATTCCTTTGTAATAAGGTATGATCAATCTGTAGTTGGTGAATGTTCTGGTAAGTGTGGCAGGATTCAATTCTTGTCCCTGCCTGTAAGGCTCTGCAGTAAACCCAGTCCCATAACATGAGCACTGGATACTTTTCCGCGGAGGAAAGATTGCAATGAAGCAAGTCATGGTTGCTTGTTATGGTTTGACCTAGTATATGTGAAGATCTCTCACGACATTCTCTACTATGGGACCACCTTTTTTTTTACCTGTGTAACAACAGTGAGGCACAGCTTCTTAATAAAACAAGATAGATACATATATTTTGACATGGAAATGCTTTCTTCAAATTGCAGGGGGAAAAACCACACACAATTAACAAATAGCATTATAAGAAACATTCCACTGAAGAAACAAACTGAGTATAATTCTTCACACAAGACAGATAGCTGCAAGGAAACAGAGAGATTTACAAGAAGTGAGACCATCTCATCAAGCAACAGATAGTTCTGTGTACCTGCAATGTCTTGTCTGCAGGTCAAACTCTGCTTAATCTTCTTCCAGGTACCAGGCCTTCCATCACTGCTCTGTCCAAGCCACTGTCATGTTTCATATGGTCAAAGTATTTCAGTTTCAAGGATATAATCTTGTTTATGAGTCAGCTTTCTTTGATATGTTGATCCTGCAGAATGTGAATATCTTTATCATCTTGTCCACGATATTCTAAGGAACTTTTCTGTAACATTTCAGATCAACAGCCCCAATGTTCTGCTATGGTGATTGTGAGAATGGTCAATCACTCACATCCGTATGTTGCCACCAGACAGGTGCATGGTCCCAACAATTCTATGTTAACCTGTTTGCTGGGGCTGTGGTATATGTTCATGATACTGTTTAACCTCTGCATTACTTTGACCAGTCTATGTCCAACTTCTCATGAACATCCACATTGTTGTTGTCAATGGAGCTGGATTTCTGACATTTTCAATTATTTCACATAAATTGTGATGTGAAACAGACCAAGTTTACAGTAAAGGACCATTGTCAGAATTTGTTATCCCACACTGACACAACAGGACTTGGGTCATGTCCCTATGTTCTCCGTCTACCTCAGAAGATGTTGAAGAGTATGGATACCTATAGTTCTAGTGGCCATTCGAATATAGAAGCCTCTGCTTTGTCCTTTACCATGATCCATCCTGCTACGGCCAATCTGGATTCCTGATTCCATTAGCTGCATGTGGTCAATGATTTGTGCTTCCTTCTGCAACAGTGATCATTTATAGATTTTTATCATCTCTTCTTTGCTGAAGTTCAGTGTTCCTCTTAGTAAAGAGCCTGACTGATGTTGAAATCCTAGAAACATGATGAAACTGGAAGCAATAAGTTGCCACCTGCACGTCAAAGATTCTTCTTCTGGCTTTCATCTTCCAATGGAGCACAGGCTCTCAAGCAACTCCTATCAGTAGACTTGTCCATGATTGGCTGAAGATTTCTACAAGATGAGGCAGCCAGTCTCACACCAACCCTCCTCAGTCACCTCATCCAACTCCTATCAGTAGACTTGTCCATGATTGGCTGAAGATTTCTACAAGATGAGGCAGCCAGTCTCACACCAACCCTCCTCAGTCACCTCTTATGACATTCATGGTAGCTTCAAGTGTTACTGTTCTTTGCTCCTCTTAAAGGCCCTGGTAACACATGAACACAACCAAAGATTGGCTGCAATCAATTCCCAGCATACACTGTCTCTTGCCACCTTCAGACACTGCTGTCTTGTCTATCCCTTTGCCACCTATTTAAATTTTTCTCTCCTCCTGCATGTTTACCCTCCCCTGATGATTTACACAATACTGATGTTTTTCAATCATCTTTCAAATATGTTTCCTTCTGCTGAACTCATCATTCGCAGTCCTCTTTTCTTTCTAAAATGTAATGTAATAACTTGTGCACAAAAGCTGCCTTGCTTAGTTGTATTTTGTCTGTGGTTACCTACACCACCGGCTCTGTGGCGAAGGCGTAATGCTCGCAATTTGAAATCCCGCGTTTGAAACACAGCTGCAGGCGATTTGGAAGCAGACCGCCTTGCAATGGTTTCCATATAATGGTATGTATGAGTGCCGGTCATTCAGAAAGCAATGGCAAACTAGTGAACATAAACTTGCCCAGGAATAACAAACATCCAAAAAATGCCGTAGTTGACAGCGATGTCCTGTAAAGGATAAGCAACCAACACCTAAACCACAGACACCCCTTCCTTTGATAAAATAACTCTTTTTTATGTTTAAATATGTCTAAGGAAAAGTGGCTCATTTATACAAGCAAGTGTACAGTAAAGAGAAATATTTCCTTGCCTACAAGTGCCCTGAACCATTTTCTCATAACAATGCTTCTGATCGATACATTTCTAGCTTTACTATTTCTCCCATGTTTATCTCATTTCCTTGCTTGTCTTTCTGATCAATCTTCCATGCCTGGTTCAACAACTAGTCACTAAAACATTCATGAAAGATTTTTCTCTATAATATATAATCTTCTTGAGTAAGAATGTCTAGTACATCTGGAACTATTCCAACTACTGGCCTCATTCTGAAGTATATTTAAGCAATAAACATGTACTTTTTAGTTCAGCCGATGAACAATCAAATTTTTCTGGCCGAGTTCTTTCATGTCTGCAATGGCAGCTGTCTGGTTCAGCTGACGATCAATCAAAGCCTTTTTTACAGAGTTGTTTCATGTATAAGACTGAATTCTGTCCGGCTCAAATGACGATCAATCAAAGCCTTTTTGCAGAGTTGTTCCATGTACGAAATAACAGTTCTTGTAACACTTATGAAGACAGATTCAAAGTTACATAAAATCCTCCATGCTACCTGTAACAAAGAAAGGGAAATGACCGTTAAAAATAAAGTGCTGAAAATAATTCAACCTACATTTTCTAAGATACAAAACTATGAACAAACATGTGATTCTGTTCTTCTTGTTAGTGAGCTATCAAATAATCACATCTTCCCCTGTAGCTGGCAATAACAATAACATCTCTCCTGTAAAGCTAGCAATCCCAACTGTCCTGTAAAGTTGGCAATAACAATAACATCTGTCCCGTAAAGCTGGCAATCACAACTGTCCTGTAAAGTTGGCAATCACAATAACATCTCTCCCGTAAAGCTGGCAATCACAATAACATCTCTCCTACAAAGCTGGCAATCACAATAACATCTATCCTATAAAGCTGACAATCGCAATAACATCTCTCCTATAAAGCTGGCAATCACAATCACACCTTCCCTATAAAGCTGGCAATCACAATCACACCTTCCTTGTAAAGCTGACAATCACAACTTTCCTATAAAGCTGGCAATAACACCTTCCTTGTAAAATGGCAATCACATCACTCCTGTAAAGCTGGCAATTACAATCACATCTCTCCTGTAAAGCTGGCAATTACAATCACATCTCTCCTGTAAAGCTGGCAATCATAATAACATCTCTCCTGTAAAGCTGGCAATCACAATATCTCTCCTGTAAAACTGGCAATCACAATCACATCTCGCCTGTAAAGCTGGCAATCACAATCACATCTCTCCTGTAAAGCTGGCAATCACAATCACATCTCTCCTGTAAAGCTGGCAATTACAATCACATCTCTCCTGTAAAGCTGGCAATCACAATAACATCTCTCCTGTAAAGCTGGCAATCACAATAACATCTCTCCTGTAAAGCTGGCAATCACAACTGCGGCGATTGATCTTGAGGATGCGTACAACAGAGTACCATTGGATTTCTTAATGTTTCAGCATCTTGAACTCAAGACAAGTCCATTCCTCCTTAGTTGGATCGCTGCAGCCCTCTTCCAATGGAAATTAGTTTTTAGACGTGGTAGTTGGACCTCAGAACCAACAATATATCCGGGCCTGCCACAGGGATCACCATTATCTCCGGTGCTGTTCAACGCTTACACTGTGTGAATTACCAGCGAGCAGATCAGAGGACCGGGGAGGACATGTTCAGAGACGGTGGAAAGAACGCAGGCAATGAATTACCTGGGGATACGGTTTGATCGAAGTCTTGCTTATCATGAGCACATAGACCAGGTGATAACAAAGGCCAAGCGAGGTTTGGCTGCAATGCGGGTGATGGCGGCGGCAAACTGAGCAGCGCCGTCTACGTCTCCTTTACGAGGGTCTGGTCCTTTCTGTTTTGGAGTATGCGATGGCGATCCTGACAATCAGCCGTAAGCAGATGGAAAGGACATAGAACGATGCTATGTGTATTATTCTTGGATGTAAAAGAGATACAGCATGCAGGGCGATCCGCTACCTTCTTGATTTTCCAACCATTGAAGACAGAATACAAATTTGCAGAGCATGTGCCTACCTCAGAGTTAACGCAAACACACAACATCCACTGCTTAGTGAAATTAAGAAGGTAAAGGGCAGCAGGTTAAAAAGAGGAAAGTCGTGGCTGGGTCAAGCCTAAGACATTCTTCAACAGGTGTGTTTACTTGAGGACTTAGAACCTGGCAAGTAGTGATACGAACGCCAACAGATTTCGGCACATCCTTTTCAGTTTGCATCCAACTAGACAGAAAATGCAGACAAGAAAATCCGGCTGCTGTGGGGGCGGAAGTACAGGCTTTGACCTTCGAGAATTCTTTGGAGGGTGATGCTGTCATTTACACAGATGGGTTGGTTGTTCGACAAATGAGACGTTCACGCCGGCTCAGGCCGGAAGGAGAATTGTGAAGGAAGATTATGGTGCTTTTGCTTTGACCACAAGTAGCCTCACAATGGAAATCATGGCAGTAAGTAAAGCAATAACATGACTCAAGACACAAACATTCACTAGGGCATGTTTCTTTAGTGACTCAATGAGCATGCGCAAGAAGATACAGATGGGGTGGATCCGAAGCGGTCTTGGCTGGCAAAGATTGGTTTCATTTTTGTGCCAGGGCATGCGGGTGTGCGAGGAAATGAGTGAGGTAAGGCTACTGTGGAAGGCAGACGAACCATAGACCAGGCTACGAGCGGTGAGACTTTTGTGAGAACAAAGTGACGATTGTGAATCTACAACCATGGTTAGACTGTCAGAACAGCAAATTAAAAGGTGTGGCCAAACAAGATTAATAAACCAACACAGAACTGGTGTCGTCAGTTGCTACATGCTGCAGGATTTACTGAGGGGATCCGAGCACTTATGAACTGAATGGTTTGATGTGCAATGAGGACGATCTGTCGACTAATTAACTTACTAGAGGTTCTTTGCTTACTTTTTACTTCAACAAACTGTAGACAGAACATTAAGTTTCACCTTGCTTCATATCTAATTTACAATAAATGAACACAAACACTACACCTTACAAAAGCACACACAAATATATTCTTTTAAGTCAGTGAGTTATTATAGAATTTATGAACGACCAGAAACACTTACACATGACACAACATAATTCAAGTGATCACAGTACAGGTAAGACGATCACAATATTTTCAAATGGAGCATACATAATTCACGTATGTTGTGATAATTTTCTTGCAATGAACAATACCTACAGACAGACATCTTCACAATTATCTGAAAATCAACTGAACATGCTTCAGCCAGGCATGAAGCCAGATGGATATCGTGTCTGTGGCTTATGGACAGTGGACACAATTTCACAATCCTCGACATACTGGGTTTGGGGTCAACCGGGGGAGATATGGGGGAAGATCACTTTGTATGTCACAATGGTATGAGCGCTGGCTATTCAGAAAGCATTGGCAAACTACTGAATGTAAAATTGTCTAGAAAATCAGAAACAGTGAATGAGTGTTGGAGTTGGCTGTGACATGTAAAGGACATGAAACTAACTTGTTGAATAGTACTCTCTTTAGAACCTTTTAGTGTAGTCTGCTAAAATGTAAACTTATTTACATCATTGTGTTAGGTGAGAAGTGTGAGGAGCGGCTGGCCAACTGGCTAGAACACATGATTCTCCTTCAGGAGACATGGGTTCGAATCCTCGGTAAAGTGTGGGATGTTTTTCTATCAGGGGCAAAAAGAAAATCGAAACTGCAGTTCGCAGCGACTGCACTTGCCAGGCGGCCTTAATTCCTCAGGCTCAAAGACCCCTCTGCCATACACCGCAAGGTATTATGTTGGCAGTAAAATACTGTTAAGAGAGAACACCTCAGACCTGTCACCTCTTCCTAACTTGTAAACTAAATTGGCAGTTTTAAGACTTCCGGTGAAAACACTGGCAAATAAAGTGATTCTGTCACAGTAGAAACTATCGCGAAGGGTGTTGCTACAACAAAGAGCCACCAGACCAACGTTGTAACACAACACTAGTTACTTTATGTGATCAAGATTTAGTTACTTACCCAGTAAATCTGTATTAAGCAAGTCTGTGCTTAGAATATCATCATCATCATCTGAGGGAGAAAACAATATACCAAATAAATTTACAATTCAGCAAGAAGTCAACATTTGAAATTGCCTAAAGAAAGTAACATGTTTCACTGGATCAAAATAATGAGTAATTTATTCATAATTATGTGATATAATGTGCAACAACTCCCACTCTATTGCTATATAACTCTCCTGAAATGCTGATAAAGTAAACAAAATGATAGTTGACATTTTGTGTAAATCTTTGCTCGCTTTGAACTCAAGTGCAGTACTTACATGTGCTATTGCACCGAGTGCACTGGACTGATTTTTGCATATGGATTTAGCTTTCCCTATTACCAGTGCCCCTCACCACCAGGGGAACCTACTCTGACTTCAGAAGTACTTGTAATTTACGTCCCAAAGTCGTGTATAAGAAGTCAACATTTTAGTCCAACTGACCGTTGTAGGGGTTGAACCAGCCACCTCAACATCAGTCACAGGTTGTTTAAGAGTACTCTTATCCATTCGGTCATTTAAAAAAAGTCACTTAAAAGTCGACATGGTCGAATTCATTGCACTGGTTTTTTTATATCATATGGCTCAATCTCTTTCCGCAGCGAACTGCCGAAAGCTTCACACAAAGCATGAACTCCATAGCTCCAGCGATGACCCGCAGGAGTCTCTGAAAAAAAAAGCATTCGTGAACCGAAGGACTCGGCCCGGAATCGAGCCCACAACCTTCGGAGCCTGAGTCAGACGGCTTCACCACTTCGCCACGGACGCCCAGAAATTTTCCCAAGCTGGGAATTTAACCCCGGCCGTGACGGTGAGAGCGTGGAATCCTAGCCACTAGACCACCTGGGACCATTTGGTCATGCTGACCTCCGGTGATAGTTTAATGAGGTTAAGAAGCAAAATATACAGCAGGAAATTATGAAGGTGGACTTTAGAATATGTTTCCATCAGTATACTTTATGATTCAGTAGTTCAATTATTTACTACATTGGACATGATTGGACAGCATTTTTGTCAGATCCAACATTTTTTAACTTTAGATTCAACAAGTGTAATCTCTTTAGCGCCAATTTGTCTTTCACTAAAGTCATGTTTCAGCCCGGTCTCTTGACTGGTAATACCGCTAGGTGTCTTGTGGAATATGATTTCTGAACTGCCCATTTGTTTTTTGCTCTATCTCCATTCTCCATTACTGATATTTCATACACACTAAGTTAGTATCTCATTTAAGAACTGCAGCACCCGGGAAGGTTAACCCGGTCAACAAATGCCTGCAGAAGTCGGATGTGTTGGCCTAACGGCACAAGAACGCAGCTCTGCTGTAAACAGGCACAACGCAGTCATGTCCGGGATGGATTTTATTTTGCCAGACCTATCCAACATAATTGTTTTCATACTACTACTATAATCACTATACTGCTCGTAGAAACAGAATCCATGGGAATGTCGATATACGAAGCCCATAACCGGGCACTCTCACGAAGTTTATACTTCACCTCGACACCGCAAGGTACAAGAGGAACATGATGAGATGAGAGATGACTATAATCACTTTGTAAAAACTTACAATAATTTAATTCACAAAACATAGTAATAATATCTCAGCTTATCAATGATGTAGAGAGTTGGAAGAGGCACTACTGAATTTCATTTCTCCCCAGTAGAATATTTGCGAACATTGTTGAACAATTACAAACATCACCACCTCTATTCACTACTTGCAAACACTAGACAAGCTGCAAAAAGCCATCAAGAATATACGACCTGGCCTGATTTCTCGCGGTGTGATTTGGTTGCACGGTCATGCCCGTCCGCATGTTGCAAAGATTGTGCAGGAAGCATTAGCAAGGAAGAAGTGGGAAATTCTGCAACATCCAGCTTATAGTCCTGGTCTGTCACCATGTGATTTTCATTTGTTCTGACCTCTAAAAAGCTCTCAAGAGACAACGATTTCACACAGATGCAGACGTAATGAACATGGTAAACACTTGGCTCAGTGAGCAACCACAATCCTTTTTTGTGGACGGCATTCACCGCATACCTAAGCAATGGGATGCTTGCCTGAATGCCTACAGCGACTTCTTCTGACCAACCCATGGTGCATAATTCATTCAAAATGAATGCTTTGTTTAATTCTACCACACCTGTTAATGTTTCTTTCATGCTTTTGTAATAATGCCATTGGAACGGGTTTCAAATGAACACCCCTAATAGTTAATTCATGTGTGTGTAAGCATGCATTTTTGTCCATTTGGTACAGCAAAAACAAGATGATTTTACTTTCTTTGGATTTTAAACAATGTCATTAGTCAATTTTATATCCCTCTAATTTAGAATATTGTAAAAACTTGAATGTTTACTTCTTGAATCATTCCTGCACTTTTATATTCTGTCTGCAAATGACAGCACCATTATTCTTCTCTGCAAATGGGATACTGATAACTTAAAACATAATGAACACTAAAATATACAAATAAATGAGCTAAGTTTAAGCCCAAATATATCACAGTTTCCATTACCTGGACTTATTCCATGTGCTGCAGTTTCACTCTTGCTTGAATTAGTCTCAGGTTGCTCCTCAACTTCACTGCCATCAAAAGAACCACCTAAAACATCTAGCCATTTTTGTTGCAGCTGGGCCAGTGTGGTCTGGATACTGTCTGATGATGAAACTGTTGAAGTAGGGTCAGCTTTGCCAGGTGTTTGTCTCTGATCATCCTTTGTTGATGACATAATATTAGCTTTTGATGGTGTCAAGCTCTGTTTAAACGGTGACCTACTGTCCAAACATATTCCTTGTTTGAAAGGAATAAAAGAATCATTGTGTGCTTCTCCTGAAACACCATCTTCTTCTTCACTATCAAGGGTGATTAACGATGGTGGAATTTTGCTATCAAGACCCTCTAAATGTAAATAGTTCTGAAATGAAGAGCCACTTGAAATCTGTTGAATTCTCTGCCCATTATGTGAGTTATTAAACACTGAACCAGTCCCACTAGAATCTAAATCAAGCTGTGGTTTTGTATCAGACTGTAGTCTCATCTTAGCAATCAATGAATTTTTGCTGTCTTTCATTTTAACATTATGATAATCAGAAGAAAGAATCTGCTCATCGTGAGAATTGTCTAATATATTACATTGGGTAGCAGACAAAATATCTAATGCTGAAAGAGATTCAAGCTCGATGCTGATTGGTGCTAGCCTGTGTAGTACACTAACATCCACAGAATCCTCAGTTTCTAAGCCACTATCTCTTCTGCTTTCAACAGACTCTTCTTCAGTCTCAGCATCACTGTCCCTTCCACTAATGACTACAGGCAGTTGCTGGGCGATCTGACCCCAGTCATCCTGTCCATCGCCAGGCTGGCGATCAGACATATCTTCAGTATCCAATCTTCTGTTGCTGACATGCAGACTTTTAACTTCAGCTAGATTATCAGTTGTCTTTCTATAATTCTGATAGTATGGATGCACCTTTGGTAAAGGTGAATGTTGAATATTATGTTTTGATGTTTTGGGGAACTGCAAGTGAATGTCTGCAATATCAGCTTCCTGCATTGAAGTCGTAGAGTTTTCGCTGGCCATTCTGTCTTCGTTGACAAATGAGCTCACCCTGTAGGACATCTGGGGAACTTCAAACTCATCATTGTCAATATGTGTTGCTGATGGTTTATCTATGTCACCCAGACAATTTAGAACACTCTGATCATGACTGAGAAACATTGAAATGGCACATTTATCCCATTCATCTAATCTGGTCTTTTTTGGTGTTCTTTCTGAGCAAGAGGCAACACAATCCAATAATTGCACACTACCATTATTTTCTGCTTCAGAAACAGATCTCAGGGCCTCTCCAGTGGTAGACAGGACAGGACTAGATTCAGCAACGCTGGTCATCTTCTGCATGCCACTTCTAGGAAAGTGTCCTATATGGGCCTGACTAATGTCACGTTTACTTGCATTGTTTGACCAGTCGTGTGTGTCACTAGGTGAATCACAGCTACTGTCCCTAATTTTGCTCCCCAAACTATCAACAGACTCGTGAATGGAGGACAGATTAAAATCTTCATTGTTACAGCCACCAATCTTATTCTGGCAAGCTGGAGGAAAGAAATAAAAAGGGACAAGTTAAAAAAAATAATCTTCCGATAATAAGAACCAATAAAACTGTTATTTCTAATACCTGACTATTAAACATGACATGAATGCAGCTAAAACAAAAATTATGGCACAAAACTGATCAATCAATCAATCATGTACCATGCCGGAAGGCGTGGGCGGTCATGACTCGCCATATTACCTGATCACCAGAGTCGTGGATCAGCTCAGTGTTCCTGTCTTGACCATGCCATGTGGCCAAGCCATCCAGGTATTTACTTCTCGGTCTTTCCCTCGGTCTGTTCCCTTCGATCTTGCCAGTTGTCACCAAGTTCTCCAATCCATCTCTTCTCATAAAATGTCCAAAAAATCTGAGTCTACGTCTAATTTCTCTAATCAATTAACGATTTTCATTTGTATCCTTGATGTCTAATTGGTAATCATCCTTTCATTTGCTCGAAATTTACTGTCTATATCTGCAATGCTGTCTCTTGTATACAGTCTAACCGGTACATTCAGCATTGAATTCAGAATTTATAGTCTTAAAACATTCGCATCACATGTTGGTTACAATTTGAAGGACCCTCATAAGTGAATGCAAATAAATCCCTAAGTGCTCAGATCTGCTCTCGTGGAAATCACAGGACAAATCCCAGCACAAACTCTGTAGTGCCAGCAAGGTTCCTAATATGTGCATACAAGAACCACATAGCCCATTAATTGTGAAAAAAACTAATGAAATGATGGAGTTATAACAATTTAGAATTAGACACTAATGAGAACCACAAGGCAGAAGTGATTGCACCCAACTGGCAGATATGGTTGAATATAATGGGTTATACAACTTAACAACATGGTGAACATTACAGAGTTAACAAATACACAATTAATTAACAATAAATTCAGGTGATGTGTCAACATGAAGACAGTAAAAGGTTCATGGTACAACAGATGATGTTAACTGAAGTCTAATGATGCTAGAATATGTCATTAAACATGGGCAAGAAACAGGGCGACATGACTGGAGAGTGCAGATGTGTCTAAATAGCATATTTAAAACACATCGTCCACAAGGAGATCAAACACCCTTGGGTTTGCTGGTAAGGCCATGTTGTCGGTACTATAACTAGCAAGAAAACATCAAAGTTAACTCCCAGTAAACCTGAAAGTAAAGACAGTGAAATACCTGGGGATGTTTGCAGATGTTCCACACCTTGAAATGATGTGTTGCCCTTCATAGGACTTCTCCCAATCAAGTTTTTGGTTTGAAAAGCCTCAGCACCTAAAGAGTACAGCAAAAAGTAATTTATATACAGCTAGGGGACTTAACTCTAGAAAAGTTATTTCAAGGGGCATAACTTTTAATAACATTTCTGTATAACCTATAGTCATATTGTTGCATCGTTTTCAAAGATTTATAAACTCTTTGTCTGTAGTTATGTACCGGCATATGAGTTATAATAAATAATGATACAATCTTTAAGGCATTTTCAAAGTTTTCATAAAAATAATGCATAACATTGTAACTCATCTTTTTATGCTTACGAAGGTATCTACAGTCATGCAGGTGATTAGAAACGGTTTTCATTAGAAATAATGGATGGTGTGTGGAAGGACATTCTTTTAAGTTACTTTATTTTGTTGTATGAATTTAATGAGACGCTACCCGCCAGGAGCTGGGCGAAGCCACGCCGGGTCAGATAGATAGACAGACCCACCTTTTTGCTGCAGTTATCTACAGGCATATGCGTTATAATCCTCCTCCTATCCTCTTCCTCTCCCCATCCTCCTCCTAATCACTCCTCTTTCTTCCTCCTCCTCCTACGTCTTCCCCCTCATCCCCTTTTCTCCCTCCTCCTCCTCCCCTTACTCCTCCTCCCTCATCCTTCTCCCTCCCCCTCCTTCTTCCTCCTCCTCCTAATCACTCATCCTCCTCCCTTCTCCCCCTTGTCTTCTCTCCTCCTCCTCTTCCTCTCTCCGCCTATCTCTTCCTCCCTCCTCCTCCTCCCCCCAGCTCCTACTCCTTTTTCTTCTTCTGCTGCTGCTGCTGCCGCCGCTCCATTTACCCAAGTTAATTGTTGGGGAAGATGTAAAGACCTTTCAAGTGCTCTTTCTAATGCTTTTTGTAAGTTGGTCTTTGTTTATCTAGGTTGTTCTAACTGCAACCAATAAATAATTAGACAGACAGACAGACAGACAGACAGTCGGGAACGGGAACTTATATGAATTAAATGAGATGCTCCCCATCAGGGGCTGGGCGAAGCCGGGCCGGGTCAGGCAGACAGACAGACAGACAGATAGATAGTCGGGAACGGGAGCTTATATGACTACTTATATGAATTAAATGTGATGCTCCACACCAGGAGCTGGGCGATGCCGGCCGGGTCAGACAGACAGACAGACAGACAGTCGGTAACGGGAACGAGAACTTATATGACTACATATATGAATTACCCAAATTCATATATGTAGTCATATAAGTTCTCGTTCCCGTTACCGACTGTCTGTCTGTCCAACAATTAACTTGGGTAAATGGGTATATACATAATATAATGACAATATATGATATTATATGATATGATGAATATATGATATTACCGCAACATCAGGAAACAAGGGCACAGTCTGGATTGCGAGGAACGTTCGGGGATGAACGTATGGCACAGAAGAAATGAGGAGAATGGATTGTATTACAACTTGCCGATCGATCAACACGTAGAGGTCATAGCGTCAGTACAGACATAGATCAGTGTAAGTCGGATGATAGAACTAAGAATGTAATGTAAGTACCCAACGATGGACCTCATGCAATTTAATTAGGAAATAAGATGGAATCGGAAGCTGACATTGTATATTTATCAATAATTACTTGTTATATTTTGACCGACCTTCCCAGCAACATGGGAGTGGTCATTTAGTAGTCTTTGCGACCGATTACCATTAATAAACTTTGATTTGACGTGGAATGCCATTGTTGCTGACATCATTGTCGTTGACGTTAATATTTGGTTCCCGTTGATCTGCTACAGTGTTTGTTTAGACGACGAGCGCAATATATATGACACATTACAAGAGAGAAACTTTCTAGCAATTACCATATGAAAGTATTTGCTTTGGATTATCAGAACAACCACACAACAACACATTAATGAACTTACGAGTGAATACTGCTGCAAGCAACAAAATTGCCTATGATCCAGTCCAAACTGCATGTTACTGGTTATATTTTAACAGAATGTTATATGTTATATTTTAACAGAATTAATATCTCAGAACTGAGAACAAATGTTCTGGTCTCCTTTGGCAGATACTAAAAGGTAATGTATCTACCAGTGATGCCTCCACAGAGAGGTTGTTTGTCATATCAGAAATACAGGAATCAGCCAGATCAGACTGCATAGAAAGCCAACCCTTCTTACTTGTCTCTTATTTTAGGTAGGTCCAGTATTACTATTCTTTGCTTCTCTTATGGACCCCGATAACATGTGCGTAAAAAGGTAAAATATGTTTACAGATCATATTATACAGTGAGTCTTCACATACATGCGAGCACACAATGCATAAACGCTCACAGATATGCTACTCCCCAATATTTAAGCAACAATATTAGGAGGCGATGGGTGTTGTCCTCAAGCCTATTCAACCTATACACAGAAAGAATATTTAAACAAGTCGAACTGCCTGGACTTAACATCAATGGAAGAATCATAAACAATCTTAGGTATGCCGACGATACCGTGCTAACTAGCAGAAAGCGAGCAAGAGTTACAAAACCTCGCAAAATAAGTAAATAGCATAGTGCAGAATGTGGTTTAGAAAATAACATCCAAAAAACAAAAACTATGATAATTAGCAGTGGAAACGAAAGGCCATCAATGAACATCACAGTAAATGGAGAGATATTAGAACAAGTAACAAGTTTCTCCTATCTTGGACATGTAATAACAGATGATGGCAGAAGTGAAATAGAAATCAAAAAGAGAATAGGAAAGGCCCAAAAATGCTTTCAACAGCATGAAATCAGTATTAACATCTAGAGAGATTAACAACGCATTAAAAATAGGATTGTCAAATGTTACGTATATTCAACACTACTGTATGGCGCGGAAGCCTGGACATTGAACAAGCAACTAGAAAGTCGCAGAGGCCCTGGAGATGTGGGTACACAGACAAAAATGTTGTAAGTCATGGAAACAAAACCAATAAAATACAGAGGTTCTAGAAAAACTGAAAAGAGAGTTGATGAAAGAAATTTTAAAAAGGCAAGTAAAATATTTTGGCCACATTAAAAGACTCATCTCATCATGTTCCTCTCCTACCTTGCAGTGTCGCGGTGAAGTATAAACAGCGGGAGAGTGCCAGCTTATGGGCTTCATGTATCGATATTCCCACGGACTCTGTTATTCCCTGCGTCCATCGTTTACGTGGTCGGCCTCTTCCTCTGCTTCCCTTTGGTCTGTACATCATTGTTTGTTGTGGTATACTGTTAGTTGGTAACCTACTTGCATGGCCAAACCATTTGACTTGCTGCTTTCTAATAAAATCTAGTGCAGCTATAACCCCCACTTTAGTCCTGATTTCTTCATTTCTGATCTTATCTCTTCTTGATACATTGAATATTCTTCTCAGGAATCTCATTTCTGTTGTGATTTTTCTTTTCTCTTTTTCTGTCATTGTCCAGGTTTGGCATTGGTAACATAGAGTTGGTAGGAAGATTGTGTTGTAAAGTGCTTTCTTAGTAGTTACTAATACATGTTTGTTCTTTAGTATTGGTGCCATTTGTCCAATGAGTTGGTTTGCATTATTGCATCTATTTTCGATCTCGTCTTCTGATTTGCCATTTGATGAAATTATACTTCCTAGGTACTTGAAACTCTTTACTTGTTTCAAGGGATGTTCGTTTAGGTGAATCTTTGTTGCCTTTTTATTCTTTAGTTACAGTCAACACCTCTGTTTTACTTGTGCTAATTTTCATGTTATGTTCCCTACACATTTCGTTTAGACTATTCATGTGGTCTTGTAATTCAGCTTTTGATTTTGCTATTAGTGCTTGGTCGTCCGCAAACAGGAGTTCTCTAATGGTTAGATTTGCAAATGGTTCTTCTTCTGTATTCTTGTCATGCGGTGTTCTTGCGGTCTCTGTTTGGCTGGTTTCTTTACATATGTTGTCTATGTATGTTATAAACATACATTAAAATACTAATACTCTTATAAAAACCATACTGGAGGGTAAGGTTGAGGGCAAACGAGCAAGAGGCAGACAACGATACAAGTGGGAAGATAACATCAAGAAATGGACAAACATTAATCTGACAGAATGTACAGTCAGGGCGAGAGACAGACAGTGTTAGAGATCCATTGCACCCAACTTTCATTGTGGAGACGGCACCTGACTGATTCATTAGGAGGCGAAAGTATCTGCAGCAAAAAAGAGAGACAAGAATGTGAAACAGAAAGAAAAAATGGTCTGTTAAATAAGCAAGTAACATACTCACCAAATTCACCAAACTCCAGCAATGTGTCAACACTGACATCTGATAAAAATGTAGAGTCGCTTGAATTCAAAACAGAATCAACAATCTGAAACCACAATAAACACAAAAGATGCAGTTAAAAGTCAAGAAATGACTAGCCAATTACAATGATAAGAAATTGTCAGAGTTCTATGTGCTTATGTTAATGCTAGAGACTAATGAAAGTAGCAAATGAAATACAGCCATGAGAAAGAGGCAATGTTCTTGGTCTCGTACTGAGAAGAGAGGCAATGGGAAACATTGTGGCGACTGGAAATAGTTACAGAAGAGACAAGCCATGAGAAATTATATTGAATGGCCTATGACGGTTGTATGAAGGAATACAATCAACAGAACACCGAGGACTGATATCAGTGGAGATACAGGATTGCATATGCCATTTAGCAAGGTACACGATAATGATGTAACATGAAATAAATGCAAGTAAAAAGTTACTGTTCTGTAAAAGACTCACAGTGTCAGCCAGGATGTCCATGACATTGCGCTTCGAAGATCTGGGAGTGATGGAGGAAGCAACACTGTTCCCTTGATTCTGTGAATAGCAATTAAAGTTGTATGTTGTAGAAATTTAAATACTTCAATGCTCTTTATTTTTAAAATTAGAAATACATGTCATATAATAATAATCACCCACTGTGAACATTTCAATGTTTAGTATACCAGATAGATGAATGATATATTTGAAACAATGAAATTACTCTTGTTATTTGTTAGAATTAAAATATCTACAGCTATTTTAATAACATTTCTTTAATGTTTCAAAAATTAGGAGAGAAAAAATAACTGCTGGACAAAGAGGACAAAATGAAATCCAATGGTGTGTCATTAATGTCTTTACGCCAATTATTTAATTGTTCATTCAGCTTCAGTTATTGAGGGATAGAGACAAATACAGACTTGCAAAATAGTAGATATGCATTATTTTTGACACAACTGCTTGTGTCATACATGCAGCAGGAATTGTGAGTGAACACACTTCAAGGCAAGTCACTAAGGGACTAATGGTTAGAAATTATCATACACACTTAACAACTGTGCCTATTTGTTACAAAAATATTCATAAATATACAATTATGCACAAATAACTCATTCTATAATAACAATATGCTAGCATAAAGTGGATAATTAAGGTTTTAATTATTTTTGTTTACTAATACAACATATACTGAATCCCACTAATTGAAGTTGTGTCACCGCACTGTTCATTCTTTGTTTTTGTTTTTATACAAGACTTACTGGAGGAATTTGTGTGTGAGTGCGCTTGCTCACTTTGATCTCAAGGGTAGTCCATACATACTATTTCTAGCTGCGCTGGACTGAATTTTGAGTGTGGATTAGCTTTCCCTATTAATAGTGTCCCTCATCATCAGGCAAACCGACTCCGACTTCAGAGGTACTTGTAATTTATGTCCTCAAGTCAAGGATAGGGCAACATTTTAGTCAAACTGTTTGGTGTAGGGGTTGAACCCTTTACCCTGGCATCAGCAAACCGGAACTTTAAGAACACACGTTCTTATCCATTCGGCCATGCTGACCTTAACTGGAGGAATGACAATTTAAAAGTTTTCATATTTCGACTGTAACTGGGCCAGTCATAATATAGTACTCAATAGCTGTTAGCACGAACAGTAAGTTTTTATAGATATATTAGCATCATTTGCTTTAACAAGCTCACCATCTTTGATAGGTCAAATGTATACAGTAAATAATGTGTGAGTGAAATAACCAAAGCATCAGTAAAGAACCTATTTTGATAAATAACTATATGTACATACAGACAGACACTCATACGGCTTACCTGATATGCCAGTATGGCTTCATGAGATTCGGTACTTCCCACTAAAGCACTTTCTCTCAAACCAACACCTACACTCTTCTTGTTGGATGCTGGTATTTTAGTGTTGTATTGAGATTTGGTTGATTTCAGTGTGTTCTTCTTTACTTGTGATTTTGGAACACGTGAATGAACATTTATGCTATTAACAGACCTGTTTAAACAAGAGTAAAATGTACCAGTCATAGATGTGTGCCAATTCAAGGAAATCTTTTACATGTCACTTAATTGGTTTCATGCAAAATAATAAATGATAAAAACACACGAGGTACTGAAAATAGAATTCTAAATGTGTTTTGTTTATGTATAACCAAATGTTATTTAACAACAAAAGATATGAACACAATTTCCAAATAATATTTTTAATGTGAAAAGTATAACACATAAATTTAGCAACTTTATTGAGTATCGGTTTAAAAAAGATAACTATCTTGTAAAATTAAGACTATAAAATGTTTTCATCCATTGAGAGAGAGAGAGAGAGAGAGAGAGAGAGAGAGAGAGAGAGAGAGAGAGAGAGAGAGAGAGAGAGAGAGAGAGAGAGAGAGAGAGAGAGAGAGAGAGAGAGAGAGAGAGTGAGTGGGGGGGGGGGGGTCGGGGGTCATATAACCAGAAGAAGTGTTGTAACTAATTAACAGATACATATTTAAAACTAAAAGATAATGAACTGTGTGTAGCTGACAGGGAAGGAGGGAAAGATGAAATAAGGTATGAAGTACAACTAAGATAATGAAAAACAGATACCTGTTCTGATCACTCTTAAGTCTTGGTAAAGCAGGGACACCCTTTAAACCTGTAGAAGCTTCAACTCTTTTCTGAACAGCTGTTTCGATCTTGTTAGTTACATTCTGTAGGGCGTCTGGGGTACTACCTGTTGAGTTTACCACACACGCAACCCAATATTATTAAGAGATTATATTCATACTGGATATGTGAAAACTATATGAAAATTGTTTTCCTTAAAATCACCCCAGAAACGTGACTTTCAACTCTTCATTTTAATTGTAAAATAGTGTATGAAAATTACATACGCCACGCCACACTTCTTGAAAACTTCTCGATCACAACCATAACATGGTGTAATCAACCCCATCCCCCCCCCCCCCCCCAAAAAAAAAAATAATTAGAATCAAAAGTATCTAAATTATAATTACCTCAGAAATTTTACATTCACCTCTTAATAGTAATCTAAAAAAAAAAAAAAAAGCTTGTGTGACTTATTTCTCACCGCGGTAACATTCTATAATTTCATATAAACATTAATTCTGTAGCATGTCCTTTGCAGAACCTAGCTCCCATAACAACCTTCCGGAAAACTTCTCAATCACAAGTAAGATGTCCAGCGTCTGATACACCAATCTGGAGGTCATCAGCCACATCCTGCACCCATCTTCTCTTTGGCCCTCCTCTTCCTCTCTTCCCAGGCATATACCCCTCCATTATTGTTCTCTCCAAACTTTCATTACGTTTCGAGTGACCAAAATATATCAATTTTCTTTGTTTTATTGTCTTTAATAGCCAACCCTCTTCAATATTCAGCTCTTGAAGTATGGATGCATTTGTTCTTTTCTTTACCCAAGATATTCTTAGAACTCGTCTATAACGTTTATATTCAAAGGCATTTATGCGCTGTTCAGCTTGTTTAGTAAGTGTCCATGTCTCACAGGCGCATGTTGCAATGGGAAAGATGCATGCTCTTAAAAATCACATTTTTGTAGTTCTACCTGTGGGTCTCCGTGGCCAAAGGCTTGTGAATGCAGTTCGGCAGCCGCTTACCAGGCGTTTGAAACGCAGCCATGACCGATTTGTGAAGCAGACCGTGTCGCGTTGTGTTATAACGTGTTGGTATGGGAGCCGGCCATTCAGAAAGCAATGGCAAATTACAGAACGTAAAAACTTGCCTAGTACATCAACAGCAGCTGAAAATTGCTGGTGTTGACTGAAACGTCCTATAAGGGATATGCAACATTAAAAAAAATAAATCTGTCACTTCATAACTTATTCAGTTGTTTTAGTCTTTGAAGAGCAGCTGATAATTGTTTAATTTCTTTCATTGTGTCACCATTGTTGGTAATCAATGACCCAAGATATTCAAAATGTTCCACCACCTCCGATTTTTCCTCATTAATATAAATTTCTTTCTCCATAGTAGTTTTATGTTGTGCATTATCTTTGTTTTTGTTAAGTTAAGATATAAGTTGTGATTTTCACTATTTCTATGGGTTGAGGTTATTAGGTTTTCTATACCATACTGTGATGTGGATAATAATATTGTATCATCAGCATATCAAATCTCTGGTATTTCATGACCACCGGTATTTAGGGCATCATACTGCTCCCTGGTTATAATCCTCTCTGACATTTCTCATTATATTTTTGGCGTACAGATTAAACAAATCGGGTGACAGCACACAGCCCTGGCAGATTCCTTGCTTGATGTCAAACCAGTCTGATGTCTTGCCATCAATTCTAACCGCTGCATGTTGAGTGTGTGATCTCTTGTTCCTCTTCCTTGTCTAAATCCAGCTTGAACCTCTTCTTCCATTTTCTAACGAAGTCTTCCCATTATGATTTTTAGTGGAATTTTACTTCCATGTCTGATCAGGATAACAGTTCTATACTTGGTGCATAATTTCAGGTTGCCCTTTTTTTGGTATTGGAATGAAGACCGTTCTCTTCCAATCTTTTGGCCGTATACCATATTTCCATCTTTTTACATGTGTGATAAATGAGTATGCTCTCTTCTCCTCCCGCTTTAATTAGTTCAGCTGGTATCTTATCACATCTTGGTGATTTACCATTCTTCAGGTTCTTTATTGCTTCATATAAACACATCACTCATATTACATTTTGTTTTAAAATAAACCTATCACTGTATCTACATTTTGTTAAATTACTTAGAAACAATCTGAAAATGTTTTCATTATATACAATTTCCTATAAACCTTTTCACTGTCACTTCATTTAATATCATCAGGATAAGCCAGCTTCTCTCTTACATTATCACAACTTCAAGAAATCCTGTCACAACTAGTACATTTTCACTGCAGCTTTGCTAATGTGAATTTTTCATCAGTGAACATATCATTTATGACTAAATTAACGTTCAACTCAAACTTTTTAACCCTTCAGTACCTATTTGGGTCCCTTCGGAGCTCGATGAGTTCATGCCAAGCAGAGCTAAAAGTTGAACGGAATGACTTTGTGGCCATATTTCAACAACATGGAGTACCCAACCCCACACCAACCAGCTGTTCTAGCCACATGACACACTGTGTTGGCTCTATCATGCAGCAGGTCCCCCACAGAATGTTGCTCTCATCACAACCTGTCGAAAAGACTCCCAATCCTTTGTTAGTTCTCCTGCCTCTGGCATTTTCCTACCCCAGGTGACTTCAATGTCATAACCATCTTCATGCAGGGGTTAACCCACTGCCTCTTCTTCCCAGAACCAGGCCTTCCAACAATGTTCTTTCTAAACCACTGTGATGTTTAACATGGACAAAGTATTCCAGTCTCTGAGATATGATGCTGCTTATGAACCAGTTTTCTTTATGTTCACATCTTGTAGGATGTCAGTATTTGCCTTCTTGATCCACGTTTTGTGTGCAAATATATCACAGGCCTACGTCTACAAGAGTCACAACATGTAAAGGACAATATGACTGGGAGATGCTACAGAAACTGTTTCAGGCTTATCAATTAAATCTGTGTATTACCTGTTGGAAAATTCTTCACCAAGTGGATAGTTTTAAATATCTAGGGACATCTATAACATTAAATGGAAGATGCACAACAGAGATTAAGAGCAGAATAGGGCTAGCAAAGGCTGCATTTCAGAAAACGAAGAATATCTTATGCAATAAGTCACTATTATTGAATATAAGAAAAAGAGTGCAGATGTGCTATATAGAATATGTTTTGCTGTATGGCTGTGAATCTTGGAATGTAAATGAACAAGTTAAGAAGAGACTATAAGCAACAGAGATGTGGTTCCTGAGACGAATGTTGCGAATTCCTTGGACCGCCAGAGTAACTAACAACAGATGCCTCAAAGAGGCTAATGAAACTAGAACATTATATACAACAATAAGAAAGAGGCAAACAGTTTTTTTGATCATGTGATGAGAAAAGAGGCATTGGAGAACATCGTGACAACTGGAAAGATCGAGGGGAAGAGAAGCAGACCAAGAGAAATGATGCTGGATGGATTGCGACGGTGGCATGGAGGAATATCAACGGCAGAGTTGATCCAGAAAACCAAAGACGGAGATCTGTGGAGAGCCATGAACGCCCACGCCAGCTGGCAGGGCACTTGATGATGATCACCTGTTAGTTTTTGCAGAACAGGAGCACTGAAGCTGCAGGCTGTGTACACAAATGTGAACTTCCACATCTTGAAGTGTCACCACAAACCAATGGCAATAATATTTGTGTTGTGTGTACGTATATATATCTAAAAACACATCATTGATTTCCTAAACATGGCTTGCAAAAACAGACCACTTAAATCTTTTGGTGCCAAACAAAATTTGGGTCCTGACTAAACAGAAATTCATGGCAGAAAATTGGAAGTAGGGTGTGTCACAAAAATGCTTTTAAAATGGTAAAAATGGTAGCAGATATTTTGTATTATATATCAAATTAAAGAGGATTGCACAAGGAACATGACAGTGTTAATAATTAATTGATAGGTTAGAAATATTATGACAATAATGAGAGGTTTAATAATAACAACTGAATTTAAAGAAGTAAAAATTATTAAAACATTTCACTTACCAAGGCTGTATTTATAATCCACTGCAACTAATCCAGTTAAATTTGCTGAATACTGTTACACACACCACCTTTGTTCAATAATATCACAAGAACTGCACCACAACATCAATAAAACACAAAACAAAATATTTTGATGCACATAATTTTCACACAAAATGGAAAATGTCAGTAACACACCACTCAGACTGTACTGAGAAGAAGAATATAAACACCATTTTCTATTTAGTTATAATTATTCTTTTAAATTTAATTATTTAAATACTCCTTAAATACTTTGTGATAGGCAAAACAAATTTAGGGGCATAAATGTGGCCCATTAGCGCATTCATAATTCGATATGTGCCATCATATTATGACATATTATGACGAACTTTCGCTTGCAATCTAACTGACTAACTGAATACTGCACGTGGTTTAAGTTTTAGAATCTTTCACAAAGTCCTTGAAATCACTATAACTATAATATAAAATTGTTTAAAACGGTAATTTTATTAAAATATATGAGGTCCAAAACCAGAAGGTGTTGTCATTTCGAAGTTCAAATCACTACAATCTTTTCGAATCAAGAATCTAGTGCTTTTTAATGGCCAAATATGGTTGTCAGCGGCCTGCTTCAAACTGCGAAATATTTCTGTCTCAATTTTAAGTTACCAAAGTTAACTAAAAATTGCGGAAACATAAGAAAATAAACCACTGTTTAAAATGTAGCGATTAATGGGCCCACGGGCGTCACTGTCTGTCAATTGCGGCGATGTATGGGCACATAGCAGAGAAAGAGTTAAACAAGATCAATATTTGGTGTCAATATTGTGAAAGTTATATGTGCCAACACACAGGTTTTACATGCTAGGAAGACCCAGTCAGTTTCAGATAACATCATTACAACTGAGCACTTCGGTTGATTTTAAAAACTGACTGGGGCTTCTAGGTTGACCCAACCTAAAATGGGCACCAAGACATGTCTTGGGAATAAGTAAAGGTGGCCATCATGATACTGACTACATCAAGTGCCGATTGGTCTTAAAACATGAGGCCTGGCACCAAATGTCCTAGAAACTATCAGAATAGCAACATAGGCCCAAGGCACTTTAAGGTGTATAAAATGGCTCTTTACTTCTTACTTAGCTGTGAAACATGCAGTAATTTTCTGCATTTGTCCACTCAGAGTATACTTTTATTCAGGAGCCCAGGGGAAAGGAGTTTCAGGGACAGGATGACTCAAGATCATGTGTCAACCATCACAATGACTTTGATGAACTATTCTTACCAGTGTCAGAAGCTAGCCCAGCCACCAATCCCGGTGGAGACTCTTCCACTCGAAGTGAATTCCTCATTACTGCAGCTAAAGGTGGAGTAGGAGCTGTTAGAATAAGCCCAAGCTGTTGAATCAAATTGAATAAAATATAACATCAAACATCAAGTCATCATTCTTGTATCAACATATTTTTGTTAGAAGAAAGCAAAAAAATAACAGCAAACAGGAAAACAAACAACAACAAAACTGAACACTTATCTATAAATTACAAATTATCAACATGGAATGTGATTTACAAAAGAAAAATTCACTAATGTTTTGGTCATTTAACATAATACAAATAGTCCAAGAACAACTGACAATTAAACCTTCCCAACACAGATACTTTTCAAATATTGTTACACTGGTCTTCATCCTAAGGGATATGGGGCAGTGTGACTGAGCAGTCAGTGTCCATCTCAATTTCAGAATACTGGGGTTGAATCCCAGGACAGAGTTAAGAGTGTTTACAAGAATCATTGGCTTCTAATGTTATCACAGATTACCCTTATCCCTTATGTGGTAATATCATATATAAGAGTGGAAAACAGAAGGTCATGTGAGCAAATTGTGCGCAGCAAAAATACCATGGATGTTTGAAATCAAACGCACAGACCCTAAAACCCATAACCTGGCAAAATTGCTGAGAAAGAAAGTCTACTTATGTCATCAGATCTTTCAGTTTCTAGATTTTGATGAGAAAATTTCAAAGTTGTTCAGTTTTGTTTTCATTTTTCTGAGTCTTCCATATCCATGAGAATAAATTGCTGTTATTAGATTGTCTTGTTTTCTAGGATTGCTACGAGCCCTGATATGGATAGTTAGAGCCTGTAACTTGGAAGAAATAAGTCTAGAGGAAGTAAACATTACATAAATACATTCCAAAAGACTGACCGTGAACCTTGAGCTACAGAGGTGTATAGCCCCCCATTCAAAAGAGGAAAGAAGAATTCTAAGGGATTCCACATCTACTACTCTTTAATTTCCCATTGACCTTTAGACTCTTCATATTCCTCCCATCCTGTGTTAACAACCTCACATTACTGACACGCTTCTCCTGCACCGCCCACCATGAAGTGAGAGCAGCTCATGTGTCCTCGTGCTGCCCCATTCCCAACTCCCAAGTTATGCTGCTGGTAGCCTAGCTACTACAGGACTTCACTAAGATGGACAGGCCAACTGCAGTAGTAGGAGAGACAAAACCTGCTGCCTTACGGCAGGACTAAATCAGGCAAACTCAAAATAAATGCCAGTCTAAATAAAATGAACAATTCCTGCAAAAGAATTAACTTCATAATTATAATGGCACTTTTTTTCGCATATCCTTTACAGGACATCGCTGTCAACATCAGCATCTTTCAGCTGATTGTTGATTTCTTGGCAAGATTATGCTCAGTAGTTTGCCATTGCTTTCTGAGTGACCGGCTCACATACCCCGTAATTTACCGACACGGCTAGAACCGCCACCGATTCTCGCGCACGTCATGTTACTCACGAGAGTATACGGGATTATGGAGAAAGTCACTAACCCCTAGGCCAGGGAGACATAATGGCACCACTGGTATATAATTATGTACTAGAATTACTGAAAATATTCTTGCCAAGAAATCACAAACTGCCAAATAATGCTGGGGTTGATTGCAACGACCTGTAAAGGACATCCAACTAACTTTTAACTAGAGTTAACCAGAACTCACATTGGTATCTTTATCCGTGGATGCTGCTACAATGCACTGGTTATTCAGCCTGCTTTTGTAGCTGCCCAATAGAGTTTCTTAATTTCGGTAATGTATTGTTCCTTAGTGTCTCTCTGAAATGTTAATTTATTTCAACAATATTATATATCAAATCAAGACAATCAAGATTCCTCCGAAGTCGGAGAGTGTCTGCCTGTACGGCGAGGAACCACCAGTCTGTACACCAATAAGCCAGACATGGGACAACGGATACTCACGCAAACCTCAGGTCCTGTATGACATCACACTGATGTTGGACAACAGGATGTCTTCATCCGACATACAGGACTTCGCGTTGGAGCTCAAGCCAACGAACACAAGCAAGCAAGCAAGCAAGACAATCATGAAAGCAACCAACATATATCAAAATATCTACATAAAAACAAAACACCCAATAAGGTGTGCTTTATAAAGTTAATAACTGCTCAGAAAGACTACTGAGAAGGCTGTTTTTGGTGCAGGTAAATTTGGATTTCCAGTTTTCTTTTGTTCTTTTGTTTTCATTTGGAGTTTTTCCACAAGCTTGAAACTCTAAACTGTTGCTTCTGAGTTTTTTCACACTTTCAATGTCCACAACGACCCCCTGCTCTTTGTAAGCTAAGTAGTCTATAAGTCTACACAAATTAAGAAGAATAGTCTAAATACAAATAAAGCTAAGTGAGCAGTCTACTAGTCTATATACAAATAAAGCTAAGTGAGCAGTCTACTAGTCAATATACAAATTAAGCTGAGTAGTCTACTAGTTTATATAAATTAATAATAGTCTATATACAAATTAAGCTGAGTAGTCTATATACAAATTAAGCTGAGTAGTCTACTAGTTTATATAAATTAATAATAGTCTATATACAAATTAAGCTGAGTAGTCTATACATACTGACTTCAAAAAGTCCCCATTTTATCGTACAATTCCTATTTAAATTCTAAGTCTCATGTTACAGGCACAGCATTTACAGCTGTCAATATTGCTGTCGCACCTTAATTTCTGGATGTGCCTCAAGTGTGAGTGATGCTCATGGGCCTGGGTTCTAAGCTTTGGTACCTCAGTGGAAACAGAAGGCAGCGACTCTGTGAGAAAATTTAAACATTAATGTCACACACACACACAAAGAAAAAAGCTTTGAAAACATCTAAAACTACCAGTTAACACTAGTTTTGCTCTAATTCATTTATTCTTTAGCAATGCTGAGCAGCTTGCACACTTCAGATTAAATAGTATCCACTGCTGTATAGGTCAAAACTAATGTGGAGATATAATGCTAACAATGATCCAGCATTAGCAACAAGTTAGGAAAACCATTCAAGAAGTCATAGATCAGACCAAAGCTAGACCTGCTAAGAAACAATCAAGAGGATGTTAACCACCATAAAGATAAGCCAACAAATTATTCATTACTCCTGTAGACTTGTGCTATTGCTATGCATGAGTATATGCTGTATGAATGACAAACAATAATGCATGTGGTTATCTATAGTTCAAAAACAACATAATTAATAAACATCTAATCTTTTCTGAAACATTTAAGCCTTTAGCATTTTGTAGGATTCAGAATGTGTAATGGAGGAAACAATACCATCAAAGTTAAAAGAAGACACTGAACCACCGTTTGTACTTTTGTGCATGATTGGTTATATTTTGCAGCTAAAGTTTTCTATGGGATGAGGTAGTCAGTCTCATTCCAACCCTTCTTAGTTATCTCTTAGACATGTATAGTAAATTAGTGTTGCTATTATCTGCCTTGCTTACAGTAGCAGACATGCAAAAAAGCATGTATCACAGAGGAAATTCTCAATATGCCAATAACAAAGTGTACTATATTATTCAGTTATTACCTTATTACGCCAAAGCTTTATCTGTTTTTTAAGTATTTATAATTTATCTTTTTATAATTTTTTAAAATCCAAGAACAAAAATCCACATGATAAGGATCAAATAAAAGAGTTTCATACCAGAAAAACATACAATATAAATCCCAGTGAAGAGGGTGTGGAGCATACTATAAGCAAACTTCTTAACTGCATAATTAAACAAGATACCCACAATGAAATGAGAATATGCACCAAAAGAATTCTGCAAAAGGTATAAAGGCAAGAGTTCATTGCACCGGGTGTTACCCCATACAGCCCAGTCTCTTTTCACAGGGTGGCTGCTGAAAGCGTCGCACAAAGCACTAACTCCAAGAAAATTGCACTCGCGAACCAAATGATGAAGTATGGAATCGAACCTGCAACCTTTGAAGCATGAGGCAAGTGGCATAACCACTACGTCATTGAGATTTTGTTTAATTTTTTGTTGTTGCTCACTTTGAACTCAAGCAGTAGTCCATACATGTGCTATTGTCTTGTGGACTGATATTTGCTTGTGGATTAGCTGTCCATATTACAAGTGCCCAGAAGACAACATTCTAGTCCAACTGACCGGTGTAGAGGTTGAACCAGCCACCTCGACATCAGCAAACCGGATGTTCAATTACGAGCGCTCTTATCCATCCAGCCACAGAGATTCTGTATCCCCTATGAGGTGTACAGGGTATATGGTGCTAGCCCTATATTAAGACCAGTCAACACTCCCCAGAAAACTTTCTGGTATGCATTCTGGGCGGGGCAGACCTGGGAGGCCAGGTCAGTGGCGTGTAAAGAAAAATCCGAACCTCAAAGGAGATTTGAACACATAAACACCAGACCCGCAGGCAAATGTGCTAGCCACTGTGTTACCATGGCTTCCAAACACCATGGCAGTTACTGCAGAGAGGGTGTGAAATATTGGATCCTTAACATTAATTAAAAGTTTGTGATGAGGTAACCATTTCTCTTCTCCACTATCTATTCCTTCCAGAAATATCTCAATTATATGAGGTGATACTGATCAGGAAAGAATCAATATATGTCTTTAATACGGATCAAACTTTAGTCCATTGCATTGGTCACCAAGTACACTAAACAGTCTGCTATCACAGATTCTTTAGCAGGATATGGTTATACAAAACTAGTTCAAGAAGCTTGAATTCTCACCTGAATTAAGCTGCTCTTTATACATATTTATGCTTACATTCCACAACTGCACAAGCGATACAAGATTCAGGGCACCACCATTGTAAACATTATCGATACCACGCTGACATGAAAAGAAATTACATTAGACATATGTCAATACATTTCGAGTGCGAATTTAGCAAGAATATGTATATACACAATTAGTATAACTTATTTACATACTATCAGAATGTAGCTCTCACGCGAGGAAACTGGGTCAAATATTTCGTTGTCTTTAGTTCATTTTTAAAAAAAAAAGCACAATATCTTAGTTGTTACTTTACATACTTCTTTCCTAGTCATTACTTTACACATTTCCGTCCTAGTTGTAACTTAAAACATTTCTGACTTAGTTGTTACTAAACTTCAGTTCCAGATATTTATTACTTTAAACTCCCTCAGACTCTTAGGTATTATATTTCGCAATACCAGTTGCCTGAAATAGAAAGGGTTTATAATTTCTGTAAGGCAGACTAAACTGGTCTCCCTGGCCAAGGATATAACGATGTTCGTAATCCCGCGTATCCACGTGGGGGAAAACAGCTGTGCGAGATTCTATAGCGGATCGCGCAGTGCTGGTAACTTAAGGGGGTATGTGAGTCAGTCGCCCAGAAAGCAATGGCAAACTACTGAACATAAAACTTGCCTAATACATCAACAGCAGGTGAAAAATGCTGGTGTTGACTGCAACGTCATGTAAGGGATATGCAAAAGAAAAGAAAAAGACTAAACCTCGATACTCAATGAATGGAGACTGAATAAATGAAACAAAAAGATTATTATTTAAGCTTTTAACTATGCAGGAAAACATGACAGGAATGTTGCCATTTTCTAAACCCCTGCCCTCATGATAGCACATGTCTCATCACCCAAGGGAGGTATATGCCAGATAGTTATCCTTCAGTTTATAGACTTGTCAGCTTCGACATGAATGTTTAGTATTTAAGTTCAAGAAGATATTGTCATGGGAAGAAAGTGAGAAACAACAGAATCTGTTACACATTAAAACAGATAAGGCAAGATAGAAATCATACTTTATGACTAAAGTACCTTTTTTTTTTTTTTATGACTATGAAACCTTATTTTTATTTACACCAGAAAAAATTTTAAAAAACTAAGCAAATAAACAAAACTCACCTTGTGAATGTCTTCACTACGTTCTTTCAAAAGAAGACCAGGCACACGAACACCAATGTCTGTGCCATCAAGCACACAACTGGAGGCTTCATTGTCCATAATGGAGTGGAATATTTCCCTGGCTTCCATAACACGGTCATTAAATTCCGCCAGAGACTTCCACTGTGACTTTATCTGTCGAATAATAACAAATTTCAATAAAATGAACATACCTGACTGAATAGTTACTATGTAAGAATGACACGACACTGAAGTTATGCTTGTGCTATTTTATTAAATTACAGTAACACGTCTTACTTTCACAGATTTAATAGTATACATTTTAATAAGTTAAATTATTGCCTTCACAAAACTCTGCAAATAAAATTATGATTACACTTTCAAACTGGAAAGATTCTTGTCAAAATAAAATTCAATTTCTTTTATCGTCATTAATATACACTTCAGAAAACTGTATTCGCAAAATCCAACCAGTCATTAACAATTCTACAAAGTTGACCACCAGATAGGGTAGTTAGTCTCATTCCAACCCATCTTATGCCTCTTATGACATGCACGGTTGAGTTGCAGTGGTAAGACTTCTTCTGCGTTCATCCGGAGAATTTTTCAGACGTGATTGCGTTGTGCCTATTCACAGCAGGGCTGCTTTCTGGCGCCTTTAGGCCGACACATCCGACTTCTGTGGGCATTTTTTGACCGGGTTAACCTTCCCAGGTGCAGTGTTAGTATTATTTGCTTCCCTTATGAACCTCTGTAATACACTGGCAAGTATATATGTATACTTAACACAAACATACTTAGTAAACCTACTATTCAGTTACATTTACAGCTGTGCCAGGCCTGCGTGTTTTAGGTCCCTGTCTATTTTGTTGACTGGCCCTGTGTCAAAGGGGTTGCAGGCGCAGTTCATAATCCCACATTTGAAACAGCTGCAGGAAATTTAGCAGCAGACTGCCGTGCGTTGGTTTTTAATTAAATTGTTTGGGTGCTGGCCATTCAGAAAGCAATGGCAAACTACTGAACATAAACTTGCCCAGGAATCACGATCAGCCAAAAAATGCTGGGGCTGACTGCTATGTCCTTTAAAGGATACGCATTAAGTAGAAGGCCTGTAATCTTTACATTTAAAACTGTCTTTGTTCCACTAAGTATTGTAGTAAATGAATTATGTATTAACATGGACTAATCCAAGGTGGCAAATCAATAATGACTGAAATGTCTGTCACACCCATACATGACTAGCTCTCGCACTAAAATTTACAAATCTAACAGTAAGCAGTGTCACAGTTCATACCTTTTGTATTCTCTGTTCTCGTGCAATAGCAGCAGAATACTGATCCGAATCAAACATTGTAATTGTACGCTTTGCAGGCAACGATCTGTCAAAGAAAGCAGCAATTCAAGAAACTGATAAAGAAATAAATATATGCTACTTATCACATAAACAAGAAGTATATAACCTAATGCATCTTTTAAGTAATTCAGTACCAACTTTTTATAGCATATAGAAAATATATTACAAGGTGTCTAATTTTGGTAGCAATAAGTTTACCTTTTATATGTTTACTGCATGTGAAAACATACACATGGATGCAGCCTGTGGAGATTTGTGCTACATTAAACATGACTGCAGACAGCCACATTATAACAGAGCAAAGAATGAAACTGATTTTTGCCACTGGATTTGTGAACAATGAAAAGGTCCTTAACAGCACTGACAGGGAATCCCTTTAGAATTGTACTTCCTGAAACAAGCAGCCATTTAAAAAAATCCCATCTCTAAATGGACTTGAACCCAGGATTAGTAGGCTAAATCACTAGCTACCATGATTCAATACACACTTAAATAATGGTTATTATTGTTGTCTTCCACTTATGCAGTTAGGTGTTGTGGGGAAAGGTTAATGAAGTTCCACTGCCTTGACTACCGCCTTACCTCCAAGATTCAGAAGCAGTATGTTTTCTAGGATAAACTAAATTCCCTACAGGTTTGCTAAGCCTGTACCCTACCTACTTAACCCATTTATATTTGCTACTACCACCATGTCACACTAACCATTGGACGCCCACCGCAGAGCTACAAGCTACGGTGGGCAGTACTGACAAAAAGCTACGCCAGTTTACTAACTTTAGGCCCACTGCACATCGAGATGGGACCTGGATAGAGTTTTTCATCTTAATTCACGCAACTGACTGCTCTCTTCATCGATCTTTGTTAAAGGGTTCAAAGTGTACTCATTCCAATTACGGGGCCTCGAAAGAGTCCCTTACTGTTTTACCCCAGCATAACACAATCTCTGCTGAAAACATTGTAAAATGCTTGCTTGCTTGATTGTGTTCGTTGGCTTGAGCTCCAACGCGAAGTCCTGTATGTCGGATGAAGGCATACTGTTGTCCTACATCAGTGTGATGTCATACAGGACCTGAGGTTTGCGTGAGTATCTGTTGTCCCATGTCTGGCTTATTGGTGTGCAGACTGGTGGTTCCTCGCCATACAGGCAGACACTCTCCGACTTCGGAGGAATCGGTGATCCTACTGACTTTAGCCAGGACCCAAAGGAACCTGCTGCCCAGGACGCTCGACAAGGACACGTCAATAGGTCTTGGCCAGTATATAACCCGGCCCTGGTGCCTTGGAAACACGTCTGCGTCCCACATTGTAAAATATCGAGAATAGAAAAACCACTGCCATAAAGATCATCATGTACCATGCCCAGTGACACAGGCAACTATATTCCTTCACAAACATCTATCCTGTGTTCTTGAGCAGTTCGACCACTGATCATCTTCCATATCACTGTGTCAACCCAAACAGCCATGAGGATAAAAGGTACAATTAGCCCCATGGAAGATACTGCTGCTGGAGCGTGTAGTAGTAGGTCTTCATATATTCTAGGCCCAACATATGAGGTGGGGTGGTCAGTTACTTTCCTTGTCACCTTTCCTTTGCAGACAATTTCTAGAATATTCTGAACATTAATACTTATTTTGATGAGGCTGGGTCAACAACAGAGCCATACATCAAGCACAATAAATTATTCTGCCTCTGCTGGGGATTGAACCTGAACTACTTGTCTTAGCAGACTAGCGCAATAACAAATATGCCACCATGGCTTCATGCCCGTAAATATTATATTTACTAGCCAGCAAGCAGCCATGGTAATGTTACTTGTTTCCCGCCCTATCATCAAAATCATCATCAGATTAGTAAGTTAGGAGACTAGTGTTGAAATCATCTGATCAGTCAAACCACCATAACCTGTTCTCAGCAAACTTGTTCAGATCTGCATAGTTTGGAACCCTGATGTTCTTGCAGGCTTTATTCCTTGGTTTCATAAATTGTGGACATGAAGATTGTTTCCAGCTACTTTCAAAGCATAAGATCCTGAACTACCTTTGAAGTGTCTGTGGACATCACACTAGAAAGAACATAAACTGACCTAAAATACCAATTACTCAACTAATATCGAAACTAATTTGACTTACACTCCTTGTTTTATACAGTTATCTGCCAAAATATTAACTTGCTTTCGTTTCTCATGTTCAAGGTCACGGTTTGATTTGGTCAAACAACGATAATCCTTCACAAGTTCACTAGAAAAGAAAAACATACAATTTAACTAACATAAATGAAGGATTTCAGAAAGTCGAACAATGTCTGTTGTAAACTATCTGAACATGGTTGATTCAATAATACTAGTAATTATATTTTTCCTGAAATTAAAACTGCTTCATTCTACAGGTGAGCTGCCTCATGACTCTTAGCTTTTTTATCTTCATATATTAATCCTCTTTTGCCTGCAAGACTGCTAGTGGAGTATTGTCCCACAACCACGCAAATCAAACCTTTTGCAGGCCAGTTCATGGTTGGTGTTGATTTATTGTCTACAGAGTGAGATGGTCACCTTCTACGACACACCCAGGTTAACACATGGGCAACATTTATCTATACCCTGTCATAATAAATGTCACACTTGGACTTCCTGTCGTCAACATGGCGATTAGGCGTTGAACCGTTAAGGCCTGTGGCGTATTTATGCTTGCAGCTACGGTTTGCAATCGCACTTTCCTCATGTTGAACTGCTAGTACATGGTTCCATCGCCCTGCTACTGAGTGAGTGCAGTGGGCGACACTGTGAGTGCTTTTACATCTGTCCTGTACAGTGACCTGCATGTTCGGAACAATGACTACTGGCTGTTGCTGAACAGACTGATTTGCCTTTTCGGTTCATGAGTGCATTTTTCAGGAGACTCCCGGGAGTCGGCGCTGAAGCTGCGGAGTTCGTGCTTTATGCGACACTTTCGGCGGGTTGTCCTGCGGTAAAAGACCAAGCCATGTGAGAAAACTCGGGTCAATGAGGTCTTTCTGGTGAGTGCCGAGTCCATCGACGATGAACTGTGGTTTTCGTGGATTAATTTTGTGTTGGCATTCTGGCAGCGGCATTTTGCAGTGTACCTGTGCGGGCTGCTGGATTGCCGAGACTCCTGTCTATTCAACCTTTCACATTGGACAGTGGGGAGCATTTTGTGTAAAATTCACTGGCACAGGAACGGAGTATAATGGGGACGACCCGTTGCCGTGAAGTTGGAACCTCAACTAACTAAATGTCACACTTGCACATTCATCAATCTGCCCAACTTCACAGTCTCCCAATTACTAAATGTTTCCTGTACTGTATACGAACTACGTGTGACTAACCCCAGTTACAGTAGCAATGTATACTGTTTTGTCACATTTACACAGAAGTCATGTTACATGTTATAAACCCATTCTAATCAGCCTTACTAGTCAGACATGAAGAATTTATGACTGGGTCAGAACAAGATCAATGTATGCATGATATGAATATATAAATATGTAATGTCTGTTCCCTATTTGGCCCTTTATCCCCCACGGAAATTTAGGCTCTCAACTAACTCAAGCCAAGCCATCCTATCTTTTCCTGACTCCTCCAACTCCATCGATGTCTTCCTCAATCATTCATCTGTCTTCCTCAATCATTCATCTGTCTTCCTCAATCATTTATCTGTCTTTACTTATTTTCTCCATGTGTTTTCAGGTCTCCCTCTATTTCTGTTGTTCTCTGGGTCCCATAGAAATGAATTTATAGTTAACTATTATAAAGTGTTCTCAATGTGTGTCCTATCCAGCACCATCATCTTTTCGTCACCACTTGGTTCGCTGGAATCTGATTAGATCTCTCACTAAGCTCCGCATCAGTGGAACTGTGTATGTAATGTTGACCCATATATTCTGTTACGTAAATGTTATTTTTTTAAATAACTATGTTATCATATAAATGCTGTGTTAGTTCATTAGCTCTTAACATGCTTAACCCTTTACAGGTCACAGCGTCCGATTCCGGCTGATGCCATAAAACGATCGTAGCGTCCGATTCCGGCCGATACTATTATGCATTGTAAAAACGCGATCTCTCGGCTTTCCGACACTTCCGATGGCTACTTTCGCTTTCGCCGACAGCTTGACAACGTGGCCGCCATTTGTAAACGCGATAGTATGAATTTGAACGGACTTTTACGGACAATTTTTGATAGTTTTCGGGATTTTTACGCTGTTTTTCAAAATGGATTTTGGCGATTCTTCAAGTGATAGCCGAGATTTCGCTAGGTTCAATTTAAATGACTTTAAAGGGCACGAAGTTGACTATTAATCAGCGCTAGATATCAGTGCAAAGCGTTACTTTGCATTAGCAGTCTGAGTCAGACTTTAAAGAAAGTGATTATGATTCTGAAAATGTGTTTGTAAATTGCCGTATAGATGACGGAAAATCACAAACAACCTGCCGTATTTCGTAAATATTTGTGTTCATATATGGATTACCGACAACAATCACGTGAGTAACATATTCTGCATGCTTTTCCCTTCATTGTGTTGTTTATTTAATTAAAATCGGTTGACTAACACCTTATTTGTTATGTTTTTACTATCGCGACCCGAAATTTTACCGAACCTGAAAAAAATCTTGCCCGTTCAGGGCTAGAAAACGGACAAGCGTCTGCCCTGTAAAGGGTTAAGTGAAAGTCAGGTCTGAGTCAGATATGACTGAGCTACCATATGGCAGTAGATGGTACAATATGCTTTCTGTTAACAAAAAATGTTGGGATGGTGTTCACCAAACCCCATACCCCACATTGTGCCAACAGCTTTAGATGGAGGAGCACAATTGGGAGGGTACAAGCCTCACCCTAGTGCAAGGAAATGCAACCTAAAGACTAAATGTCATGGCTGGGGGTAGACCAGCTCCAAAGTCTTGGTAAGCAACTAGTCTAGGAGTGAAGCTCCGACAGACATACAGTTCAAGCACTGTTTTGCTGATCCAGCAGCTTCTGCAGCTTGTCTTGTTCCAGACGTATTGGTGTAACCTTTCCTCTGGAGTAAATAGGCAGGCCGAGAGAGGGATCATACTGCATGGGCAACAAACATATGGACTAAATTCAGCCCAGGCTTTGTGCTATGGAAAGGTATAACTCCATTTTACAAACTATCGTCTATCAAGATGGTAATGTGCCAGTCAGTCAAATGTATTCTTCACACACAAAAGAATGCAGCATTTTCAGGTAAGCACGCCCATCTCCAGATACGACACCAGGGTTATGTTGATTATTTTCTGCAACACTAGATTTCTCCTTCTTTCCTCTCTAGAGGGGCATGCATCACACCTGATTATGCACCTCAGATGTCAGTGTATCTGACTTCGGCAGGTATGTGTCTAGGGTTGACTTTCTCTAGACCAATGGTTCTCAACCGGTGGGGAACTCCCTCTCCCCTAGGGGGACATTTTTTGGGGGGAGAAGAGAAGAAGAAGTTAAGATTATTTCAAGATCGCGTTAATACAAGAACCAAATACTTGATATTGTTTTTCGCTCCATACTTTACAGTTCTGTACTTCTCGCCCTTTTGAAATTTGTTTTATAACATAAGTAGATCCGCTAATCACGTTTTATGTAGACGTCTAGACTTGTTCTAGTATGTGTTATTAAATTTAGCTTCAATTTTTACTATACTGTGTAGGGGCAGGGGGTGGGATTAATATGGAGGAAATAGGGAAAGGGGGGAATGACATTCTGAACATATGGTGAAGGGGTGCATGGGCCAAAAAAGGCTGAAAACCACTGCTCTAGACAGATTTCATCCAAAGTAATGGGCTTTATCTACCTGTGGAGGAGTTAATTTTTTTCCTAACAATTTAGCCAGGGCAGCGGCCTTCTGAACTACTTTGAGATTTCCAACTGCCATGGGATTTTTAACATGCACACGGGACATCCTGTTTGTCACCTTTATCCGATAAGGCTAGGTTTTTGATCTCACTACCGAAGAGATCGGAGGGGGGGGGGGGGGGGGGGGGGGGGGGGGGGAGATGTAATATCACTAGATACCAATGATTCTATGCAGAGATTGTAACCAGTACTTTCTGAGCCTGAGACCAACACCATCACTTCTGGCCTAGAGAGACAACAGTGGAAGATAAACTCTATGGACCGCTGAGTGAACTAAAAAAGACTGTTAGATTCATACAAGAGACAACATTGCAGTTATAGACATATTTCAGGCGAACGAAAGAAGAAGAAGAAGAAGAAGAAGAAGAAGAAGAAGAAGAAGAAGAAGAAGAAGAAGAAGAAGAAGAAGAAGAAGAAGAAGAAGAAGTTCTGATTTGAAAAACAAGCAAACAAAGCAGCAGCCGGCAGAATTAATGTATATTAACATTTTTCAACCAAAGGTGCATTTATAATTTCAGATGTTTATCTAGCTGTAAAAAGATGTTCATAATTGATAAATGATGCTGAATACTTATATTAAATTTATCTTGCTAGTTTGTTACCATGAATGGCCACAGGGTATACATAATTATCAGCAGTTCATGGCAGTAAAAGAATTAACTTTAGATGCACAATAAATTCCATGTCAGGTCTTACTTGGCATAGTCTTTCCACTGTCTGTTAGCATCAATGGTTAGGTACAGATTTTCAAAGAATTGATTCTTCTCTCTTATAAGGCTGTCATGGACTGCCGACTTCATTACTGTGCCCAGTGCAGTTGTCCGTGGTTGTAGAATTGGATACTTTATGGAATCTTGAACCTTCCACCCTGAAATTTATGTGATTAACAATTTTACTTCCTTGAATCGTATTGGGGGATAAAGCAAAAACCAAAACACACACTTGCATGCATGCACACACACCACCAATATTATGGACGCAAACATTTACTGTCAAGATTACCATATGGAACTTATTTCAGAATAATTCAGAAATGTATGCGTAAACAAAGAAGGCACACTTAATATAAACATGATGTTAACAACCACATGAAATTAAATAAAATCTGAAGGAACTTTGACACAAATAAAAGCAACAGTTGTGAATCACTGTAATAAGCTAGGAGAAAGAAAGCAAACCCAATAAAATAGCATGTCAGAGCGAGGAAAATTAGTAAAAGAAATGAGAAATTATCTGTGGAGACGTATTTTCACTAACCTGGGTCCCCAGATCAACACAGTCTAAAATGTGTAGCAGGGCATTTCCAAGGAAGTGAAGGCAAATGGCAAGATATTAACCAAATCACTCATGAAGTGCTGATTGCTCTAGGAATGCAGGAATAGCACCATATACCCAATAAGCCTCATGGCAAGAGAAGGGATCCTTTTATCTACTTTACTTAAGAGGAAATACTGAGGAAGCATGAGAAGATTAATGCACTAGAGCTTAGCACAGAAAGAAATTCATCAAAAGAATTAACTCACTAAAGGAATTAACTAACAAATATTGTCTACTGAATAGAATCCTAACACTGTTGACTGAAGTAAATTAAGCACACTTGATGAGAAGTCTCAAAAATTGGGTCTAAAAATTCAGATACACGCACGATTAGAGCATGAATTAGAATCTTAGGGAACACACAAAAAAAAAAACAATGACTAAATGATGATGATGATGCCTGCAGAGAATGAAATGGCTAGAATGGCATGACAGAATCACTAATTTGAAGCTCAAGGAGAGAGCTGGAAGAATACCAGTAATTTAGGAGAAAAGAAATATACAGAGAAAAACCTGTCAATAGCATAACTAGAAAGTATTTGTTCTGGAATCCACTTGGTAAAAGATATATAGAGCGATATGAAAACATATGAAGAGAAAGGGGAGAAAAAGAAGAAGGGTGGGAAATAACTGGATAGACATGGCAAGAACTACAAGAGACAGCAAAGGAGTCGAGGGCCGATGTGAGCTGGATGAAGACCTATGCTCTATATGAGGATAAACGACAGAAGATGAAAAGGAAATACTAGAAAAACACGAGAAGACATTTAATGGAGTGATAGCAACCACCTTATGGACAGACCAGAACAAGTCATTATTCTGCGCCTCAGAACAGGACACAATAGATTACACAACCACATGTATACAAAATTCAAGATTGGAGAATTAGCCATGTGCACATGTGTATTGGCGCCACAGTCAGCAGATCACTTTCTGCCCCAATACGACATATCTAGGTAAACCTTCTAGCCTAGAGAAACAACAGTGGACGACTATGGACCACTAAGTGAACTCAACAAAAGACCAATTAATTCATAAAAGAGACAAGATTGCAATTATAGACAAATTTCAAGCGAACAAAAGGACTGATAACAGTGCAAAAATGAATTATCAAAAGAACTCACTAGCAATTATGACTGACTGAAATTATTTCTAGCATAAATATGTGCAGAATTAGTTAGTAAATTTTGTCCATAACATATTTATAAAAAGAATAAAACTCTGCTAACTCAAGATTTAAAAAAAATATTACCATGCTCTGACTTCATGACGTTCACCAAGACGTACGTTGAAAGACTGTACAACAGATGGATGAACTTTCCCCCTCCTGGGGACAGCAGTAATGCTGCATTCACACGTGGCAAACGTGACTCCGCATCCTCCTGTCATATATAAGTATCATTATTTATCAGTGATAAGATTGTAATGACTGAAAACGGCAAATCTATAATTCAGTTACAATTTAATGTAGCAAGTTTTGCAGCTTACATTTTGCATCCCTACATAATAAATACATGAATGAATTTGTAGTTTGCTGTGGTAAAACAGTTCAAATTCAACAAAGAACAACAGAAAGTGTAAGTGCCCAGCTTACAATCCACCTGATTCAGTTATATGATTACAAAATAGATTTGTAGCTAGACAGCTTTTTCAAGAACCAAATAGAACCATTGTTTCTGATAGCTGATGTAGAATTATAAGCAGCAATGTAAATTCTAAGTAATCAAGTGAAAGAACAATAAGTCACATGAAGCTACACCATTAAATGTATAAATGGCGCTTCACGAAGGGGGAAAAAAACAATACTGAACAGTAAGATAGAAATGCTGTGGATATTTTTTTCCCCCAAACATGCAATAAAAAACAAGAAATATAGAACAATTGATCCAGAAGAAGCGGTCACATACATTTACTCAAAATGTTCTTTTTCTTTATTTCTCTTTTGTGGGAAGTACGCCACACAAGCTATGCACCTATAAGGTTAGTATACCTGGCTTCAGCATGCATTTGTGTATGGTTTAACTTCCTCTAGATTCCATCCAAGATACCAATTCTTTCCACCTGTACAAAGGTTTTCTTTCCTAACATCCCCAGGGTATGGCCTTACAGCCTTCTCTTTGCAATCTCCAAATGACATAGGATTTATAATGTGCACAACTTACACACTGGACCTCCTCTATTTTCACCATTATCTGAGACAGCAGGTATCTAAGCTCACTAGCCAAGAGACACGTGACATCACTAGATACCAATGTAGGTCAGCATGACCGATAGGATAAGAACGCCTGCTCTTAAACATCCGGTGTGCTGATGCCGAGGTGAGGGGTTCAACCCCTACACTGGACTAAAATGTTGAGCTATCATCCTTGACTTGGAGACATAAATTACAAGTACTTCTGAAATCGGAGTGGGTTCGCCTGATGGCGAGGGACACTGTTAATAAGAAAAGCTAATCCACTTGCAAAATTTGGTCGAGCACTAGAAGTAGTGTGCATGAACTACCCTTGAGTTCAAAGCGAGCGAGCGAAGAAAAAAAAATACCAATGGTTCTTGGAAACATTCCCAGCCGTAGGCTGAGATTCAACCCTGTACTTGCTGAGCCTGAGTTGGACCCCGTAGCTAATTATATAGCAAAAGTAAGTTTTCACTAAGACACATTCACCAAGCACAACAGCCTTTATGAAGAAAACTGGCCATTGGTTGAGACACAAAGTAACTAAATATGTGCTCTACAAACCCTCTGAATGCTTGTCAACCAACTATTGCACACTTTTCTGAACTGTAGCTCTGTCTTCTTGTCCAACACTGGCCAGCAGTCCCTGCAAGCAGTAAGATGTATGTACATTAGTACAACCAGATCTGTTCATGGGAGTTATTGATGGTGCATTAGAACATTTATGTAGTCTGTTTAATCAGGCTCAAGACCCCCCCTGCCCTATACTGCAAGGTACTATAGGCAGTAGATGAGTTTTTTTGGGACAGTTTAATCAGAATAGTTCTTGTGGTTGTTTGGCAATGGGTGATTATTTCAAATACTTGTATAATAAAGCGGTCAGGATGTTACCACTGACAATAGCTTGAGTGCGATCTGATGAGACTTCAATGCCAGCTCTCAGCATTCGCTAAGGGAGCATAAACTGGCCACCTACTTCTCCGTGCACTCGGGCCTACAAAATGTGATGGTCGAATACTTCACAAACCCACAGCTATGGGATTTGTGTTTGCACAGTATGCACCAAAATATTGCATGCATCTCATTACAGCACATCTGCAAGAACAGACCGAATGAAAATGCTGACACAGAATTTTACAAGCAATTACATGAAAAAACATCATTTAGTGCCAGTATGCTTATCCATGTCACTTCCTCTTTTCAAACTACCTGTTGCCTGTTGGTAAAGACAAAATGCATCTACAATTGAGAAGAAACTAGTGTTTCATTTATTAGGCCGGTTCCAAATGTTGCTGTATGTAGCCAGGGGCGGGGTTGGGGTGAGCGCCCAACCTTGCATAAATACCCCAATGGCTTGTACATTCATCATCTATGCAGCAAAAGTCCAACGCCTGGCCTTCTCGTGGTGGACCTGATTAAACTAACAGGAGAAGGGGCGGCGGCGAGTCACCGGTGCAGAGAAATAACCAGAAAGCTCTAGATGTGTATGCATGTACATGCATGCGCAGACACGTGTGTGCGTGCCTACACACCTAAACTCGAGTAAGACCACAGTCTACTCTAGCAAAGGAAAGGTGCTGAAGATGGAAGCAACCAGGCAGAAGGTGCACCACAGAAATCAGGATGTTGGCAATCACGCCATGAAATATGTCAATTACTGCTAAATGTTATGGTTCTTGCCCTGCTTTGGCCCCCAGGCAGGTGCAGTGCCGGGCCCTATGTCTCGAAAGGGTCTAACCACAACTACTGGAGGTCCTTCTCTGATGTCCTGTGGAGCCAGGGGGCCTGACAACAGAGCGTTTGGCCATACCAAACAAAGACTAAAAATAATGCACTGGAATGCGCAGGGAGTAAGAAAAAACAAAAAAATTTGAACCTAGAAAACATCTTGGACCAAGAAAAAGTAAGCGTATGTTGTTTGCAAGAAACTCACCTCAGCGAAAATATAGCCTTCAAAATCAGAGGATACCAGTGTTACCGATCTGATCGAAAGGACAGGCAAAAGGGTGGGATACTGTCCCTTGTAAGAAAATAACATCACTGCTTCTCAAATTGAAGTTTACATGGAAGGGGCTGAGTATTAGAAACTTAAACTTAAGACAGGCAATACAGACCTTCATCTGATCAATTACTACTGTCAAAGAGACCGCCCACAGGCACTGGACACACTACCATTACAAGAAAAAATTATTGTGTGTGGCGATTTCAACAGCCACTTGCAGAGCTGGGGCTATGATCACATGGACCAGAGAGGAGAAAGACTGGACGACTGGCAGGATGAGAATAGATTCATCTTGGTTAACAAGCCATCCGACCCACATACTTTCTACTCGAGATCATGGCACACTACAACTACACCTGACCTGGCTTTTCACTCACCAGACCTGGAGTGGAACATTACACAAATTGTTGGGAAACAACTTAGTGGCAGTGACCATTGGCAAGTCTTTCTAACTGTAGAAAAGGCAATGAATGAATCACCAAAAAAATGATAAGTAGATTGTGAGCTTTACTAAAACACGATTACAAGAAGCATTCTCGTTAACTGTAAAATATGATCTTGTAAGTGAAAGCAGTACCCTCTCAAGGTGGAACTACAAGAAAGCAGACTGGACAATGTACAAGCATCGCACCAGCATACTGGTTAGAAACCTGAACACTGAGAAAGACATAAATAAAGTAGTTAAAGAGTTTGGGAAATGCATACTACAGGCAGCACGAGAAACAGTACCAAGAAGAGCCTGTAAACATTATAAACTCTACTGGGGTAGTGAACTGGAATAGTTGTATAATAATGTGGAAGTGTGTAGAAAGCAAGCAGAGGTCAAACCCAGCCAAGAGCACCACAATAAATTCCAGCATGCAAAAGCCAAATTTCAAAGGGCCAAGCTGCAGGCTAGATGGAAAAGCTGGCAGGAGAAAACAGAGTCACTGAACTTTGAAAGAGATACAAGGAAGTTGTGGAAGCTAGTAAAACAAATTAACGATGAGGGCACAGGGAGAAACTCAAAAATTGCACTACATAAAGATGGAAACACTAGTACTGGCAATTTCCCAGGCAGGAGCGCCTTGAGTACTGATGTTGCATCTGTCAATAGCACAACAGGTTGTGTACCATGGCTGGTATTTAGTAATTTCTCTGTTGCTATCTTGATTGCCTCAATTTCAGCATCATAGTTATGGCAGTACTTTCCTGTTGATACTCTGGCCATGTCCCTAGTATTATTTGGGTATTCTATGTACACTCCAGCCGGCTCCATGGCCGAGGGGTTAGCAGCTTTCTCCGCTAACCCCGAATACTCTCGTCACGTGACGCGACGAGAATTAGCAGTGGTTCGAATCGCAAAAATGACTTATGAGAGTATGGAGCCGGTCGCTCAGAAAGTCGTGGCGTGCTGATGAGCGTAATCTAGCCTAGGAATCAACATACAGCTGAAAGATGCTGGTGTTGATAGCAATATCCTGAGACCGGATGGAAACGCGGGAAAGAAAAAAAAAATGTACACTTCCGGCTCCTCCATTTCAAACAGCATTTTGTGCTGACCCATCTGTGTAGTCTCTGATCCAGAGGTCCTGTGGGTATTCTTCATCAAGGAAGCTGAGACTGGCTGTTCTGCGCTGTACACTGTTCTGTTCTTCCTTGTCAAATATTCCTCTCACTTTTATCTGGATCTGTAGTGATAGTCTATGTTCATCTTTCCGTGGAGTTTGCTCTGGAATAGTTTTCAGGGGGATACCGACTTTGGGCAGATCAGTGGTTTCTCTGCAGAGTCGTTTGGCCTGATGGATAAAACTGCTTCTTTTCAACCGCCCCATAGCTAGATTTTCAAATCTGTTCTTCATAGGGTGGCCTGGCAAGCTAGGAACTTTTCTGCTTGTATTAGCGTTTTCGTATCTCTGTGCTCTCAGGCTTGTGTTCTCCCTATCTTCTCCATCTCCACTATAGGAAGTTGATCTCATCCCTTCTGTGGTGACTCTAAGTGCTTGATTTTGCACCTTGTAGTGTTGTGGTATTTTATGCTGACCACTACGCAGTTGACCCATATTCCAGGTGTGGTCGTATGCTCTGTTGATAAACTTTGCTAAGTATTTTCCCACTGGCTCCCCATGTGGTTCCACTTAGTTTTCTCAGGATGGCTATTTTCCTTCTGGCTTTTGCTACTGCTTTCTTGATGTGCTTTCTCCATGTCAGCCTGCCATCAAATATTACTCCAAGGTATGTTGGTTCTTTATCTTCTCTAAGGGGTTTTCCTTTTATCTGGGTGATCCCTGCCTTTTGTTTTGGAGAGAGGGTAAATAGAGTGGTGCTGCACTTGTCAGTGTTTATGCTGACACACCATTTATTTGCCCATGCAACAAATGCATCTACATCTCTGATGCATGTTCATTTGTGCTCTACAAAACCAGGTCATCAGTGTACATTGCCGCTTTAATTCCATGCGGTAGATTAACAAGAAGATCATTTATGAAGATTAGAAAAAGTATGGGGGGCAAGACTCCGCCTTGGGGAACACTGTGGCGCAGTTGTACTTTCTTGCTCTTGAGTCCATCTATCTGTACTCTAGCTCTTCTGTTATGCAAGTATTCTTTCACCCATTTGTACATTCCTTCATTGACTTTACTGTTTCTCAGTTTCTTCATCAGACCTTCTTTCCAGACTTTGTCAAAGGCTTTCTTCAGATCTATCCATGCAGCAAGCACCAGCTTCTTCTCTTGGAATGCATCCTCAATTTCTTTAGAGACGTAGGTTGTCTGATCTACTGTAGAGTAGCACTGCCTAAAGCCAGCTTGCTGTGGCACAAGGATGTTTTCACTTTCAATGTACCACTGCAGTCTGATTGATGATGCGCTCCATTGTTTTGCAGAGACAGGTGGTGAGGGTAATTGGTCTGTAGCTGGAGATGAGTACCTGCAAAATTGCAACTGCGATGCCTTTGACTTTTGTGGCAACTGATACTCAAAGTTAGGTCAATGGTATCACTTTAACAAGTTACGCAATAGATAATTAACTACACACCAAGTTAACACAAGAAAAAGCAACAAATCGGTAGTGCTATCTCATAACCTGTGGTTTAGTATGTTGTGTTTGTGTACGTTAATGGAAATATCTGTAATATGATGACATTTTTAGCGCTACACAAGAAAACAATCAATGCTTGTCTTCAAAATATTTCTGAAAAACTTGTAAAGCTACAAAATATATGGACAAAATAGTAGTATAGAACATACTTCTGTAAAGTTTTATTATGCATAAAGACTAAAGAAATCGTTAGAAATTACATGCAAATTGACTGACTGGCACCGTGCCATCTTGACAGACAACAGCTCGTAAAATGGGTTATACCACTCCTTAACACAAAGCCTGGGCTGAATATAGAGACCCTGTGTTGCCATGTATGATCCCTATCTCTGCCTGTCTAGTTTACTCCAGAGGAAAGGTTACACCAATACGTCTGGAATAAGGCAAGCTATGTAAAGTAATAAACAAGGTAAAACATATACACCATCCACATACCTGAACTGTTCTTTACATAAAGATGGATTCAGTCTATCAAAAAGAAAATATAACACTGCCTCGGAGCCAGCCTTATTTGGTAGATTGAACATATCTCTGAAAATAACAATAAATATTTAGAAATTGCTAAACAATAAATGATATGAAAACTGCTCTTCAGTACTCATATTCTGAAAGAAAACAAATAAACAGAAATTATTGATGCAAAACCCTTAAGATCACTAACGGAGCAGATAAAGAAACTCACAAGTATTAACTGGCACTCACAGAAATATAAGAAAAGTAGTTATTAGATGGCACATTTGACAACACAAACTGAAAGCTATAGTTACTATACTGTTATGCCCTCTAATCTCTATTTCTTCTACCTCTATAAATCTAACACAAAAGCCAAGAATTTCTGACTGATTTTGTTCAAATAAAATGCAGAGAAAGTATTTTCTACCTGGTTAAGCTTATTAACATACTTTCTTCAGCAAGGGAATCGGGCATATCAAAGATAGTTTAATACTCTAGTGTGCTTACAGCTTTATTTCCTTCCTATTATGTTATTTAACTGCAACTTCTTTTTTTTTTTGGCCTAGGGGTTAACGTCTTTCTCCATAATCCTGTATATTTTCATGAGTAATGTAACCTGCGCGAGAATCGGTAGCGGTTCTCACCGCGTTGGTAACTTACGAGGTATGTTAGCCGGCCACCCAGAAAGCAATGGAAAACTACTGAGCATAATCTTGCCTAGTACATCAACAGAAAATGCTGATGATGACTGCAATGTCCTGTAAGGGATACGACAAAAACAACAACAATTAACAACCAATATCTACTGAATGAAAAGACTGCTTAGTTGACAATTCATGAAATGAAGCCTACTTATTGAAAGAGATCTTGTGGGATTCTTCCATGCCAATAACATCCAAACCCAAAAGCTGCAGGTTTGAAAAGAGGATGGTGCTCATATCAGATTTCTCTTGAGAATCAGCCATTATTTCTGGGGAATAGAACAAATAATTACCAAGCTAACATTTACTATTGAATATTATCCAACATTAACTCATCCAAGCCACACTGGCAAACAGTTAAGCATATAAGGAAAGGGGTTAAATGAAGATTATTACCCGGGAAGGTTAACCCGGTCAACAAAATGCCCGCAGAAGTTGGATGTGTCGGCCTAAAGGTGCAAGAACGCAGCTCTGCTGTAACGAACAGCTCTGCTGTAAACAGGCAGGCACAATGCAATCACGTCCAAAATCTATGGATGAATGCAGAAGAATAAGAAGAAATGAAGATTATACTCTCTGATGTGTTTTCTTTATACAGTAGGCTAGGCATTTGAATGTTCATCATCATTAAACCCCCTGATTACCTATTCAAGAAAGACAATGGAGAAAGAGAGAGAAAGACAGTGAAAAGATAGAGAGAAAGAGTAAAATTAAGCTGAAATTTAAGAGACATATTGTATATACACGAAAAAACAATACAATGTACCTTCTCAGAAATCAAGAAACTAAGAAACAATTTATACTGTTCAAAAAAAAAAAAAAAAAAAGAAAGAAAAAAAGAAACGCGACATTATCGCAGTTTCAAATGCAAACTTGTACCAACATTTCATTTTACGGGATTAATGTTTCAATCTTGGTATGAAGAAACTTTCTGACTTTAACAATGAAATGATGTTCATTAAATTTGGTTTGGGCTATTGGTCTTTGCGACTGAGGTATCTGTTTCAGTAAGGTGGATGGCCTCCTATGACCTCTATCAGAGAACATCTCCTTGACATGAATACGATTAGCCGTTGGATCTGTTGTTGTGGGATGGCTGCCCACTCTTCCTGCAGTGCAAGAGACAACTGTCAGAGATTGGCTGGAGCCATGTCTCGCTGGCGGAGTCGTCTGTCGAGTTCATCCCATAAGTGTTCTATGGGGTTCATGTCTGATGACATGACTGGCCACAGAATGGTCTGGACGTTGTTGTCGGCGAGGAACTGGGTGGTGACTTGTGCCACATGAGGTCGAGCGTTATCCTGCTGAAAAATGGACTCTCGTGCAGCCAGAAGTTGAAGGACGTGAGGATGAAGAATTTCAGCGATGTATCATTGGGCATTCAGGTGCCCTTCAACTTGCACTAGGTCACTTATTCCCATGAAGTTGATCGCCCCCCAATCAGTACACCTCCACCACCATGTGGAGGAGCCTCATTAATGCTGTTCTGGGTGACACTCATGAACTCAGCGGTAAACATTTCTCCATCTATCGTGTCGCTGAAGCACAAAAATTATTTCTCACTAAACCAAACCTGTCTCCAGTCATTCCCAATGGTCTATTGACGATGCTGATTCACCCACTGCAGTCGGTTCTGGCAATGCCAGTCCGTAAGAACAGGACCTCTGTAGAGTCTTCTAGCCCAAAGACCAGCATCGTGCAGCCGGTTCCTGACCGTTTGATCTGAAATTCGACGAGCTCTTGGCATTGACTGGACTGTGGAGGACGCAGATGCAAATTGATTCCTAAGGTGACACAGCTGCATGAAGCAGACGCAGCTGCATGAAGCAGTCTTCAGCAGCAGGTGAGATTCTGGGTCTTCCACTGCGCGGCGGGTCTTCCACTGAGCCAGTTTCTTGAAATCACCTCCAAAGGCCACATTAAGTTCTCTGGCTACTACACTTTGTGACTATCCAGCCTGTAATCATTCAATGATGATGAGTCATTCTGTAGTGAGATGAGCAATACTTGTGCATTGAATTTTTAACTGAATTTATTCGAGGAGCATCAATCTTTTATAGGCATTCAATAATATGTTTACAGAGTGTTGTGTTCAGTAGAATTCATGGGATTATCATGAACCTGTCACGAGTTATTGTCAAAAATGTTTGGACCTTGACCTCTTTCATGACCTTACGAATCATGAGGTGAGTACAAGTTAGGTAGCCACGAGAAGTTAATGACCAGATGGACACAGTCGATAGATATCTTTTACAAAAGTAACACCAAAAATGTTGCACGTCTTTTTTTTTTAAAAACAGTATAGTATCAGTCTCTAATAAGTGTTAGGTCATGCAAATGCTAGTAGACAATGTGAATACAGAAGACTGCTTGAAGCATGTATAAAAAGAAGTCCATAAAAAAGGAAACAAAAACATAAAGCAAACTAACACCTGAAACCATATAAAAATAGATGGAAAAATACAAAACTGGGATAAACAAATGCAAAACCAAAGCTACTAAAGTCAGAGCCCATGAAAAATACACAGAAGTTAATAGACAAGTAAGATAGTAGATAATAATGTAATATTTAGGTGGTCTAGCTGGAGAGACAAAAGTACCAACAGTGAAAGGAAATCTCAGAAAACTTTCCAACACAAGGAAAATATAAGCAAGTAAGTGGGCTTCGCCCATGAGGGAAGCAAAGAATAGCAACACTGTAACCTATCATGCATGTTGTAAGAGGCAAATGAGGATTGGTGTGAGACTGGATAACTTTAGCAGCAAAATCCAAACATTCGTGAATATGGTTACAAAGGGCTTGGCTTGAGTTGGTAGAGGGCCTATGCTCAATTGGGAAACGAATGAACGAACGAACGAATGAACAATCTTTATTTTCAAAGGGTTAAGAATTGGGCATACAGGCCTGTCTGACATTCTGCCCTTCTTCTCTATTTCCTCTCATACATTCTTTCATTCTACATCATTTATGAAGCTAATCTTTGACAACAAAAGAACAATAAGCATTAAAACGCATGAAAAATAATCAGTAATACATGACTCACGAAGGCATAATAATATGAGCATTATAAATACTTAAGGAAGGTGTATAATTTACGGCTCAGAGATTAAGTCCATCATTTTAAAAGTATTACAGCTTCACCATAACAGATCCGCGCTTTTTAAAAAATTGTCTCGCGGTTTTCGTTTTGGCACAAACTGCGCGCATTTATATGGGATTGTTCAGAGGTGTCTCCGATGTGAGTTCTTTCATGAAACGTGATTATATAAATAAATATATAAATAAATCTTACCATTAATATAATATTAATAGCTAATATTTGAATGTGTGAATATTGTTCAATGGGAGTAAAAGTGAAATTGTGTACACTTCAAAGCATCGCTATGAAGTTGTACACATATTTTTGTCAAGAAGCTGATCGCAGGAAACTGTTTCATACTGTTACAAATCCCGAAAAAAAAACAGTGCATGCATTAGGTTTGAGTAAACGGTCATTTCGTCGATGGGTGCAAGAATCTGGAATGAAACCAACACGCGATAAGCAAATGGTAGGTAGAAAGGCAATTGTAGACAGCTTTGACAAGGATGTCATCAGGCGAGTTATTATAAAAATGATGGATGCCAAAGAAACAGTGACTGTTAGAAAACTGAGGATTTTGTTGAGAAAGAACAATAACATAGAGCTATCCAAAACAACTTTGTGGAAAATTATAAGGACATTAGGCTTCACTTTTAGAAAGTACAAGGGAGGTAGAAATATCCTTTGCGAGCAACCACATTTAGGAGCCATGAGAAGCAGATACCTACGTGAAATACGCAAAGAAAATTATGACATAGTGTATTTGGATGAGACGTGGATCAATATGCACCACACAAGTGAAAAGGAATGGCAATCAATGGATGGAAAGATAAAGCGTTATGTGCCCAGTAGTAGTAAAGGACAGCGTTTGGTCATAGCCCATGCTGGTAGTACTCATAATGGCTTACTACAGAATGCTAGGCTCGTGTTCGTATCAAAGCATACAGACAATAGGGATTATCATAATGAGATGAATGGTAATGTATTTAGAGATTGGCTCGAGAATACAGTACTTCCATACCTTGATAGACCGTCTTGTGTAATCATGGACAATGCATCATATCACAATGTTGTTGCCCAAGAAGACAAAATACCTACGGCATCGAAAACAAAGGAAGCAATAAAGATATGGCTCTGAAGGGAAAATATACCATTTCCAGAAACATATTTCAAGCTACAGTTGTTGTCCCTTGCAAAACAGGCGCAAAAAAGCAAGAAATATCAAATCGACAAGTTGATAGAAGAGCATGGCCATAGGTGCTTGAGACTTCCGCCGTATCATTCTCATTTAAACCCTATAGAACGTGTGTGGGCTAAAATTAAAGGACATGTGGCAGCTGAAAATACTACATTCAGATTGTCTGATGTCAAGATACTAACCCAGTCCGCGCTATTAAATATTGATAAAAGTTACTGGGAAAATAATGTGAGGACCATGTGTTAAAAGAGGAAGAGGACTATTGGAGAAAGGATGGATTGAATTTTATGCAACAGAGAGCAATCATCAACCTACTGGAATTGTCCAACACAGATTATAGTCTGAGCAGATCGTATACCTTAATCTACGTACACACTTACTGGGATATTTTGCTCCAACTATTCAGATGAATTGCAGGCCCTAAACATTACAGTATCAGCATAATGTCAATGGCAACAGGTTGTATTCCACAGTGATGAATTTTCAATTCCGCAAACCCTCAAAACAACTGTATTGAACACACACACACGCACGCGCACACACTAAACGCATTGAATACCAACAGAAGAATAATATTGCAGTGGAAACTGCTGACATATTGTGGCATAACAAGAAATGTGAGAGCAAACACGTCAAATTAGGGGACAACACACGTGCATATGAATCAATCTATAAACTTCAATGAAAAGAGGACCAACATCTTGGTCGTTAAGAAGAAAGCCCACTACAGAGACACTGACAACTATTTTCATAGTGCAAAACAGGTAATCATGTTCCGTCTCTGAACGGTAAACAGCAGAGTAGACAATCTTTCACGAAGACTCAAAGCGGGTCTGTCACCCATGTGTACGTGTGAACAAACTACACAGACAGCTGAACAGATCCTTAAAAATGGAAACATGATGACTAAATTGCGGTATCATTTCTGGTCACTCCATACGCACATTAACGCACAGCTATTTGGAAGCTTTCACGAACTCAATATAAAAAGCTAACATGAATACTTGTGTACACATTATTAACCAGCAGCTGAAGAACCAAGAAGGAAATTAAAAATAAGGTACGAAATATATTCCTTCTACTTTCCTGTCAATTTACAAATTATTTACCCCATGCCTCTGTAAATTCTGTCTTTACTAATATTACACATTGCACCCCTCTCGGGAGTCTCCATGGTGAAGTGATCAAGCCGTCTGACTCGGGCTCCAAAGGTTGTATGTTCGTTTCCGGGCCGCATCCTTCATTTCACGAGTGCATTTTTTCGGAGACTCCCGAGGGTCGTCGCTGGAGCTAAGGAGTTTGTGCTTTGTGCGATGCTTTCCGCGCTGCGAAAAGAAACTGAGCCATATGGGATAAAAACCCGGTGCAATACAGCCAACGCTGTTGACTTTTAAGCTACTTCTTTTATTGCACCCACTCCCACACGAATCCGGATACGCCTTGTGTCATCATGTGAATTGGCGGGGCATTCATTACTGTAAAAACAAGTTTGTTAGCGAGAAATAACTAGTTTTTCAGCAAAACATCAAAGAAATGTCGCTGCTTTCGATGATTTAAGTTGCTTTTGGACCTATCAAAGACATATTTCTTGGGTGGGGGTAAATATAAGATGGCAGGAACAATTTCATAACGATGCAACAGACAGTTTTCAAAATAATTGATCGTGAATGATGGCATTCTTTTCTGGACAGTTGCCCAAAAAAAGGATACCTGCAGTAGTGTGGAAACTACTGAGGATTAATATTACTGTCAATTCCTGAAAAAATATTATGCAGGATAATTCTGGAGAGAAAAATGCCATTGACAAAACACTAAGGGATGAACAAGCAGACATCTGATAAATCAGATCCTGCACTGGTCAGACTGCCACATTATGCATTAACAGAATCCATCCATCCATCATGTGCCATGCCGGTAAGCGTGGGCGGTCATGTTCTGCCATCTCACTCGATCACCAGAGTCGTGGATCAGCTCAGTGTTTCCGACTCGACCTTGCCACGAGGCCAAGCCATCCAGGTATTTGCTTCTAGGTCTTCCCCTTGGTCTGTTCCCCTCGATCTTGCCAGTTGTCACCAAGTTCTCCAATTCATTTCTTCTCATAACATGCCCAAAAAATTTTGACTGTCTGCGTCTAATGTCTCTAATCAGTTTACGATCTTCATTTGTTTCTTGAAGGACTTGTTCATTGGTCTTTCTGGCTGTCCATGGTATTCTTTGCATTTTCCTCAGAAACCACATTTCCACAGCCAGCAGATGTTTTTTCAGCTTGACTGCTCATTGTCCAAGCTTCACATCCATATAAAAGTACAGGTTCTATGTAGCACCTCAACACTCTTTTTCTCGTTTCAATTGACATCTTTTTATTGGTTAGTATGTTTTTCATCTTGCTAAAGGCTACTTTTGCCATGGCGATTCTTGTTCTAATCTCTTCAAGGCATCTTCCATCAGATGTTATTACTGTTCCGAGATAATTGTACCTATTCAGTTGTTGAAGAATATTCCCATTTACTTGTATATTACATTGTGGTATTTCGTTCTTCCTAGTGACGACCATAATCTGTGTGTTTTTACAATTTAATTCTAACCCTCGTTGTTCACTGTGTGTAACCGCATCTATTAAACGTTGCAGATCATGTTCATTGTCTGCAATCAAGACTGTATCATCTGCATATCTAATGTTATTGATGCATCGTCCCCCAATTAACAGAATAAAGAAGTACAATGAATTTGCCACCTTATATAATATTTATGAATATCAGAGAATATCAGAAATGCAGAGTTCTTCAAGGGGAAAAACTAACTGATACGTTCAAAATAAGAACAGGAAAGCAACAAGCATGCCTTCTATCACATTTATCATTTTTACTAATTATAGACTCGATTATGAAGACAAAGCTATCGTCAGAAATACAATTCAATGGACCCTAAAAAACAACTTGATAATTTGGACTTCGCTGACAACACTGCACTCCTGTCAAACACATTAAATAAAATGCACGATAACCGGGAAGGTTAACCCGGTCAACAAATGCCCGCAGAAGTCGGATGTGTCGGCCTAACGGCGCAAGAACGCAGCTCTGCTGTAAACAGGCACAACGCAGTCACATCCGGAAAAAAAAAATCCGGATGAACGCAGAAGAAGAAGAAATGCACGATAAAACGAAACATACCTAATGAGAGGTCACAACAATTAGGACTAAAAATGTGCATGGTAAAAACAAAGATAATGAGGTTAAACCAAGCAAATAACGCAATCTCCCTTGGTGAAATCTCACTTAGAGAGGCAGGATCATATAACTACGAAGGCGAGTCAATAAGTAAGTTACACAGTTCTGTGGGATGACAGGTAAATGTAGTTGGTGTTTTCTACAGGTGTCATTAGGTGACTGCAACATCAAACTTTATATTCCCGTTCGTAAGGTGGCGCTAGGTGTCTCATGCGCAGCGCATAAACAAAATGGTGACTGTACTTACGGCGTGTACAACCAAAGAGCAACATGCTGTTGTGTGTTTTTTGTGGGTGAAAGGACTGCCTGCAAAGGACATTCATAAGGAAATGCTTCCTGTTTATGCTGACAAATGTTTGTCCCGTAAAGCGGTGCATAGCTGGGTAGAAAATTTTCTTAAGGACGCTCTAAGATTGTTGATGAAATCCAATATGGTCACCCTGTTGAGATTGCAACAGAAGCATCTATGCAGCGGGTGGAGATCATTAGAAGTGAGTATCGTCCACCTTACAGCCCCGACTTAGCCCCTAGCGATTTCCACCTTTTTGGTCCACTGAAAACCCACCTTGGCGGGAGGCATTTCGCGAATGACGCCAAAGTTGAATGTGAAGTGAAAACGAGGTTTAGAAAGCAGAGCACGCAGTTCTAAGCAGCCGGTTTGGGAGGACTAATAAAACGATGAGATAAGTGCATCATTGTTGGTGGAAATTTATGTTGAGAAATAAACGGACAATGTATGTATATATTTATATAAAATAAACACTATACTATAGAATAGATCAGTTAGATTTAGTGTTGTGGCTGAAGATTTTGTTTACTATATGAAACTAAAATAAACACTACACTATATCATGTTATCATATTTAGTTATTTTACTAGAGCCATTTGTAACTTACTTATTGACTTCCCCTTGTACTTATGGTAGCAATGTAAACACAGTTCAGAGAACAGACACAGATATTAAAATGTGAATATGAAAAGCAGAAGGAACTTTCTTAGTACTAGGAAATTTATGGAAGTTAATTAAAAACTGAATTAAATCTATCAACATATTTAGAATATTTAACTCTGAACATAAAGTCAGTACTGCTGTAAGGATCAGAAACATGGAGCTGTGTAGAACAGAAATGGAGCATGACTAAAATTATTACAAATGAACTACAAACATTCATTAACTGGTGCCTGTGAAGAACAGAAGGACTAACATGGTATGACAGAATGACCAATGTGGAGCTCACTGAGCTGTCACACATGATGTGTTGCTTGGGACTGGCAGAGACTTGGAACTGGCAGAGCTAATCTTGGCATTGACAGAGCTAACCTTGGTATTGACAGAGCTAATCTTGGGACTGACAGAGTTAAACATTAATTTGTGAGAGACTTCATCTATAGTCAACCGTTTATGTACTGATTTACACACACAGTGCCTAATTTCTAAGAATATGTAACAAATGAAATAAATGAGATCATTTGCATGATATAGCCTACACTATAGAATAGATCAGTTAGGTTTATGTTGTGGCTGAAGATTTTGTTTACTATATGAAACTAAAATAAACACTACACTATAGAATAGATCAGTTAGGTTTATGTTGTGGATGAAGATTTTGTTTACTATATGAAACTAAAATAAACACTACACTATAGAATAGATCAGTTAGGTTTATGTTGTGGATGAAGATTTTGTTTACTATATGAAACTAAAATAAACACTACACTATAGAATAGATCTGTTAGGTTTATGTTGTGACTGAAGATTTTGTTTACTATATGAAACTAAAATAAACACTACACTATAGAACAGATCTGTTAGGTTTATGTTGTGGCTGAAGATTTTGTTTACTATATGAAACTAAAATAAACACTACACTATAGAATAGATCTGTTAGGTTTACTGTTGTGGCTGAAGATTTTGTTTACTATATGAAACTAAAATAAACACTACACTATAGAATAGATCTGTTAGGTTTAGTGTTGTGGCTGAAGATTTTGTTTACTATATGAAACTAAAATAAACACTACACTATAGAATAGATCTGTTAGGTTTAGTGTTGTGGATGAAGATTTTGTTTACTATATGAAACTAAAATAAACACTACACTATAGAATAGATCTGTTAGGTTTAATGTTGTGGATGAAGATTTTGTTTACTATATGAAACTAAAATAAATACTACACTATAGAATAGATCTGTTAGGTTTAATGTTGTGGATGAAGATTTTGTTTACTATATGAAACTAAAATAAACACTACACTATAGAATAGATCAGTTAGGTTTAGTGTTGTGGCTGAAGATTTTGTTTACTATATGAAACTAAAATAAACACTACACTCATGTTTATTAATATTTTTATTTGGTGCTCACTCGCTTTGAACTCGAGCGTAGTCCATACACACTACTTTTAGTAATGCTGGATTGAATATTGCGTGTGGATTAGCTTTTCCTATTAAAAGTGTCCCTCGCCATCAGGCGAACCCACTCCGACTTCAGAGGTACTGTAGTTATTTATAATTAGAACTGGTAATTTAACTACTAAAATTAAACAGAATACAAGTGTCATTTGTAGCAGTAATGTATCTGTATACTTGTATAATATTTCAGCATTTGACATGACTAAAAATAATTTTGAAAGCCAGTTTTCAGACCCGTCTGTAAACCTGTAAGTAGTGTAAGTAAGGAGTTCTTTTTTTCTAAACAGCGCAACAGTACATAAATTAAAATGCTGGGGTTGACTGCTACGTCCTGTGAAGGACATGCAACTTAATTTACTGTAAAATAAGTTATATGTTTTAAATAAGTTTGTATTTAATTATTAATTGCTCACTATTAGATACAGAACAGTGTAATTATAGAGAAGAAGTAGAAATCAATTTTAGTGAATATTTAATTATTTAATATTTTATTTTTTATTATTTAATATTTTAATAATTAATTAACTGCTGCTTAATTTATGCAGCAGTTACAAACTTATTTACTTACATTAATGCATGATATTTAATCAACAAAAGAAAGCTGTCGCAATGCAGTTGGTACATTAAGACAATATGAGTACATTTTCATGAATTGTTCTTTCACTAACTGACGAAACATTTCACATGACATTTAATTAATATAAATGGGCAGCTATTTTTAACTATTAATTAGGTCACAGCATATCCTATCGAAAAGTCTTAAAAGTCGAGTGCATTTTTGTCAGAGACTCTGAGGCTCGTGCTTTGTATGACGCTTTCGGCAGGCAGTCGTGCGGAAAGAGACCGAGCCATATGGGGTACCGTAAAACCTGGTGCAATGAAGTTGATCCTCTCGACATTCTATCAAAAGAGGAATGCGACCTTTACTTTCCTGTTACCAAAACACACAATAAAATATACATCTTACCAGGTTTGTTAGCAATGTGACAGACTTTTAATGAATAATAAACAATTGGTGGCCATTTTAAATTGTTAATTAGGTCCCAGCACATCCTATCGAAAAATAAATAATATGTCAAGTTAGGCCTTGCGACGGTTCCAAATTGCTGTATGTAGCCGGGGCGCAGTGTTGGGGTGAGCGCCCAACATTGCTTAAATACCCCAATGGCTCGTGAATACATAACCTCTGCAGCAAAAGTCCAACTCCTGGCCTTCACGTGGCGGAACTGTTTTAACTAACAGGAGAAGGGGCGACAGCGAGTATCTGGCGCCGGAAAATAACCAGTGTGCTCTAGATGTGTATACATATACATGCATGTGCAGACACGTGTGTGCGTGTGTACACATCTAAACTCGAGTGAGACCACAGTCTGCTCTAGCAAAGGAAAGGTGCTGAAGACGGAGGCAACCAGCCAGGAGGCGCACCACAGAAATCAGGATGCCACGCAATTACGCAAAATGGAATATGTCGACTGCTGCTAAACGTTATGGTGCTCGCCCTGCTTTGGACCCCCAGGCAGGTGCAGTGCCGGGCCCTATGTCTCGAAAGGGTCCAACCCCAACTACTGGAGGTCCTTCTCAGATGTCCTGTGGAGCCAGGGGACATGAGAATAGAACAGCTGGCCATACTAAACTAAGACTTAAAATAATGCACTGGAATGCGGAGGGAGTCAGCAACAAAAAAGTAGAATTAGAAAACATCCTGGACAAAGAAAAAGTAAGCATATGTTGCTTGCAAGAAACTCACCTCAACAAAAATATAGCCTTCAAAATCAGAGGCTACCAGTGTTACCGATCTGACCGAAAGGACAGGCGAAAAGGTGGGATACTTACCCTTGTAAAAAATAACATCACTGCTTCCCAAATCGAAGTCTATATGGAAGGGGCTGAGTATCAGACACTTAGGACTTAAAACAGGCCATACAGACCTACATCTGATCAATTACTACTGTCCAAGTGACCGTCCACAGGCACTGGACACACTACCATTAACAGAAAAAATGATTGTGTGCGGCGATTTCAACAGCCACTCGCAGAGTTGGGGCTATGATCACATGGACCAGAGAGGAGAGAGACTGGAAGACTGGCAGGATGAGAATAGATTCATCTTGGTTAACAAGCCGTCCGACCCACATACTTTCTACTCGAGATCATGGCACTCTACAACTACACCTGACCTGGCTTTTCATTCACCAGACCTGGAGTGGAACATTACACGAATTGTTGGGAAACAACTAGGTGGCAGTGACCATCGACCAGTCTTTCTAACTGTAGAAAATGAGCTTGTAAGTGAAAGCAGCACCCTCTCGAGGTGGAACTACAAGAAAGCAGACTGGGCAGTGTACAAGCATCGCACCAGCATACTGGTTAGAAACCTGAACACTGAGAAAGACATAAATAAAGTAGTTGAAGAGTTTGGGAAATGCATACTACAGGCAGCGCGAGAAACAGTACCAAGAGGAGCCCGTAAACAATATAAACCCTACTGGAGTAGTGAACTGGAACAGTTGCATAATGATGTGGAAGTATGTAGAAAGCAAGCAGAGGCCACACCCAGCCAAGAGCACCACAATAAATTCCAGCATGCAAAAGCCAAATTTCAAAGGGCCAAGCTGCAGGCTAGACGGAAAAGCTGGCAGGAGAAAACAGAGTCTCTGAACTTTGAAAGAGACACAAGGAAATTGTGGAAGCTAATAAAACAACTTAACGATGAGGGCACAGGGAGAAACTCAAAAATTGCACTACATAAAGATGGAAACATCTTAACAAGAAAGCAAGCAGCTGACCATTTTGCGGACTCATTCGCACAAGATAACAATATCAAAATTAGTCCAGAGAAACAACAAGAGATTCGAGAGAAACTGCAACATACAGGACAGAAGGAAATAGTACATGAGGTTCTGGAGACACCCATCACAATCAGCGAACTGGAGCTAGCCATATCAAAACTGAAAATGAGAAAGTCACCAGGAGCTGATGGTATCTCCAATGAAATGATCAGGAACCTAGGAACAGAGGCCAAAGCAAAGCTGTTGCAGATCTTCAATAACAGTTGGACCTTAGGCAGTGTTCCACAAGCCTGGAGAGAAGCAATCATGATACCCCTCCTAAAATCAGGGAAAGATAGTTCCATTGCCTCTAGCTACAGACCAATTAGCCTCACCAGCTGTCTCTGCAAAACACTGGAGCGCATCATCAATCACAGACTGCAGTGGTACATTGAAAGTAAAAACATCCTTGTGCCACAGCAGGCTGGCTTTAGGCAGTGCTACTCTACGGAAGATCAGACAACCTACCTCTCTCAAGAAATTGAGGATGCATTCCAAGAGAAGAAGCTGGTGCTTGCGGCATGGATAGATTTGAAGAAAGCCTTTGACAAAGTCTGGAAAGAAGGTCTGATGAATAAACTGAGAAACTGCAAAGTCAATGGAAGAATGTACAAATGGGTGAAAGCATACTTGCACAACAGAAGAGCCCGAGTACAGATAGACTGGACTAAAGAGCAAGAAAGTACTACTGCGTCACGGAGTTCCCCAGGGCGGAGTATTGTCCCCCACACTCTTTCTAATCTTCATCAATGATCTCGTTGCTAATCTACCGCATGGAATTAAAGCCGCAATGTACGCCGATGACCTGGTTCTATGGAGCACAAATGAACATGCATCAGTGGCCACCAGATTACTACAAAGAGCTGTAGATACATTTGTTGCATGGGCAAATAGATGGTGTGTCAGCATAAACACTGACAAGTGCAGCACCACCCTATTTACCCTCTCTCCAAAACAAAAGGCAGGGACCATCCAGATAAATGGAACACCCCTACAAGAAGATAAAGAACCAACATACCTTGGAGTAACATTTGATGGCAGGCTGACATGGAGAAAGCACATCAACAAAGCAGTAGCAAAAGCCAGAAGGAAAATAGCCATCCTGAGAAAGCTAAGTGGAACCACATGGGGAGCCAGTGGGAAAATACTTAGCAAAGTTTATCAACAGAGCATACGACCACACCTGGAATACGGGTCAACTGCATGGTGTTCGGCAGCAAAAACCACACTACAAGAGCTGGACAAAGTGCAAAATCAAGCACTTAGAGTCACCACAGGAGGGATGAGATCAACCCCTATAGTGGAAATGGAGAAGATGGGGAGGACACAAGCACTGAGTGAGCGCAGAGATACGAAAACGCTAATACAAGCAGAAAAGTTCCTCAGCTTGCCAGGCCACCCTATGAAGAACAGATTTGAAAACCTAGCTATGGGGCGGTTGAAAAGAAGTAGTTTTATCCACCAGGCCAAACGACTCTGCAGAGAAACCACCGATCTGCCCACAGTTAGGTATCCCCCTAACAACTATTCCAGAGCGAACTCCATGGAAAGATGAGCATAGACTATCACTACAAATCCAGACAAAAGTGAGAGGAATATTTGACAAGGAAGAATCAGAACAGTGTGCAGCGCAGAACAGCCACTCTCAGCTTCCTTGATGAAGAATACCCACAGGACCTCTGGATCCGAGTCTACACAGATGGGTCAGCACAAAATGCTGTTCGAAATGGAGGAGCGGGAGTGTACATAGAATACCCAAATAATACTAGGGACACAGCTAGAGTACCGACAGGAAAGTACTGCCATAACTACGATGCTGAAATTGAGGCAATCAAGATAGCAACAGAGAAATTACTAAATACCAGCAATGGTACACAACCTGTGGTGCTATTGACAGATGCAAAATCAGTACTCGAGGCGCTCCTGTCTGGGAAATTGCCAGTACTAAGGACACTACTTTCTGAACTTAGCAGTCAGCATAAGGTCACCATACAGTGGATACCATCCCACTGTGGAGTACCCGGAAACGACAGAGCTGATCAATTGGCTAAGGAAGGAGCCAAAGAAGAACAGCCTGATGTGCCCTGTACATACCACCAAAAGAAAAGAATGATCAAATCAGTCAGAAAGCCACCAAAACCTGCTCAAGATGACTACCACGTTATGGATAGACCAGAACAAGTCATTATTCTGCGCCTCAGAACAGGGCACAATAGATTACGCAACCACATGTATACAAAATTCAAGATTGGTGAAACAGCCATGTGTACATGTGGATTGGCGTCGCAGACAGCAGAGCACATACTCCAAGACTGCCCAAAATATAACATATCTAGGCAAACCTTCTGGCCTAGAGAGACGACAGTGGAAGATAAACTGTATGGACCGCTGTGTGAACTGAAAAAGACAGTTCATTTCATACAAGAGACAGCACTGCAGTTATAGACATATTTCAAGTGAACGAAAGAAGAAGAAGAAGAAGAAGGCCTTGCGACCCTGGACGCAATGATATATGGCACTACTGTGTCCGTTTAAAAATAAACAAACCACAGTAATAGAAGACAAATAATACACAATTGGTGGCCATTTTAAATTGTTAATTAGGTCACGGCACATCCTATCGAAAAATAAATATTATGTCAAGTTAGGCCTCACCACCCCGGATGCAATATGATACTACGTTGTCCGTTTAAAAATAAACAAGCCATAGTAATAGAATGCAGAATTTCTCAGCTTCCAATTTAATGAGCCGCGATAAAATCTCCCCTATCTCTTAGGACATCATTACACTTCCTGGTATTAAATTGCGTCACCAAAAAATGCATAACCCCGCTTAGAATTAACGCACACTCTTTGTTGAGATACCGTTGGATTCGTCTTGTCAAGCTGTATCCAACTGTGAAGATTTCATAAGTAGAAACCCCGTTTTAAAATATTCTCTGTATATGCTACCAATGGTATGAACATCAATGAAGAAGAATGTCAGTTGAAAAACCACAATTTTATAAATAAATGTGGGAAGTGTCTATTCGTAGGGCCCTGCGAATAAACTCTCCCATCGGAAGTGTCTATTCATAGGGCCCTGTGAATAAACAAAGCGTCTATTCACAGGGCCCTATGTGCTGGTCACGTGATTTAACGTAAGTTTGCGGCTATATTATACATTTTCGTTGATTGGAAAACGTGTCGTCAGTGGCATAGTTGATAGTGTCCCCGCCTGATGGGCGGGAGCTCGAGGTTCGTTTCCTTGCCGGATATTTTTTTTTTAATTGTTCAGCAATTAATTGGATGAAAGTCAAATGTCAATCATTCGTTTCCTTGCTGGACAATGTTTTTTTTTATTTTTCAGCAATTCATTGGGTGAAAGTCAATCCTTCATCTCTTTGGGTATTTAGAATTGTGTTGTTTAAAGTGAGTGTAATTTAGTTAGTATCAGTTTCTCCAGTATTGGTCCTCGTTGCTTTGCACTACGGCAATTCCAATACCCAACCCACACATTTTTTAGTCCCAAACGATCCGTTTTTCTTCTACCCCTTCTGGCTCCAGCCCTCTTCTTCCTTTTCCTTCCCCCCTCTCCCCTACCTCTTCTCCTCCGCTTCATTCTCTCCCTGCTGGCTGTTGTCAAAAGTATCGAGCACAAAGCACGTACTCCGTTGCTTCGGCGATAATTCTTTGTAATATTCATAGTTGGTTAGGTAGGTGGGTAGTTAGACACGAAAGTGGTTAAATAGGCAGGTAGGTGGGTTGTTAGACAGATAGATGGTTAGAGAGGCAGATATGTTAGTAGGTAGACAGGTAGGTAGTTAAGTAAGCAGGTATGTGGGTAGCTAGATCCAACCCGACACTCGCTCGTCGATCATCTGTGTTCCACCATGCCAATTCATACATCTCTTTCAACCTCTCCCTGCAATACTCTGCACAGGCAGGTTGACCGGCCGAGCGACCGAGAGAGAGAGAGAGAGAGAGAGAGAGAGAGAGAGAGAGAGAGAGAGAGAGAGAGAGAGAGAGAGAGAGAGAGGCAGGCAGGCAGTCAGAGATACAGACAAATAAACAACGGATATAATGGTTGACACCCAGTGTGATGAAGTCAACCCCCTTGCCTTTTGAAATTTGTATTAAATACTCTAGGATAAGACAACTCCAAGATCTTAGCTAAGTGACTTTTGTAATGTTTACAATATTGTTGATCAATGTCTGATTTTGTGTGTGCCAGAGATGGTTTTCTAGTTGGAACGTCTATTCTGTCAATTAGGATTGTGTTGTCTGTACTGGCAGTCAGACAGCAGACACTAGACAGATAGTGAGATAGAGAGTCAGACAACAAACGCATACATACACACAGAGAGTCAACCAGACATACATATGCATATGGAAAGACAGACACACAGTTTGTTAGATAGATATTCAGATAGACATATTCGTAGGGCCCTGTGAATAAACAAAGTGTCTATTCGTAGGGCCCTGCGAATAAACAAACAAAGCGTCTATTCGCAGGGCCCTGCGAATAAACTCTCCCATAAATGTGCCTTACTTTATGTTTAATATATTAAATTATTTAATACTATACTGTATTACTCCTTGACTGAAGGATAAATCATAAATAAGACAGTTTATAAATTATTAGAAATATTAATTATTTTATTGTGAATTATTTACTAACAATAACATTAACATTGGTCGTTATTTAAAAAAAAATTTAGTTAGCATTTTAACTTACTCATACTGACTCAGTGACTTGTTTCCATTGAATTTTTAATATCGTGGCAAAAACGAATAAAAACACTAGGATTGTATCAACTAAATTAGTAACTAACGCGTTTTTAAGTTCAATTTAGAGCATGTCGTATCATGACGTGATCATCCAAAAAGTAAGATTCCACTACGATAAGAAGTGAAAAACTCAATTCAACTAAATGAAAATTCATCTTATTTTAACCCAGTCCATCCGATATGCATAGTTTCAAAAATAGAACATAACTTTAAAAAAAATACTCACCTGCATAAGCTGTTTATCTAATAATCCGTGTGTACATAAATCTAAAACATATATCACAGAGGTGTGTATTCACCTAGTTAGCAACACTACTTAACTACCACAGCCATATTTGATATTGAATGCGAGCGCCAACTGCAGTGTTCGGGAGACAGCAAATATACGACATAACCGTAAATAAACGTGAACACCGCAGAGTTTGTTCAGTTGTGTCTCCTGTGGAGTCTCCACTTTGAAGTAGTAGAGGTGCCTGCTAGAGGTGTCCAAATGAAACCAAGAGCTATACTGGCGGTAGCATAGCTACTGGTAAGGCTTTCCACGTTGGACAGGTCATGGGATGTGGACTAGACGAAATAAGACACAAACTTCACTTGTATTCAGACTGGAGACAGTCAAAGGGCCTTTGACTCAAAGGCTGAAAGTGAAAACAATGTGGCATGTCCTTTGCAGGATATTGCGACCAACTCCAGGTTGATTTTCTCGGCAATTTTACTTTAGGTAGTTTGCCATCGTTTTATGAACGAGAAGTCAACATTTAAGTCCAACTGACCGTGTGGTGTTTGTCCATCAAGAATGATTATGACCATTCATTTCATCCAGTGGAGTTGAAAGTTTGAAGCCTTGGGTTCTAAAATGGCTGGTACGACCTATTTTGGCTCGAAATGTTCTTTGACAATGTGGGAAAAGAATGCTTGACGTTCCGGAAGGAGAATCTTCTGCTGTGGTCCCCCCCCCCCCTCCCCCCCCCCCCCCCAGTCTTTTTTTCTTCACAGCTCTTGCAGTCCTGTTTGCTTCACAAGTGACTACACCCTTGCGTAATGATGTACGCAATGAATTTCGGTCTTTGGCAGCAGTCCCTCAAGTGTAGTCATGAATTCCAAAAGTTTTTAGTGAAATCTTCACAGTGTCTTTAAAGCGTTTCCTCTGGCCGCCTTTGGGAGTGTTTACCATAGCGCAGCTCACTGTTTAAAATAAAAATTGTTTAGGGAGCCTGTGATCTGGCAGGCGAGTCAAGCGAATCTGATGTTTCATTAGTAGAGTGTAGATACAGGGCATGGACGCTCCTTTTAAGACTGCAGTGTCTGGGATCTTGTCTTGCCATTTGATCTTCAATAGCTTCCCAAGGTAGACTGCGTAAGAGATCAGCGCACAGGAAATTTAAGAGGTAGCGTTCATAACCTTTCAGCACGTTGACACATAGAAAACGAAAGAATTCAAGTCTTCTTCTTCTTCTTTCGTTCGCCTTAACTATGTTTATAACTGCAATGTTGTCTCTTGTATGAATCTAACAGTCTTTTTTAGTTCATTCAACGGTCCATAGAGTTTATCTTCCACTGTTGTCTCTCTAGGCCAGAAGGTTCGCCTGGATATGTTGTAGTTTGGGCAATCCTGGAGTATGTGCTCATGGCAAAATTAACTATCTGAGCTACATGCTTCACGTAAAAGTCCATCGCAACTCCCTTTATGATTGGTCACGAATTAAAGAAATGGAAAATGGCACTAATCCCGAGGAATTCCGCTAGGCGATAATAGTGCCCCCCCCCCCCCCGTACCCCTCCTTTCCGCCCGCCCGCTTCAAAAGGATCCATCAAATGGTAACTGATGATCACGCCTTCCCCCCCCCCCCCCCCCCCAACACTCCCTGTTCTGTGAAGTCAAGTCAAAGAGGGGCAGAGTAAGATCTACTGTCCAAACTGCAGGGGACACTCAACATACTACGGTGGAACGCCGAAGGAGTAATAAACAAAACATTCTCCCTAACAAATCGCCTGGATGAAGACAAAATTTACACGGCATGCATATAAGGGAGACATTCAAAGTCCATCGTAGATTTTCAGTTGGGATAGATTAAATCAGACCATACGTTTCGATAGCCGGCTCCGTGGCCGAGGAGTTAGCAGCTTTCTCCGCTTACCCCGAATACCCTCGTCACGTCACGTGACGCGACGAGAATTAGCAGTGGTTCGAATCGCAAAAGTGACTTATGAGAGTATGGAGCCGGTCGCTCAGAAAGTCGTGGCGTGCTGACGAGCGTAATCTAGCCTAGGAATCAACATACAGCTGAAAGATGCTGGTGTTGACCGCAATATCCTGAAACATGATGGAAACGCGAAAAAAAAACAAAAATACGTTTCGATCGCGAAGGACACAAAAGAAATATTCAGATACGACGTTCCTAATTCCTTCCCGCCTGTAATACTCGATACACGTTTTACCATGTGTAAATTGAGAAGAAGTCAAAGGTACTACAAATGCTGTGTATTTGCTTAGAACAATAGTAGAACGTTCGATAGAAGTCAACAAAGACCTTCATATTTGCAACATTGATTACGATTACATGAAAGCTTTCGATAGAGTAAGACATATTGGCATGATGAAAATGCTGGCAGACCTCCAATTAGATAGAAAAGATCTTAGAGCTATCAATAACATTTGTTGGAAACAAACAGCTGCCATAAAAAAAATGATAATGAAGTGGATCAATTCCACCTTATCAGGAAAGGTGTGAGACAGGGATATTTAATGTCTCCAGATCTTTTCTCCATGTACAGTGAATATATTATACGACATTTAGAGGATATGAAAGGAGTTGTATTCGGAGGATAAAACATCAATAATATAGAATATGTGGACGATACAGTATTGATTGCTGACAATAGGAAGGATCTACAACATTTGGTGGATGAGGTTATTATACACCGTGAGAAACTGGGTTTAGAATTGAAATGTAGGAAAACAGAAATAATGGTCGTCTCCAAAGAAGAAAGAAATACCACATTGTAAATGGTTGTCTCCAAAGAAGAAAGAAATACCACATTGTAACATCCAAGTCAATGGAAATATTCTTTTATCGGGTGAATCGGTATAACTATCTCGGAACAATCGTAGCATCTGGTGGAAGATGCCTTGCAGAGATTAGATCGAGAATTATCATAGCAAAGGTGACCTTATGCAAAATGGAAAACATACTCACCAACTAAAGGTTGTCAATTGCAGTGAGAAAAAGTGTCGAGGTAATATATAGAACCCATATTGTTGTATGCGCGTGAAACACGGACAATTAACAGACAAGCTGAGAAACACCTACTGGCGGTGGAAATGTGGTTTTTGAGAAAAATGCTAAAATAACATGGACGGACAGAAAATAAAATGAGACAGTCCTTTAAGAGGCAAATTAAAAACAGAGATTGATTGGAGAAATTAGACTTAGGCAGTCACGATGTTTTGGACATGGTGTGAGTAGAAATGTACTTGTCAATTTAGTGACAACTGGCAAGCTTGATGGAAAGAGAGCAATAGGAAAACAAAGGGATAAATACCTTGATGATTTGGCAGCATTGACATGGTCGGAACAAGAACACAGAAACTCTGGTGACCGTGTGAGATGGGGAACCATGACCGCCCACGCATATCGGCATGGCACTTGATGATGATGAATCTAAGACAGGAAAACAGAGATGGAAACTGGCGTAGAACAGTATGGATTTGTCGAAGAAAAGATTATAAATTATGCAACATACACGTTATGAACACTAATATAGAGATTAACTGGTGCACAGAAAGACATGGTTGCACTTGTGCATTATAGATTATACCAAGGCATTTGATAAAATCAAGCATAAAGAAATGAGAAAATGGTGAAAGATATTAATAATGATGGGTTTCACATGTTGCTTTTATGTATCCGGGGGCGCAGAGTTGTTGTGAGCGCCCAACTTTCCCTAAATACCCTATGGTTCGTGCATTCACCACGCCCACAGCAAAAGTCCAACTCCTGGCATTTATGTGGTGGACTTGTTTTAACTAACAGGAGAAGGGGCAGCGGCGAGTCCCTGGCGCCGAAAAATAACCAGAATTCTCTAGATGTGTGTGCGCACAGACACGTGTCTGGCCGAAAGGACAGGAGAAAAGGTGGGATACTGATCCCTGTAAAAAAAATAACATCACTGCCTCCCAAATTGAAGTTTACTTGGAAGGGGCTGAGTATCAGACACTTAAACTTAAGACAGGCAATACAGATCTACATCGGATCAAGTAATATTGTCCAAGTGACCGCCCAGGGGCACTGGACAAACTACCATTAAAAGAAAACAAAATGATTGTGTGTGGCGATTTCAACAGCCACTCTCAGAGATGGGGCTATGATCACATGGATCAGAGAGAGAGAGAGAGAGAGAGAGAGAGAGAGAGAGAGAGAGAGAGAGAGAGAGAGAGAGAAGAGAGAGAGAGAGAGAGAGAGAGAGAGAGAAAGAGAGAGAGAGAGAGAGAGAGAGAGAGAGAGAGAGAGAGAGAGAGAGAGGGGGGGCTGGCAGGATGAAAATAGATTCATCTTGATTAACAAGCCGTCTAACCCATATACCTTCTACTCAAGATCATGGCGCACTACAACTACACCTGACCTGGCTCTTCACTCACCAGACTTGGAGTGGAACATCACACGATTTGTTGGAAAACAACTTGGTGGCAATGACCATCGGCCAGACTTTCTAACTGTAGAAAATGAGCTTGTAAGTGAAAGCAGCACCCTCTCGAGGTGGAACTACAAGAAACCAGACTGGGCAATGTACCATCACCGCACCAGCATGCTGGTCAGAAACCTGAACACGGACAAAGACATAAATAAAGTAGTTGAAGAATTTAGGAAATTCATACTACAGGCAGCACAAGAAACAGTACCAAGAGGAGCTCGCAAACAATATAAACAGTATTGGAGTAGTGAAGTGGAACAGTTGCATAAAGATGTGGTGAAAGCAAGCAGAGGCCAAACCCAGCCAAGAGCACCACAAAAAATATCAGCACGCAAAAGCTGCAGGCTGGACGGAAAAGCTGGCAGGAGAAAACAGAGTCACACTGAAATTTGAAAGAGACACAAGGGAGTTGTGGAAACTAATAAAACAACTTAACGATGAGGCCATAGGGAGACACTCAAAGATTGCACTACATAAAGACTTAACTTCATAACAGGAAAGTAAGCAGCTGACCATTTTGTGGACTCATATGCACAAGAAAAAAAATCGAAATTAGTCCAGAGAAACAACAAGAGATCCGAGAGAAATGGCAACATAAGGACTTAATGAAATAGTACATGAGGTTCTGGAAGCACCTATCACAATCAGCGAACTAGCGCTAGGAATATCAAAACTGAAAATGAGAAAGTCACCAGGAGCTGATTGTAACTACAATGAAATTATCAGGAACCTAGGAACAGAGGCCAAAGCAAAGATGTTGCAGATCTTCAATAACAGCTGAATTTTAGGCAACGTTCTACAAGCCTGGAGAGAAGCAATCATGATATCTCTCCTAAAATCAGGGAAAGACAGTTCCAATGCCTCCAGCTACAGACCATTTAGCCTCACCAGCTGTCTCTGCAAAATAATAGGGCGCATCATCAATCACAGACTGCAGTGGTACATTGAAAGTGAAAACATCCTTGTGCCACAGCTGGCTGGCTTTAGGCAGTGCTATTCTACGAAAGATCAGACAACTACCTCTCTCAATAAATTGAGGATACATGTTAAGAGAAGAAACTGGTGCTTACCGCATGGATAGATCTGAAGAAAGACTTTGACAAAGTCTGGAAAGAAGGTCTGAGAAACTGTAAAGTCAATGGAAGAATGTACAGAAGGCGAAAGCATACTTGCACAACAGAAGAGTCCGAGTACAGATAGACGGACTCATGAGCAAGAACTTACTACTGCGTCACGATGTTCTCCGGGGTGGAGACTTGTTTCCAACACTTTTTCTAATCTTCATTAATGATCTTGTTGCTACTCTACCACATGGAATTAAAGCGGCAATGTATGCTGATGACCTGGTTCTATGGAGCACTAATGAACATGTATCAGTGGCCACCAGATTGCTACGAAGAGCTGTAGATGCATTTGTTGCATGGACAAATAGATAGTATGTCAGCATAAACACGGACAAGTGCAGCACCATTCTTTTTACCCTCTCTCCAAAACAAAAGCCAGGAATCATCCAGATAAATGGAATACCCCTACGAGAAGATAAAGAAACAACATAGCTTGGAGTAACATTTGATGACAGGCTGACATGGAGAAAGCACATCAACAAAGATGTAGCAAAAGCCAGAAGGAAAATAACCATCCTGAGAAAACTAAGTGGAACCACACGGGGAGCCAGTGGGAAAATACTTAGCAGTTTGTCAACAGAGCTTACACCACACCTGGAATACGGGTCAACTGCGTGGTGTTTGGCATCAAAAACCACACTACAAGAGCTGGACAAGGTGCAAAATTAAGCACATAGAATTCAACACAGGTGGGGTGAGATCAACCCCTATAGTGGAGATGGAGAAGATGGGGAAGACACACGTACTGAGAGAGCGAAGAGATACGAAAACGCTAATACAAGCAGAAAAGTTCCTCAGCTTTCCCGGTCACCCTGTGAAGAACAGATTTGAAAACCTATCTACGGGTCTGTTTGAAAGAAGCAGCTTTATCCATCAGGCCAAACGACTCTGCAGAGGAACCACCGATCTGCCGACAGTTGGTATCCACCTGAAAACTATTCCAGAGCGAACTCCATGGAAAGTGTGGTGCTATTGACAGATGCAAAATCAGTACTCGAGGCGCTCCTGTCTGGGAAATTGCCAGTACTAAGGACAATAATAAATAATAAAATAAATATCATTCAAGTATATGCCCCAAAAAGTGAATGCTGTGAAGAAGGTATAGAGGAATTTTATAATGACATGGAGTCTACTTTGAAGAACTGCAATAGATCAGAAATAAATATCATAATGGGTGATTTCAACGCAAAAAAAGGACAGCAAGGCGATGGATGCAGTGAAGGCAACCATGGTTTGGGAGAGAGAAATGAAAGAGGATACAGACTTGTAGAATGGGCAAAAGAACAAGAAATGGTTGTAGGAAACACCTGGTTTAAACAGCATCCTAGAAGATTATGGACATGGAGGAGTCCAGACAGCAGGATTAAAAACCAGATAGATTACATCATGATTAACAGAAGGTTTCGAAATGCGTTAATAGTCGTAAAAACAGTTCCAAATGCAGACTGTTACAGTGATCACAGATTAATTACAGGCACATTGAGGGTAAAGTTAAAGAAAGTCAAGTATATAGCAGGAAACCCTAAATATGACTTGTGCAAATTGAAAACTGACAAAGAAATACAAGATAATTTTAACATAGAAGTAAAGAACAAATTTGATTTATTGTCTGATCTAGAGATCCTATTTCAAGATGTAGATGATCAATGGGAAATGCTAAAGAATTCAATCAGTTGTGCAGCAGAAAAAAATATTCCAAAATTAAAGAAAGTGGGCCGTAAGACATAGATGACTGAAGAAATTTTACAACTAATGGAAACAAGAAGACAGAACAAAAATAATCCTGCCAAATATGAAGAAATTCACAGAAAAGTCAGAACCTTATGTAGGGAGGCAAAAGAAACATGGCTTGAGAAAAATTGCAGAGAAATTGAAAAACAACACAACAGTAAAAATGCGAAACTAATGCACAAAAGAATCCAGGAGCTTACTAATCAAAGAACACGTACATCAGCAGGCTGCCTAAAGACAAAAGATGGAAGAGTCATAATAGAAAAAGATCAGATCTTACATGTATGGTCAGATTACGTGAAAAACCTTTATGACGACAACAGAGACGAACACTACGATGTTCAAAATAATAATGAAGGACCAGCAATTTTGAAGATGGAGGTTCAGAATGCTCTTAACCATATGAAATCTGGCAAGACCCCCGGTTCAGACAGCGTCACAACAGAAATGATTAATGCTTTAGAAGAATATGGAATAGATAAAGTTACCAGTCTGCTTAATACAATATATGATACTGGAAATATACCTCATGAATTATGTAATTCTGTATTTATTGCAATCCCAAAGAAATCAGGAGCCTTGGAATGTGATCAACATCGAACAATTAGTATAATGAGTCACATCACGAAGATTTTGCTAAGAATTATCATGCAAAGAATTAGGAGGAAAATACAATCTGAAATAGGAGAAGAACAATGTGGGTTTGTAGAAGGAAAGGGTACAGTAAATGCTGTGTATTTACTGAGAACCGTAATCGAACGATCTATAGAAGTAAACAAAGATCTACACCTTTGCTTTATTGACTACACAAAAGCTTTCGATAAAGTGAGACATGTCGACATGATAAGGATGCTTGAAGATCTACAAATTGATGGAAAAGACCTTAGACTTGTAAAAAACATATATTGGAAACAACAAGCTGCCATAAGAGTTGATAATGAAGTAGGCCAATATCAGCCTATTAAGAGAGGTGTGAGACAGGGATGTGTAATGTCTCCAGATCTGTTTTCCCTGTACAGTGAAAGTATTTTCAGAAATATTGAAGATATGGAAGGAATCAACATTGGGGGACGATGCATCAATAACATTAGATATGCAGATGATACAGTCTTGATTGCAGACAATGAACAGGATCTGCAACATTTAGTAGATGCGGTTGTTACACACAGTGAACAACGAGGGTTAGAATTAAATTGTAAAAAGACACAGATTATGGTCGTCACTAGGAAGAACGAAATACCACAATGTAATATACAAGTAAATGGGAATATTCTTCAACAAGTGAATAGGTACAATTATCTCGGAACAGTAATAACATCTGATGGGAGATGCCTTGAAGAGATTAGAACAAGAATCGCCATGGCAAAAGTAGCCTTTAGCAAGATGAAAAACATACTGACCAATAAAAAGATGTCAATTGAAACGAGAAAAAGAGTGTTGAGGTGCTACATAGAACCTGTACTTTTATATGGATGTGAAGCTTGGACAATGAGCAGTCAAGCTGAAAAACATCTGATGGCTGTAGAAATGTGGTTTCTGAGGAAAATGCAAAGAATACCATGGACAGCCAGAAAGACCAATGAACAAGTCCTTCAAGAAACAAATGAAGATCGTAAACTGATTGGAGACATTAGACGTAGACAGTCAACATTTTTTGGGTATGTTATGAGAAGAAATGAATTGGAGAACTTGGTGACAACTGGTAAGATCGAAGGGAACAGACCAAGAGGAAGACCTAGAAGCAAATACCTGGATGGCTTGGCCTCGTGGCATGGTCGAGACATGAAACACTGAGCTGATCCACGACTCTGGTGATCGAGTAAGATGGCAAAACATGACCGCCCACGCTTACCGGCATGGCACATGATGGATGGAAGGACACTACTTCTGAACTTAGCAGTTAGCATAAGGTCACCATACAGTGGATACCATCCCACTGTGGAGTACCCGGGAACGACAGAGCTGATCAATTGGCTAAGGAAGGAGCCAAAGAATAACAGCCTGATGTGCCCGTTACATACCACCAAAAGAAAAGAATGATCAAATCAGTCAGAAAGCCACCAAAACCTGCTCAAGATGACTACCACGTTATGGATAGACCAGAACAGGGCACAATAGATTACGCAACCACATGTATACAAAATTCAAGATTGGTGAAACAGCCATGTGTACATGTGGATTGGCGTCGCAGACAGCAGAGCACATACTCCAAGACTGCCCAAAATATAACATATCTAGGCAAACCTTCTGGCCTAGAGAGACGACAGTGGAAGATAAACTCTATGGACAGCTGTGTGAACTGAAAAAGACAGTTCAATTCACACAAGAGACAGCACTGCAGTTATAGACATATTTCAAGCGAACGAAAGAAGAAGAAGAAGAAGAAGGCATAAATGATCAATATCCGATCAATTCGGAGTTAAGAAAAGATTTCATAGCTAAACAAGAAAGTTCTCTGACCAGGGGGCAGTCATTTTTCACCAAGGCTAACGAACAGAGCAAGAGTGCTGTTGTTGCGTTGTACGAAGTCGCTCTTCTGTTGGCTCGCAAAAAGAAGCCGTTTACCGATCCAGAGGAAATAATCAAGACTTCCCTTAAAACTGCTGCTAGAATGCTTGGCGATAAAAAGTGTGAAATAAAATTTGATCAGATTCCTTTATCTAATAATACTATGGCCAGGCGAGTTGGAGAATTAGCCAACGATGTTCATCGTCAAGTAGCAGCACATATAAAAAATTGTAAATTTTTTTCATTGGCAATGGATGAATCCACTGACATTTCTGACACAGCTCAGGTAGCAGTTTTTGTTCGAACAATAAACGATAATTTTGAAGTCATTGAAGAACTTCTAGGACTTGAATCAATGCATGCAACTACTAAAGGGACTGATCTGTTTGAAACTCTGAAGTTGTGTGTAGAGAAAAACAACATAGAATGGACCAAATTGGACAGTGTATGCACCGACGGTGCTCCGGCTTTGACGGGTAAAAAGTCTGGATGTCTAGCATTATTGGAACAGTTTCTTGGCCGCACTATATTAAAATATCATTGTATCATTCATCAAGAAGCTCTGTGTGGAAAGACATTAAATCTGAAACATGTCATGGATGTTGTTCTGAGACGTGTGAACAAAATTCGAAGTAAGGCGCTGAACAGGCGTGAGTTCAGACAGTTTCTATCAGACCTGAACGAGGAATACGGTGAGCTACTGTTACACTGTGATGTCAGATGGCTATCTAAAGGGAAAGTTCTGTCACGTTTCTGGGCACTGAAAAATAGTGTCTATCTGTTTCTGTCTGAAATAAATGAAGTGCCTACAGAACGGGAATGTCTGCTGAACGATGACTGGCTTAATGACCTGGCATTTTTGGTGGACATCACGTCTCATTTAAACTCTTTAAATGCGAGGATCCAGGGAAAAAACAAACTATTCTCAAATTTGTGAAATGACATTTCTTCATTTAAAATGAGACTACGACTGTTTATCGGACAGCTGACTGAAGGGACTTTAGAGGCGTTTCCAACTCTGAAGACGCTTGTGGTGGAAAAGAAATGTGACTTGTTACAGTACAAAGTAAAAGTTGAAAGTCTTCTGGATATCTTTCAGTCGAGATTTCAAGAGTTCACAATAGAGGAGGATAATGTTGCCCTCTTCATAAATCCGTTCGTATTTCCTGATGCCAAGCTCTGTCAATTACAGCAAAACCTTCAGCACGGAGTAATTGATTTGAAATGCAATTCTGCACTGAGATGTAAATTTCTGGAGCTGCCTGCTTCACCTTCAGCTGATCATATGATTTCATTCTGGCGACTATTGCCTGTCGAACAATTTGAACACTTGCGTTCATTCGCCCAGAGATACATTTGTCGTTTTGGCTCGACTTACAGATGCGAGCAGTCATTTTCCGCAATGATCGTTATTTAAAAAAAAACAAGCAACGTTCCAGACTCACCGACAGTAACCTAGCTGCGCTTATGACTTTGGGCACGACAGATTTGTGCCCAGACATTGATAAACTGGCATCTGAACTTAAGTAACTGGTTATGAAGAACAGTTACAATTGTAAATTAATTCATTAATAGTGATTTTCGAAACTGATTTAAAATGTATTGTTAAATGAACTTTTGATTTTAAACCAAAAATGACCGCAGTGTAGTACTGACACTGACTGCCTTTAAAGTTTTAGAATTTTGTTGACGAAAGTTAAGAAAGGTAAGAATGATATTGAACGGCTTTTATAATTTTATAACGTTGTGGCCCGCTTAACTACCGAAAATAGTAGATATGGCCCTATGCAGTGGCGTCACTGGGGTTGGTGTCACCCAGTGCGGTAAACTCTTGGTGTCACCCCTCTAGACTTTCACCATGGTCTTCTTCCGAGTGTTCCTGTACCATATATAATCGCATATAGTAATGTTTGTAAAATAAGTCAAAAAGTTAATAAGGACATAAGAAAGAAAACAAATTGAACAATATAACTTCAATACTTCAGGTAAAACATAAATAAAGAACTTCGACAAACTCGGACAAAGTTAAATTTTTGTTATTTTGCTATGTCTGCTTTGTCAAATTTGCAATTTTTTTATTTTGGTGTCACCCCTTGATGGTGTCACCCGGTGCGGCCCGCACCCCCCTCGTGACGCCCCTGGCCATATGCCTGAAAAGCTTGGGAACCACTGCTCTAAGGCATATTGGCTACATGTTTCTGGTCCCATATTTTTGTAGACCTGTTGGCACTGGATGGATGATGCAGTCATATCACGCTGGTGGCTTTTACTTCCGATGACATTTCCTGGTACCAGATTTAGACTAGGTCAATGTGGAACCCCAGTGTGTGGAGATTCAAACACATGGCCACTTGGTCAGCAGGCAGCCATGCCAACCACTGCACTACCCTTGCTGTTGGTGGGTAGTAATGAATTCATTGTTGGCAATATTTGTTTGGCTGGGCCGGTCTCCCTGGCCTAGGTGTTAACGTCTTTCTCCTTAGTCCCATATATTCTCTTGAGTAACGTAGCCTGCGCGAGAATCGGTAGAGGTTCTCGCCGCGTTGGTAATAACGGGGTATGTGAGCCTGTCGCTCAGAAAAGCAATGGCAAACTACTGAGTGTAATCTTGCCTAGTACATCAACAGCAGCTGAAAAATACTGATGTTCTTCTTCTTCTTTCGTTCGCCTGAAATATGCTTATAACTGCAATGTTGTCTCTTGTATGAATCCAACAGTCTTTTTTTTAGTTCATTCAGCGGTCCATAGAGTTTATCTTCCACTGTTGTCTCTCTAGGCCAGAAGTTGACTGCAACGTCCTGTAAGGGATATGCAACAACAACAATAACAAAATGCTCATTGACGAAAAAGAAATACTCTTCTTTCAAGTTGTCTTTGTATCGATATCTCACATATACCATCAGAATCGCTAAGTTGGCAACGTCCGTGCTTTCGTCCAGCTGTAATGAAAAATACTTTGCAGATGTATCTAACACCTTCACTCTCTCAGACGATGGCAAAACGCATTATAATCGTACAATGAAAACCACGTATGTTCTGTATCTTATGACAATCAGCAAATTATAATGTGCATCTTTATCACTTTTCGTCACATAGGAAATAAATGAAACGCACGTCGTCAACAAACAAATGTCGTCAACATTTAGTATCGGTCTCAGCTGGTTACTATTTTTAACTTTCCCATTTAACCAATGATTCGCTTCTTCTTAAAAATAAAAACTCCCTGGGTTATACGGCTGCAGGCTCAATTTATTTTAAAATTAAATCACCATAAAAACGGTGCGCATATCATGTTTTGAGAAAAGGACAATGTTGTTTTTAAAAAGTTATAAACAATCCTCAAAGGAGAAAATATTTAACTTTTCTCTTACTTTTTTTTTTTTCAACTCACGTTGCGGACCGGCAAAGAAGGGCTCGCGGACCGGCACCGGTCCGCGGACCACCACTTTGGGAAGCACTGCTGTACAGGACGTAACTGTCATCACAAGCATTATTTGGCTGTTTACGTTCATTAGTTTGCCATTGCTTGTGTGTATATGCGTTTATACAGTATGCATGTAAACATGTCTCACAACATGTGTATCATGTGTCTGTGTTCAGTTCATATTTTTGTTTTTGACGAATAAACTTAACATGCATAATGCTGAATATATAATTAATGCATGAAAGCTTAGTAATAGGAAGGGTTCAATGTAAGATTGTTCGCGCTTCCAATTAGTGACCTTTTGAAAATACAGTTTGTTAGTTTGCAATTTCCAACCCCATTGCTTCAGGTTGTAATGTATTCTCCTGTTTTATTTCCAGGATTCAGAGCTGCGCGAACTGGGTCCAGACCACATAAACAAACCACAAGCATGGGGAAATGACGTAGGCGAGATTGATAACAGCACGACCAATCAAGTATTTATGTTTGAAACGAATCAACACATTAAACGCATTTGAGGCAAGAGCAAAAACAAATGCCTTCCTGCAAGGAGATTTCTTATGCTTTCGTAACGACTTTGTGGCTCATTGTTTTGGCACTTGAGGGATGTAGAAACAATTGTGTGGCCATTTTGGGTAGCAATTCATTAGCGCAGTTTGCTGCAGATGGATAAACGAAGCAACACTTAAGGGTGAAGAAAAGTTGCACGTGTTCAACCATCATCTAAGCTGTGCCGTGTGCTGTTCGTTTTTAAGTTGCCACAGCTGACATCTCCCATACACATGTAAACGTAGAGAACTGGTGTTTGTTAGATAGTTTAACTTTTAAGCCGCGAGTTGGGAAGAGCAGGGGGAGTCTAGTGTGTGTGTGTGTGTATACATATACTCTTGTGTGTGCGTGCGTGCGTGCGTGTGTGTGTGTTTGAGAGAGAGAGAGAGAGAGAGAGAGAGAGAGAGAGAGAGAGAGAGAGAGAGAATTACACTATAGCGCATCTACAGAAAGTCGATAACATGGAAAATCGGAAATTGGAAACGACCAAGAATAAATTAAATGATACTGAGCGTTGTACATTTTTGTGTATTATCGTGGACTACTTTTCTTTCTATTATCTTTAGGCTGTTATGAAATTGTTTATAATAAGATGACCCAGATACTTAATTTATACAATGCAATTCATTATACATTGATCATCATCATCATTATCAAGTGCCCTGCCAGCTTGCGTAGACGGTCATCTCTTTCCACATATCTCAGTCTTTGGTGTTCTGGATCAACTCTGTTGATGATATTCTTCCATGTCAGCATCTCAGTTCATCCAGCACAGTTTCTCCTGATCTGCGCTTGCCTCTTTTCCCATTCAACTATCCAATTGTCACGATGTTCTCCAATGCGGCTCTTCTTATCACATGACCAAAGAAAGCTGTTTGCTTCTTTTAAAAAAAAAAAATTTAAATATTATTGTATATAATGTTCTAATTTAATTAGCCTCTTCCAGAAATCGTTGTTAGTTACTCTGACAGTCCAAGGTATTCGAAACATTCGTCAAAGGAACCACATTTCCGTTGCTTCTAAGTTCTTCCTAATTCACTCATTTACGTTACACGATTCACTGCCACACCGCAGAACATTGCTGACAACGAGTAGGATCTACAACATTTGGGGATGAGGTTATTATACACAGTGAGAAACTAGCTTTGGAATTGAATTGTAAGAAAACAGAGATCATGATCGTCTCAAAGAAGAAAGAAATAGCACATTGTAACATAAAAGTGAATTGAAATATTCTTAAACAGATGAATCGGTATAACTATATCGGAACAGTCTTAACATCTGATGAAAGATGCCTTACCCTTGATCTCTATTCTTCCACGTGACATTGTGATTGCCCCACGGTATTCCCCCCCCCCCACCCCCCCCCCCCCTTTAGTACAGATAGTAAAAGTGTTACGCAGAGGCCTGAGTGGAAACGAGAAGAAATAGAAAGATAGTCAAATTATTAGACACTGGAGTAGCATAACAAAAGTCCAAAAACTAAGTGTTGGCTAACCTTCAAAAGCACCCTTGTGGTACCAGGGTTCACGTGGAGGAGCAAAGAAACTATCATACGTGTCATAAAGGCGACGAAGGAGGATTGGCAATGAGAAGGCTAAATACTTCAGTAGAAAATCGATCACAATCGCACAATACAACGATACAGGGTAGATTTATTTAGCCATTCAAGATTAAATGGCGCTCTTCCAATTGATGAAAAGTATGGACAGACAATGAAAGATGTAGCAAAGAATAGGGTATTGGTGAGGACTTATGCTTACGTCATTGGGAATAATTGGAAAAAGAGGAGGAGGAGGAGGAGGAGGACGAGGAGGAAGAAGAAGAGGAAGAAGAGAGAAGAAGAAGAAGAAGAAGAAGAAGAAGAAGAAGAAGAAGAAGAAGAAGAAGAAGAAGAAGAAGAAGAAGAAGAAGAAGAAGAAGAAGAAGAAGTGGATCCATAATAATATTCCTTGAGGTAAAAGATATACTTGGCGAAACCAATCTTCTCTCCAAGAAGTAAACAAATAGTATTATGTTGTATATACGTTTACTATCTTTTAAATGTAACCTATGCAGTAATATATTCGTGCACACGGGACCTCAGAGCACTGAGCCTTGCAACAGAAGGCTGGTCCACCACCCAGCGACCGGGGTTGAGAACTAACAACCTCAGCGCTTGTGAAAAGTGCTCCTGCAACTGGGTGCGAATATGGGTAACTTTCTAAGCCAACTGTCGCAAACAATTATCACGCCAAATGAATTGCCCTGGATTAACACATTCCACAGCCACCAAACCTAATTAAGTTCCATTAGTTACTCTATACAAAGCAAAGTGTGAAAGTGTTTTGTTCGTGTTCGGAGAAACTCATCTGGGGGTTGGCTTGTTATAGTATGAGCCAATGTGTTTTCACAATGGCTTCGAAGATACATCATCATCATCCCGTGCCTTGCCGGCGGACTTGGACAATCATACCTCTCCACAAATTACGACCTCCGTTCGACGTCATTGATCAATTCGTGTGTAGACTCCCTTCCGTGCCATGACACAAGACTGTCAAGAATCTTCTCAAGCTGTCTTCCTCTATCTCTGTTTCCTCAAATCTTTCTGGTTGTCACAACATGTTCAAGTTTTTGTCTTCTCATAACGTGGCCAAAAAAAAAAAAGATGACTGCCTCTTTATGATGTTTGTGATAAGTTGTCTTTGCAACTCAGCTTTCATTATAACGTCTTGATTGCTCATTTTCGCTGTCCAATTAATTTTTAGCATTCTTCCATGAAACCACATTTCCAAGGCTTCCATGGATTATTTTCGTCTTCTTATTGCATGCGCATTTTTTCGGAGACTCGTAGGGGGTCGTCGCTGAACCTACGGAGTTCATGCTTTGTGCGACGCTTTCGGCAGTTCGCTGCGGAATGAGACTGAGCAATGTGGGATAAATACACGGTGCAATGAAGTCAACCCTGTCGACTTTTAAGCGACTTTTTATTTTCGCCTGCTTACTAATTCCGACTTTGTGAAGACATATGAAGGGTGTAGCATAGGTGGGAGCGCAAGCACAATTGAAATACCACTACTTTTATCGTTTCTTTACTTATTAAGTCGTGGAGATTTGTCCGCAACAGACAAGCAATATCTCCGGCGAGCCTATTCTCGCTGGTCGCGAGATCCGCACAGTGGCAGGCAGGGAGATTTGCTCGCAGCAGACGAGCAATATCTCCGGCGGGCCTACTCTCGTTGGTTGCGGGAGCCGCACGAGTCAGGTGGGGAGTCTGACGGGAGTACACGCTTACAAGGTCCAGACAATTGCGTTTGACAGGTGTACGAGCCCAGTAGGTCCGGACTGCGTATACGACCCTTACTTGTGGGATTTGGCTGAACGCCTCTAAATCAAATCCAAAGGGTTTAGGATCTGGCCATCGCTCGTCTCCTGCTCGTGGAGGCGAGGTCTCGGAGGTTTGACGCTGAGCCACCAGCGTATGCAGCCTACCTTGTTCCAGACATATTGGTTATCCATTACTCTGGGTCAAACGAGGCAAGGCCGAGAGAGGGAACATGTCGCTTTGGGCACGACATGCTCTCTGAAGCTCTGCCCAGGCATTGTGATGGAATTGTGGCCAAATTTCAACTCACATACTTTGGTCTGTCAAGACTGCAAGGTGCCACTCACTAATTGTCCAGGATTTGCGGACGTATTTTATAACTGGTTCTATGTAACACGCAAGAACTCTTTTTCAAACTTTCAAGGACACTGACTTATATCACAAAACGTTCTATATTTGACAGCATACAATGTTGTAATTTTCTCTTGTAAACAAATATTGGACTAGCTTAAGCACAATAATTCAGTAGCACATTCCCTGATTCTTTTACATTACAATCAATCAATCAGGTGCCGTCTCCACAATGAAGGTTGGCTGCAATGGATCTCCAACACTGTCTGTCTCTCGCCTTGACTGTACATTCTGTCAGGCTGATGTTCGTCCATCTCTTGATGTTATCCTCCCAATTGTATCGTTGTCTACCTCTTGCTCGCTTGCCCTCAACCTTGCCTTCCAGTATGGATTTTATAAGAGTATCATGTCTTTTAACGTGGCCAAAATATTTCACTTGTCTCCTCTTTATTTCTTTCATCAACTCTCTCTTCATTCCCAGTTTTTCTAGGACCTCTGCATTTGATTGTTTTTGTTTCCATGAAATACGACCTATTCGTCTGTATATCCACATCTCCAGGGCTTCTATGCGACTTTCTAGTTGCTTGTTCAATGTCCAGGATTCCGCACCATACAGTAGCGTTGAATATACGTAGCATTTGACAATTCTCATTTTTAATGCGTTATTAATCTCTCTAGATGTTAATACTGATTTCATGCCGTTGAAAGCATTTTTGGCCATTCCTATTCTCTTTTTGATTTCCATTTCACTTCTGCCATCATCTGTTATTATATGTCCAAGATAAGAGAAACTTGTTACTTGTTCTAGTATCTGCCCGTTTACTGTGATGTTCATTGATGACCTTTCCTTTTCACTGCTAATTATCATAATATTTTTCTTTTAAATGTTAATATCTAAGCCACATTCTGCACTGTGCCTGTTTACTTTTTCCACTAGGTCTTGCAACTCTTACTCACTTTCTGCTAGTAACACGGTATCGTCAGCATATCTAAGATTGTTTATGATTCTTCCATTGATGTTGAGTCCAGGCATTTCAACTTGTTTAAAAATTCTTTCTGTGTATAGGTTGAAGAGGCTTGGGGACAGTACACATCCCTGCCATACTCCTCTTTTTATCTCTATAGGCGACGAATAGTTATTACCGCATCTAATAGACGCCACTTGTTCCCAGTACAAGTTACTAATAAGTCTGATGTCCTTTCCGTCTACTCCTATATCTTGAAGGCACGTAATTAGTCGTTCATGTTGTACTCTATCAAAAGCTTTCTTGTAGTCTATAAAACAAACATATATACTTTTTGAACTTCTATATATTTTTCAATTAACATCCTCAAACAGATAATTGCTTCTCTGGTGCCGCTGTTTTTGCGGAACCCAAATTGTTCTTCAGCTACTTCCTCATCTATTTTATGTTGAATTCTTTCTTGTATGACCTTGAGTAGTATCTTAGTTATGTGGCTCATTAAGCTAATAGTTCTATAATCTTCACAATCAACAGCTCTTGGCTTCTTCGGTAGTGTGATGAAAATGGATGTTTTCAAATCCATGGAGATGTACCCAGTATTATATATATCATTACATAATTCTGTGATAGTTTCAATGCCAAAGCTGGATAAGGATTTTATCATCTCTGTTGTTATCTTGTCAGGACCTGCAGCCTTTCCTTCTTTCATATTTTTAATAGCCTTTTCTACTTCAGCCGTTAGTATTTTTGGTCCATCTTGAGTATGTTGCTGTACAATGTTGGTCTATTGACCTGTTGTCCCGGAATAAATCTTCTGTGTACTCTGTCCATCTTTTTATTATATCAGTGTCATTAATTATAATTTCTCCATTTTTTTCCTCTGATACAACTGTTTCCTGTTATATTATTTTTCTTCTTTGTAAATATTTTAATATGCTCATATAATTCTTTCGAGTTGTGTTTTATTTCCAGATCCTATATTTCTTTGCAATGGTTCTGCAGCCACTCCTCTTTGGCAACTCTGCACATGTGACGTATTTCTCTATCTATTACTTTATACTCCGGAGTGTTCTTTGCTTTCTTTCTTTGAGACATTTTACTCAAGATTTCATCGGTTATCCATAATTGTTTTTTCTTAGTAATCTTCACTGGCAAGGTGGTATCTGCAATCTGAATACTGGTTTTTACACTTTCCCATTTTGTATTAATTTTATCCTCGGGATTTTCACGTCGATATTGTTCCATACTTTCAATGATTAGCCCATCATATCTGTTTTTGACTTCAACTAGGTATAATTGATTTATTTCTGGTTGTTTCAATGCCGATATATCTACTTGAGGTGTCTTCGATTTCCTTACTCCTGGGTTTTTAAGTTTTATTTGTAATTTTAAAACTACAGGATTATGGTCAGAGTTGATATCAGCACCAGGGTATGTTTCGGCACTTTAAACATTGTTTTTAAATCTATTTCTAATCATAATGTAGTCAATTTGGTTTCTTGTTCTATCTCCAGGCCTTTTTCTTGTATACAGTTTCCTAGGGTTATGTCGGAAAAATGAGATCGGAGTCTCTGTGGCGAAATGGTCAAGCCGTTTGACTCGTGCTCCGAAGGTTGTGGGTTCGATTCCGGGCCGTACCCTTCGGTTTACGAGATAAATGTTTCGGAGACTCCTGTGGGTCGTCGCTAAAAGCTACGGAGTTCGTGCTTTGTGCGACGCTTTCCAGTGCTGCGGAAAGGGACCGAGCCATATGGGATAAAACCAGGGGCAATGAAGTCGACCCTGTCTACTTTTCATTATCTCCCGTGTGTTGCCGGGGCCCATAGGGGAAGCAAAGAATAGCAACACTGCAGCCTAACACGCATGTCGTAAGAGGCAACTAAGGAGGCTTGATGGTTCCGTCGCCCTGCTACTGAGTGAGTGCGTGGCGCTACACTGTGAGGTGTGATTTTCCTTTTGAAATGCTTTTGAATCTGCCCGAGGTTTTTTGGAACGTGACTGCATGTTCGGAGAGAAATGCGTGGCTGCTGGGCTTCTGGTTGACTGCCACTACCATCGACGATGAACTGTATTTCGTGGACTGTGTGGGTGAACATCTAGGAAACATCCAGATGGGAAAATGACTGCCGATTCCATCAGAAATGAACTGGGTGTTTTGTGGGGGACTATTGTGTTGACATTCTGGCGGCGGCATTATGCACAGTGTATCTGTGCGGGCTGTTGTTTGTCGAGACTCCTGTCTTTTTCACTTTTCACATTGGGCAGTGGGGAGGATTTTGTGTGATATTCACTGGCACAGGAACGGAGCATAATGGGGACGACCCGTTGCTGTGAAGTTGGAACTGCGACTAACTAACTAACTAACTAACTGACTGACTGACTGACTGACTGACTGACTGACTGACTAATGTCGGAAAAATGTGTTGCAAACAATAAGATTGTTTTCTTCACAGAATTGTATCAGCCGGTCTCCTCTGTCGTTTGTTTCCCATACCCTACTATCTGCTTATATTTATTTTTTCCAACTTTTGCGTTCATGTCTCCCATGACAATTAGGACCTCTGATGATTTTACAACTTTCAGTGTTTGTTGTAGGTCTTTATAGTATCTTCCAGCTGTTCATCACTATAATCAGTTGTTGGAGCATATGTCTGAAGAATTAGTATGTTGAACGGTCTTGCCTTAATTTTGAGAAGTATCATCCTATCTTTATGAGTGCAGAATCCACTAATATTTTTCTCTAAATCTCGTTTTACTAAAATTCCTACTCCTCTCTCGTGATGATCGCCTCTTGAATTAATGAATACGTAATCTTCTCTCCTCATATAACTTGTATCTGTCCATCTTGTTTTAGATACGACCAAGATATCTAAATTCATGTTTTTTGCCTCTGCAATAAGTGTATCCAACTTCCTTGCTTGATATAAGGTGCGTACGTTCCACGTACCAATTCTCATACTTCTCCTTCTACTTTCAAGGTAGGTATTGTCAGAATGACCCTTTCAAAAGAATTTGGGATGCATTCGTCATTATGCACTTCCTTATTCACTATAGGAGTTGTCTCTTCCCTGTGAATATTTACAACAGGCTCATCTCCAGGGGGCCAAGAATTACCCGTATTGCTTTTTTCTTGTTGTTAAATTACCGTTGCTGTCTTTGGGATATTACATGGTGAGGTCTCAATCTCTTCCACGATGGGCAGCCATGTTCCCTATCGTGTCCTCAACGCGCCTCGTGTGTGCCACACACTCTGCTGTTTTGCGTTCGAAGCCGTTGATCTATTTAGATTCATCCGCCTTCTCCACCGTCCCTGTCTTTGTGTATTAGGGGTGGACATTCCCTTAGTAGGATATTACCCCTACTTCACTCACTCATGTAGTTTAGTCAGTCAGCCAAGACTGTTGCCCGTGGTGTGGCCACCGCCGGACACAAGCGGTATTCGCGGAGCCATACATGAGCTAGGTAAAGAGATAGGAACAAGTTAGGATACTGGTCTATCCCTTGGAGTATGGCTGCCACTCACCGTGAGGTACTATCCCTCTCTCTCTTTACCCAATGCATTTTACCCTACATTTCAAGGTATCCTAAAGATATTGTTAAAAAGAAGAAGCAACATGACACATTCATTAGAAAACAATACACTACAGCTAGAAATAACTTGATTAACTTTCAATCATTATCATGTATCGTTGTAAGTGTAGAAAGTAGGTCAGTTTGTAGCCGCAACAGTATAGGTAGTCGTTTATGCGTCCGCTTTCACGTCCCTTCACTGATTTAGTGCCACCGGATGGTTAATCGTCTTAAGTGTCTTTCCATATCTACCATGGGCTTATATATCGCGATCTGTGTCATTGCCTTACAATACAACATGTCCGCTACCAAATTAGCAACTTTTAAGTTATAACTGTGACCAATGTTTAAGTCATAGCTGTGGCACACCCCTACTTTTCATTTTAAGCCATTAGACGTAGACAGTCACAATTTTTTGGGCATGTTATGAGAAGAAATGATCTGGAGAACTTGGTGACAACTGGTAAGATCGAGGGGAACAGACCAAGGGGAAGACCTAGAGGCAAGTACCTGGATGGCTTGGCCTTGTGGCATGGTCGAGACAGAAACACGGAGCTGATCCACGACTCTGGTGATCGAGTGAGATGGCAGAACATGACCGCCCACGCTTACCGGCATGGCACATGATGGATGGATGGATGGTTGGATTTTAGTTTGGTCTAAACCTATTTTTTGTTTGGCACAGAATCTGGTAAAAGCAGGACTGTTTTCGCGATCGGTGCGGCTTTAGGGTAGGAAAAAGAACAAAAAAACCACACACACACACACACACACACACACACACACACACACACGCACGCACGCACGCACGCAAGCACGCACGCACACAAGCACGCACGCACGCACGCACGCACACAAAGTAGATACTGAATACTTTTCAATGTTGTCTGGGAGTTGTCTATGAAGAAAGATTGGCGAGGCAGGAAGCCGTCAAACCTATTTCATTGTATGGTGGTCTATAACAGTGCTTCCCAAAGTGGCATTAAATCATTTTTATTACAACGTACTGTAATTTAGTCAGCTTGTTTAAAATCTGATTTGGTATCGTTTTCCGAGATATATTTTATTTTTATGTTATATTGGTGTTCATTACTGTCGATGTGTACGAGTATATACACCCTTATAAGAAGACCTAAATGTAATTTTGACATTTGAAAATTGTTTTGATTTGTAAATCTCTACAATAAAATGTTTACTCATGAAAATGGGACTACCATTAAATAAATCACCGTCATCCAACAATATTAAAGAGCAATATTTAGCGCATCGGGACAACACCCACAATTATGTTAAATCTTATATTTATATTAAAATGTATATTGAGGTCGTATAAAATTCCAGATTACAAGGAGAACGTGTTTTTTTTTTTTTTTAACGGCACCGGTCCCTGGTGCAAAAGGAAAATTTTATGTCGGTCCGGGAAAGTGAAAAGTAACCAAGCACGCGTCAGTATGTGCTAATATAATCACTATCAACAATGAAGAAATTGAAAATGTGACACACTTTGAATATCTTCGCTCCATAATCAATAACACTGGGGACTTTTTAAAGACGTCAGACGTTGACTGGCTAAAACAGGGCAGAGATTAAATAGGTTTAAACCTATATTAAAACACCAGAAAATAAGTAACATTCTTTGTTACATGCACCTTTTCCGTGACAACATAAGTTATAAGTCATGGACCATTTAGCAATCAGTAAACTTGAAAATCCAGGTTTTTAAACTTAAACATTAGAGTTAAAATTCTTAGAATACTGTGGATAAAGAAGAAGACATGATACAAGATCTGAGCATCGAATGAAAGGGCTTATAAACAACAGCGTGTCTCGGAAAACTGACATACTTTGACCATATTAAATGTCACAGTGGCTTGGAAATAACAGCGATGGAAGGCATGACTTTTAGATGAAGCGGCACGAGTAGACCAGCTCGATGATGGACACAAGACAACATGGGCACGACAATCGATGAGGTAGGGGAAGTGACAAGGATCAAGATTCTGTTCAGCGATCTATGGTATCTGCGAACGATCTACTACTACACAATGATGATGGGTACTTATGTATGTGGCATATGTTGGTGCTTCTGAAACGCGCAGAAGTACACTCAACTTTTATGTTGGAAGAGGTTTACGTGGCAGCCGGGGTTAATGCTCTTTGCGCCAAGACTTCCAGTGAGCTGATGTAGCGGGTTCATCTCCAACATTAGTAAGTTCTACTTGAAGGTTGACTTCGCAGGTCGACATGGTCGAATGGATAAGTGCACGTTTCTTAAACATCCGGCATGCTAAAACCGAGGTCAGGGGTTCGACCCCTACACCGGACAGCTGGACAAAGATGTTGACCTGTCGTCATTGACTTGGGGACGTAAATTACAAGCACCTCTGAAGTCGGAGTTGGTTCGCCTGATGGCGAGGGACGCTATTAATAGATAAAAGCTAAATCACATGCAAAATTCACTCCTGCACTACTGGAAATAGTGTGTATGGGCTACGCTTGAGTTCAAAGCGGGTGAGCGCAAAAAAAAAAAAAAAAGGTTGACGTCTTGTTCAGAAACATGGTGCTCGGCGCGTTATCGGCAGATCTATGGCTTGTTGCGGCATGTTGTTCTGCTGTGGCCCGTCCTCTGGCGTCTTGAGCATTGGGTGATTCTTGGAATGTATCTTTCAGGCTGTTGTACTTTCTTGTTTATCGATACCTGTCGTGGAATCTCGCTGCCCTCAGTTGTCACAACATGGATCTTGGAGTACGTCAGAATCCGCCCCGCTTCAAGATTGGGATGTGGAGATTCTTCTGTTGCTGCTGCTTCAGGATCTGTTCATCTGTCTGCTCCACTTGGATACGTTTGACAACCCGTCTGAGAGTCGGTTTTCCGACTCTGGTGTCTTTATCCTCTCTCTTCTTCTCAGCTGTCTTGGCCCTTGTTTGTGGTGAGTTGTCGTCGGCCTTCCTCGTGGCCGCTTCATTTGTGGTTACTGTAGGTTCTGGTTTTTTGCTGCAGATCTCAGGCAGGTTCTCCTCTCTGGCGGCTTCTACGCTGCTCATCTTGTAAGTGGGGTGTCTTTTGGTGTTTTTCTTGTCACATGCCATTTTCGTCCCCCGTATCAGGTTTCGTGAACAGTTTGGGTGATTTGTTCTCGATGGCGCTCCGCATGTGTCAATGATGATAGGGAAGGTGCTAGTCCAGTGGTTCTCAACCTTTTTTGGCCCGTGCCCCCCTTCACTATATTTTCAGAACGTCACCCCCCCCCCCCCCCTTCCTATCAAAAATTTGGCCCGTGCCCCCCTTCACCGTATTTTCAGGACGTCATCCCCCCATTTCATATTTCCTATCTAAAAATCCCCCACCCCTACACAGTATACGTAAAAATGGAAGGTAAATTTAATAGCATATACTAAAACAAGTCTAGACATCCACATAAAACATGATTTGTGGGTCTACTTACTTTATAAAATGAATATTAGAAGGATGAGACATACATAACTGTAAAGTATGAAGGGAAAAAACAATATCAAGAAATCGGTTCTTGTATTAACGCGATCTTGAAATGGTCTTCATTCCCCCCCCCCCTCCCTGGAAACCCTAAAATTCCCCCTGAAGGGGGGGGGGGGATTCCCCACCGGTTGAGAACCACTGTGCTAGTCAAAGGCGCTGGAACTTCAATAACCCCTCCCCACGACGACTAACGGTATAAATGGAAGAAAAGCAATGAAAGCAAGCAAGCATTAAAACTACAAGATACAATATGATGTTTCGATAAACTTCGTCCACTGGCATCGAACCCGCAGATGATATTCACAAAACGAAGTAATGACGTTTGACTCGTGCTTTGTGTCTGAACAAGATAGAACTTATGTGTACAAAAAATATAGGTCCTCTTTTCCATAATATTGAACGGAACAGGTCACCCGATCACTCAAAATGAAACCTACTGTAAATTCTGTTTGCTGAAGCTCATGTAATGTTAGCAATACTGTCTATATCATTTATATCCACACATATGACCTTGCATCCTCATCCAGTGCCATCTCCGCAGTGAAATTTGGTGGTAATGTATGTCTATCAGTTTGTGTGGCAAGTCTTCGATGATATATAAGTCTTCCTGTGATATATATATATATATATATATATATATATATATATATATATATATATATATATATATATATATATATATATATATAACATCCTCCTATATATATCGCGTGTGTATACAGGAAGATGCACATACCCCACACACGCACACACACGCACAAAACACACACACTCGCACACATACACACATATAAATATGTGTGTGCGAGTTTGTGTGTGTTGTGTGTGTGCGTGTGGGGTATATGTGCGTCTTCAGATAAGTCGGCAGATGATGTTACTGCATGCTGAGCAAATCCAGTAGAGCAGCTGGAAGACGCAAGAGTGAAAGAGATATGCCACCATACGAAAGAAGAAAACAATAACTGGCAGCCACATCATGCGTATAAAATGTTTTGTGTATGTGTGTGTGTGAATTTATTCTGAAAAAATAAAGAAAAGATTGATGATTTTTCGATGTAGTCACCACTGCGTTCAATGCAAGACCTCCAACGCTGATAAGGTGCTTGGATTACTGTAACAAACAACTTGGTCGCGTGTGAAAACACGTATGCACCACCAGCAGTACCTCTTCTTAAGACCGAAAAGTCTGGAAATTGGTGGAAATCACTTTGAGATAGATCTGGCGAGTACATTGGTGAGTTTTCCCTCTTGGCATGTAGTGCTCTAAAATAACGCCTCGTTCATCACAAAAGAGTGAACATAATCTTCTCTGCAGATGGCTTCTTTGGTTTTGGTGTTGAGGGATGGCGCAATTGCCTGCTCGCTCTCTTAATTTCCGGCTTGTTGTAATGAACCCAGGTTTCGTCTCCAGTAACAATTCTTGATAGGAAACCACCACTTTCTGCTTCAAAGCACTGCAACAGTTCTTGACAAGCATTAACGCCTCGTTGCTTCAAGTTCTGGATATATTTTTGGATATATTGTTGAAAATCTATCCTGGCCTGCAACAAGGATCACCATTATCTCCGGTGCTGTTCAACGCCTTCACTGAGAGAATCACCGGTGAGCAGATCACAGGACCGGGAAGGACATTGTCGTATGCTGACGACGTGTTAGTATATCGTCAGGGTAAGGATAGAGATCAGGTTGCTATGGAACTAAAACAGAACGCAATCACATAAACACTTGGTGTGTTGAAGCTGGGGTGATGGTCGACCCAACGAAGGCAGCAGTGACATGATTCTCTTTGAATAATCATATTGTCAAAACTTCAACACCAACTGTAAATCTGTGCTCAGAGACTGGAAAGGACGCAGGCAAAGAATTACCTGGGGATACGTTTTGATCGCAGCCTTGCATACACTGAGCATATAGACCAGGTGATAACAAAGGCCAAGTAGGGTTTGGCTGCGATGCGGGTGACGCCGGCGGTAAAGAGTGAGCAGCGCCATCTATGTCTTCTTTACGATGGTCTGGTCCTTTCTGTTTTTGAGTATGCGATGACGATCCTGAATCTCATCCATAAGCAGATAGAAAGATTGGAAAGAATACAGAACGAAAGCTATGTGTATTATTCTTGAGTGTATAAGAGATACGCCATGCAGGGCGATGCACTACCTTCTATATTTTCCAACAATGGGGGACCGAATACAAATTTGCCGAGTACGTGTTTACCTCAGAGTCAATGCAAACACACAACATCCACTGCATCGTGAAATTAAGAAGGTAAAGGGCAGCAGGTTAAAAAGAGCAACGTCGTGGATGGGTCAAGCCGAAGACGTTCTTCAGGAGGTGTGTTAACTTAAGGACATAGAATCCGGCGAGGAGTGGGTACAAGTGCCAACAGAGTTCTGTACGTCCTTTTTAGTTTGCATCTAACTAGACAGGAAATGCAGACAAGAAAATCCAGCTGCTGTGGAGGCGGAAGTACAGGCTCTGATCTTTGAGAATTCTTTAGAGCAGGGGTGTCAAACTCAATGGCTCAGCGAGCCAAAACTCAAATCACACGTAAGGTTGCAGGCCGAACAGGATAAACATTCAATAAGCCAAAATTAAACCTGTTTTAAACATTCAATGTAAATTAAAACAGGAAAAAAAGTTTTAACAGTAATGTTTATGTTGCGAGTAATGTTCTTTGTCATTGAGATTCTCATGATGGACTGCAAGTGTTCATCAGTGAGACGACTCCTGTGTGATGTTTTCTTAATCTTCATCACAGATAACAGCTGCTAACACAGATAAGTGCTACCACACATGCTCAAGGTTCGAGCCGCATGTAGACGAAGCCGGGGCATCTCTTCAGGAATGAAAACGAGTGAACTATGTGTCATAACACTCCCTGGGGTGAGGGGAACCTGCTACCACACTGTAACAACGGGATGTCTTTAGCCCTGGGACTTAGGTGACCTATGTCCACAAAACCCCTTCAGCCTTTGGATCACTATCTCCCTCACTAACAACCAAGGGACGTTACCCCTTTCAAACCTCGTCCTGAATTCATGACACAACTCTGGTATCTAACTATGTTAACAATATAGTGTATTATACAAGATGAATGAGAATGATGATGATGATTCCGAGATAGGCCTCGCAGTATCTATGCGAGACAAGACATGGCAAAGTTCGAGTAGCCTTCAGGAGAAAGTATCATCATCGTCACGGCTTCAAGTGTCACACTATGTGGTAAGTCGGACACGCTCACCAAGTATATCAGGCCTCCCGCCAGGTATAGGCTTCTCCCCTTGACAGGATGGCTGGCGAGTCGACTCACTGGTACTTGTGACCTCCGGTGGATGACGTCACTGAAGTCTGGACCACACTAGGATAGGGCACAATACTGTCTCTCGTGTGGCGGTGGAACTAGGACCTTTCTCTGGAAAAGCCTGGAAGTGTAAATGGCACTGCTGGTCTAGCGAGATGTGGATCTTCCACTCAATGGTAGTAGCAGTCACAACTGTCTATGTGACCAGCGTCGATCATCTGACTCATAGCGCAGATATCACAGCACAGATACATCCCTCGCTGAATAGTGGCGCTGTAGATAACGGTCAAGCTAGAAACAGTTCTTCCGCAATATCATGCATCAGGTACCAGGCACTTGTTAGTGAAGACATCATAGCTAGCTGGCATGAGGCAGTCAGTCAGGGTCACAACTGGGACAATCACAACATCAAGATACTTGCCCAGGTGAAATAACGAACAAGGCAATATGGTGCTGTCATGGCGAACAACCTGGTATATCAGACGTGGAGTGGGCGATGAGTTAGCTGGGCCCCATACTGAGACGTAACTCTCGGTGGTAAGTACCTCTCGCTGTGGTGGTGGGCTTACAAGCTGCTAACGCCGGCACTCGACATAGTCCGGATCACTGGACTCGTCACCAGATCGTCGCTCTGCTCTCATCAAGGTAGAACCTGGGGAGGACAACACTCAGTGAGAGCAACATGAATCAGACTTACCGCCAGCAGATACACTTAGATCCCGCGTACTCAGACGGGTGGACCCTTCCCATAAGGGCCGTACTCCTTTATTGGCTGCTCGAAAGGTCGAGGACAGACTGGACCTAGAACCAAAGCAGCAGCTGTCCACCTGCATCCTCTTTCACAGACGAAAGTAGTGCTGAACCAAGGTTGGTGTCTGAGAGGTAGTGCGATGCTGAAACACTGCTATATAAAATATATGGTTAGTGAGTTAGTTGTACTTATAGACATATGGGCCCTGAAGGAGGGCCGATGGCCGTACTTCCTAAACCCCCTTCCTGTTATCCGCCACAGCTGATGTCGTACCATGCCGTAGGTACAATCCACTAGATCAAATTAAATATACAGGGTGATCCCCCTGTAGCAGAAATCCACACCCCGTTCCCCCTCCCTGGTCCCAGGTCGGGGCATTTAGAACGGTGTCATGTTCCATATGAACAATTCTGTCGCAACGGTCCCTTTCCCCATTGTCCTCTCTCAGGAATCCACTATATATTAAGCTGGTATTCCGTCGAGTGATATTAATTAAAAGACAGATGTGAGGAAAGCCAAGAAGAAAGCCAGTGGTCGCCCCACCATGTGACACGAAGTTCGACTCCCGGTACGACCTTGAAACGACCTCTGCGGTTTCGGCCGACCGGTGCAATCGATTTGTCTAACTCGCCCGAGTTCATCGATATATTACTCGATATATCCGATGCGACTCTTTAATCTACTTCCGGTAGCGCTTCGGCCACGCCGGACATGCCGACGCTCGAGGTTATGAAGTCGGCCATGTGTGAACTCAAATTACAGGTCTAGTTTCCCTGACCCCAATTTGCCCGATCTACACTGGCTGTAAATAAGCCGCGCGCTGCTAACCTACGAAATATCTTTACCGTACAACGCTGGTAAACACGCGGTTGCAACAGGCTTAAATTACAGGCGTAACACAAGCCTACAAATGTTCACACCTGACCTACTTTCTCGCGACTGTCAGTACACGCGTCAGCGCAAGTTCACAATTCGAATCGACACCGTACTTAACAAAAAAGGTTGTACACGTACCTTCAACAAAACAGCACTACTGTGAAAAGGGGAGCTGTTGTCACTGCAACGGGACATGATGTCAGGACTCTTCAAAACCCGTCAAGACACTTGGCGTCCGCTCTCCATCACTTAGCACTGGCCAAAATGTCGACTGCCTTCCAGCAACCTCCGTTCCCAACTGAACTCTTTGTCCTGGGCGATCGACTGCGGCTGCGTCAGACATGCGCAGTCCGTAGTGTCTAACAACCGGTTCCGCCACCCAAGTTCTGGAATCTTCTTCAAGGGCGAGCAACGGCTCTGGTCGAGTTGTATCAATTTACTGGTACTTTCCCTTTGACCAGCAATTTTAATCCCGAATGCCCGATGTCTCAATGGAGATTTCCCTTGCCGAAAATATCCCGAGACGGACCGACTGAATTTTTTGCCTTTTTCGATCAGCTGTGTTTTCACATCAGTGGCTATCTCACAAAGCCGATCAACAACCGTATTTCTGCTGAGGCTTACCTTTGCAAACATCTGCTTTTTGTCTGAACACAAGACGTCACACACTTTCATCATGCAACACTTCAGAAGCTCTCCTTCTGTAAATGGTCGGCCTGATTTTGCTATCTCCTCCGCCACAATAAGACTTGCTTTTACAGCAGTTTCAGTATGTGATTTTGCTTTGATAAAAAAAACAAACATCTGCTGTGATGTTATATGCCTTTTCGATTCTTCTACCTTCTGTAGCTTCTGCTCTACATTCAGGTTGTTTAACTCGTCTTAATGTTCAGTCTCGTAATGCCGTCTCAGTTTATATTCTTTGATCACAGCCACATTATCTCCACAAATTTGACACACATGTTTACTGCCAATATCAGTAAACATATATTCAGCCACCCAGCGACTTTGAAAGGCTCTGCTTTCAGAATACACTTTTCTCTTGGTCATTTTAAAGGCTAGCTTTGATTTAAAAAAGATTGTGCATCTACCGACGGACGCTTGATTGATATCAGGTTAGCCGTAGCGGGAAAAAGTGATGTAATATCCGGGCACTACACTACTTTTATTTATTACGCGCCAATCCAAAACGAGCAACTGAACGTTGCTTGGTCACTATAACGACGAACATCTCCTTACTACACAACTTTTATTTTCGCTTATTCTGATAGAAGCGAGAACACTCTAAGGTAGCCTATCATTCAGCAAGGCTGCTAATTAGGGAATTTGATTTGCACTTTATATCGTGGCCATTAAAAATATCTTTGCCAAAAATTCTCTCTCGGGCCGAATATATTTGTATGTCGGTTGAGACCCCCAGGGCCTGATATGATTGTACTCCGGGCCTGATGTGGCCCGCGGGCCTTGAGTTTGACACGTGTGCTTTAGAGGGCGATGCTGTCATATACACGGATTGGTCGGTCGTTCGACAAGTTAGAAGCTCATGGGCCTTTACGGCTCAGGCCGGAGGGCGAATTGTGAAGGAAGAGTCTAGTACTTTTGCTTTGACCACAAGTAGCCTGACTATCAAAGTCAGGGCAGTAAATAAAGCAATAACATGGCTCGAGACACAGACTCTCGGGCACGTGTCCTTAGTGACACAATGAGTATGCTCAGGAAGATAGAGATGGGGTGGGTCCAAAGAGAGTGGTTGCTGTCTCTGGAGCGGTCTCGGCTGGCAAAAATTAGTTTCATTTTCATGCCAGGGCATGCGGGTGTACAAGGGTGTGCAGAAATAACAACACTGAAATATCAACGCAAAGATCCAGTAGAAAGGCGTATCCAACCTGACACATAGGACTCTAGAAAGATAAGCGAAAGAGACATAGTCTGCAGCAAGGAAAACGATCGGAAGATGGAGCGTTAACACGGAGAAAGTGAGGAAAGTATATTGCATCAGAATTTGCCGGTCGTGTGTCAGACAGAGGTCATGGCGTCCACATACACATAGCTTGTCGTAAGTAACATTGTTAGAACTAGAGAAGTAAGGTAGTTCACAGAATGATGGACCCTAGGATAGTTACTCGTCATTAATGGAATTGGATGGATGGAATCGGACTATACATTGAACATTGAATATTTATAAATGATTATTAATTATTTTTCACCGGCCCTTCCATCAACATGTGAACGGCGACGTTGTTACTCTGTATGGACGATTGTCACCAATAAAGTTATATACAAGTGAGCAGGTACAATTATCTCGGAACAGTAATAACATCTGATGGGAGATGCCTTGAAGAGATTAGAACAAGAATCGCCATGGCAAAAGTAGCCTTTAGCAAGATGAAAAACATATTGACCAATAAAAAGATGTCAATTGAAACGAGAAAAAGAGTGTTGAGATGCTACATTGAACCTGTACTTGTATATGGATGTGAAGCGTGGACAATGAGCAGTCAGGCTGAAAAACATCTGATGGCTGTAGAGATGTGGTTTCTGAGGAAAATGCAAAGAATACCATGGACAGCCAGAAAGACCAATGAACAAGTCCTTCAAGAAACAAATGAAGATCGTAAATTGATTAGAGAAATTAGACGTAGACAGTCAAAATTTTTTGGGTATGTTATGAGAAGAAATGGATTGGAGAATTTGGTGACAACTGGTAAGATCGAGGGGAACAGACCAAGGGGAAGACCTAGAAGCAAGTACCTGGATGGCTTGGCCTTGTGGCATGGTCGAGACAGAAACACGGAGCTGATCCACGACTCTGGTGATCGAGTGAGATGGCAGAACATGACCGCCCACGCTTACCGTACCGGCATGGCACATGATGGATATATATATATATATATATATATATATATATATATATATATATATATATATATATATATATATATATATATATAATATATATATATATATATATATTCGACAAGGAACGCCAGCGTTCGTGAACTCATTTCATTACTGTCATCGTCTTGCTCATGTCTAGGTATCTGAGCTCGGGTTCACACAGGCAACAATAACTCCGTTCAATCTGACATCGAACATTTATTGTATTTCAATATACAGTGCGTTGGCGCAGTGGGTTAACAATCCCGCGCTATGTTACATATCACAGATAGTTAACATCGTCACACATGGTTATCATAAACATTCTAGCAAACTATCTAGCCTATGTCTATATATCTATTGATATCTATTGAGTCCCTCTAAGGCAGGCCCTGTTGTCTCTCTGAAGTCCGTCTGTCCTCTGCCGGTCCACACGTGTCCCAATCCGACACGGGTGGTAACTCTGTCCGAGTTCCTCGTGGACCCCGCAATAGGCGGGCCACATCAGTGTCCACGGGACCCTGGACTCAATGACCAGTCCTTCGAGAAGGCTCTAGATTACTCTGGCCTCGAGTGACTCACTTCTATCCCTTGGGCGGGAGTTGCAGCCCTTTAATTAATATCTATAAATGTGAGGCGGTGACAGGATTCCCCCCTCTCCCCTGATATGATGGTTTGTTATAGGGTAATTAGATCTGTTCTAATTCTGTCACCGAATCACATAAAGTCGGTGTTTGTAGTTTGGTGGACAGTAACCTGGTAACCTACATACTGGCATCAAAACTCATGTATTCTCCCATACACCACTTCTCTGATTTGGTGAAGAGATCACTCTCTCTCCTGTGTCCTTAAAAATGCTTATCTGACCGAAGTTACGTGACGTTTAGTAGTTGTTTTTACAACCCGTCCTTCTCATAGTACCCCACTGATACCAAGACAATTAACCTCTGTATTAAAGAGGATTAACAAGACCGAAGTCCTGGCTAATTAAGTACACCTTCAAATCTTGATCTGTGTGTGCATTTCAATACACTTTTACTCTCGTATGTTGTATAATGCTAAATATGCAGTTACGTTGTTATTTTATCCCCTCAGACTACATGTGTCCCTGTTGGCTTGTTAGTGTGTTGACTAATAAGTTGCTGTTTCTAATAAAGTGATTGCATTTTAAATTGATAGTGTTCAGTTTTAAGTTTTGTGTAAAGTGTGTGCTGAATGTGTGGCTTATTTCCAAGCGTCACGAGTTGGGATAACCTCAATCATGAATTACTCCACTGTGTGCAATACATGATCAGGCATTCCAAGTAGTGGTGCTTAGATGTATCCTATCTACTAAACTAAGTATCTTAAACTAACTCCTAAACTAAGTATATTAAACTAACTACTAAACATGTATCAACAATTTAGACAAGTCATGCAGTTTACATGAAAGACGCAGACAAATTAAAATAAATACGTTTTGCGTACAATTTGTCCGCTCAGTATATCGTTCTCTCATTTAATTCATTCACGCTGTCATTCACTCACCTTTCATTCAAATAGTATTTGGTTAAAATATATACTTAAAGTTGAGGTAAGTGTTATTGCCCTTAGAACAAATGGAATAGGCGATATTTGCCCTTTAAGAAAATACGTACTTTTTGTACGATGACTCAAAAATGGGTTATAATTTACACAGAGACAATTGTATAGGACGGTGATTTATCCTATTAATGGAACTACCTGTAATGTTATGGTAGAATATGTACATATTACAGGTTAACACATTTTATATACAAAATTAATGCAAATATAATACATATTTAATACTAAAGTAATTAATTAATTAAGTAACTAAATCCAACGATGATGTGCGCGTTGTCCTCCTGTTGTTAGCGTGTAGTGCCATGAATGTTAAAGTTAGTATGGCTGTCTCTTGAGTGTTGTAGTCGAAGTAGTTTTGTTTCGGCTGTTTGCAAAGTCTCGTAGCAACAGCAAGTATGGAATGTTCTCAATGTTGCGTATAAAGTGTTCTTCTAATTTTCAGAGCGAATTCACAGGTTGAAATCATTGCACTGTTAATGTCTCTCGCTCGGATCGTTCTAGAGCTTGGGCAATTGATAGTATAGCTCTTCACGTATAGTTCATAAAGTGTGACTCTTAAGGTTTCATGTTCGTGGGTGTCACAAGTAACTTATTTAATGAGGTGTTATTACTATTCACTGGGAGTTCTCTAGCAGGTGTAGAGTTACACTGTTATATGCCACAGACTAAAAGTATCACAGTTTCTAGTATGGCGAATGGTCGATGTGCTAAATGTCATTCTACTGGCGCATTCGTTTGCCGTGATAATAGGTCAGCAATAATGTTGTCCGTGCCTCTGATATGGCGGATTTCGAAGTCGAAATCTTGAAGAAGAAGACACCATCTTTTTAAACGATGGTTTTTCGGTGACCCTTGGTTAAGGACCAACAATGGCGAATTGTCAGTGAGCACAACAAAGTGACTACCTAAGAGGAACTTAGATAATCTCAATACACAAAACAGTAGGCTTAAAGCCTCCAATTCCACTGTAGCATACCGGATCTCTGCCTTCTTTAGTTTACGGCTTACGTAGAGAATCGGGTGTCTCACTCCATCCACTTCTTGCATTAAACATCCTCCTATTGCGATAGCACTCGCATCTGTGGTCAAAATAAAGGGTAAATTTATGTTGGGTAATCGTAAGACTGGTGGATTAGAAAAAATACGTTTCAATCTACACATTGCATCGTCTAAGCTGGTACTTTTACAAATTTTTGATGGATGATCTTTAGTTAACATATCAGAAAAGACTGAGGTAAGTTCTGCCCAATGTGGGATAAATTTAGAATAATAGTTAATAAGACCTAGTAAACTTCTAATTTGTTTCTTTGTGGTAGGCACTTCTAGATTAAGAATCTTGGAAACAATTTTATCATCTGTCAACAATTTGCCTTCAGAAATTCTATGACCAAGGAAGTCTATTTGTCTATAGCCTAATTCAACCTTGGAAGGTTTGATAGTAAGTCCAAAAAAAGAGATTTGGTTGAAGACTTGTTTGAGGGTAAGTAAGTGAGAAGTCATATTAGAAGAATGGATGCATATATCATCAATATAGGCTTCCACATCTTTAATTCCGTGTAATAACAATCTAGTTAATCTAACAATTGTGGCTGGTGCGTTCTTGAGACCAAATGGAAGATATAGCCATTCGTACAAACCGAGGGGTGTTGCGAATGCTGTTATATGTCTAGAATCAGGGTGTAGTGGCACTTGCCAATATCCTTTCGCTAAATCGGTCTTAGAAAATAAGGATGATTGAGCCATATTTAAAATGAGATCTTCACAACTGTTCATTGGCTCTGCATCCGTTGTGGTTCTTGTATTTAATACCCTATAGTCGATGCACAAACGGATTGTCTGGTCCTTCTTTTTCACCAGGACAATCGGTGAAGAATATTGAGACATCGATTTTTGAATTATTCCATTTTTCTCTAAATCTAAAATTTCTTTGTCTAAATTTGCTCTGTAATGGAGAGGAATAGAATATGGTCTGCATTTGACCGGTGTTAGATCTGTCAGCACAATTGAATGTGTTATTTTGTCAGTGCGTCCAGGTTTGTTAGAAAAGATAGATTTATACTCGTCAAGGAGAGTCAAAATGTCTTGTCGCTGTTGTTGTGTCAAAGTGTCAGAGATATGTATGTCATTTATACTCCCGTCGTCAGTCATAATAGGTACTGGGATTTCAGTATTGTCTACGTCTGTCTGATTTATCACAGATGCTACTGTTTGTAAATTGTCTTCAATGTCATTGTCGTCGTCGTCCAGATCAATCGTTGTCAATATGTCGTCGACTTGGTCGTCGTTGTCGTTATCACATATTGTCGGTAAAGTCCATATGTCTTCGTCGTCTTTGTCGTCATAAGAATGCGTCGTTAATGATGCTTCGTTTGTCAAGGTGTCATTCAGTTGGGAAATTGTCGTTTCGTTTCTGTCATCAGTTAGTTGCGTCTGCTCACTTGTCTCAATGTCCTGTCTAGCATAGTATGGTTTCAACATATTTACATGGAATATTTTCAACTTTCCATTTAAAGAGATTTCGTAATCAACTTCCGAAATTCTTCTAATAATCTTAAAAGGTCCCTGCCAAGAGGTTGATAGTAAATCTCTTTTGTCAGGTAGCAGTAGTAAAATATCCTGACCTGGATTTAGTACAATTGTTTTTGCACCTCTGTTGGCGTACTGCCTGTACTTAAAACCTTTCTCCTGTAGTGATGTTCTGGCCAGTATACAGGAACGTATGATTTTGTCTCTGGTGTCAGTGACTAAATCATAGGTAGAAATGGGTAGTTGGATATTTACAGGTTGTGATATGATATCTTTGTAAATAGTTAGAGGTCCTCTTGGGTTCGCTCCATACATCAATTCGAAGGGAGAGAACCCTGTGCTTGATTGCGGGACTTCTCTATATGCGAACAGCACCGTTGGGAGGAGTATGTCCCAATCGGCTGGATTTTCAGCTGTCACTTTAGATAGCATATGTTTCAGGTCCCCATTTAGTTTCTCGCAGATACCATTTGCGGCCGGTCGATAGGGACTGGTGAAACATTGCTTGATGCCTAGTAACTTAGTTACCGATTGGGTGGCATTCGATATGAACTGGGTTCCTCTATCAGAAATTATTTTCTCCGGGAAGCCAAAACGGGAGAAAATATTTAATAATATGTCCGTCACATCCTTAGAGGAGATAGATCTTAATGGAAGCATTTCTGGCCATCTCGTACATACATCAACAAGAGTAAAAATATATCTATTCCCTTTACTTGAAATGTGATTCAACGGACCTACTAGGTCAACTGCCACGATTTGGAAAGGCCTCGAGGCAGTTGTCGTTGATTGGACTTCTGCAGTAGGGTTTTTCCCCTTTTTCACCAGTTTCTGACATATATCACAAGATCTACAAAAGGTTTTTATATCTTGGCAAAATTTTGGCCAATAAAACTGGGTCAGGACCCTAGCCCTGGTCTTTTCGTACCCCATATGACCTCCAAAAGGTGAGTCATGGGCTATCTTTAGAACTTTGTCTCGATGTGCTTGTGGTAACACTACTTGCTGTATCGTGGTCTGCTTTGTTGTGTATAATCTAGTTAAGATATTGTTCTGTAGCCTAAATGTCCACGATGCGTTCTTAGATAATTTTGGTTTAAGTCCTACTAACTTAAAATATGGTGAAAGTGTAGGATCTGCTTTCTGTTCATTTCCAAAATTAGTGTTGGTAGAGTTTGGTGCTATAATTTCTAGTGATTCCTGCAGTTGGTCGGTGTTGGTTTTATGGGTTGTCTGTCGTGTTATTGCATTTGTGTGTTGTGTGTTTTGTTGCACATCTACAGGCTTGGTACTTGGTAGATCGGTAGCATCCTCAATTCGAGGTTTTAATTTGGTCGTATCACTGACAGATTCGACCGCCCCTGCATTGTACACCTCGGTGAATTCTTTCTGAATTACTTCGGTGGTTGTCTCCCTTGGTCTTTTGGCAGATTGAGACAAGCATGAATGGTGTTTCTCTTAGAATCGCTGTTTGGGTGGTGGATACCGTTTTTATGCTCCCAATCTCTGATTTCCTTTTCAGAGCACGGTTGTATGTTGGGCAGGTTCCCAAGTATAATATCAGCGACTGGATTTTCAAGGACAGCGCACAATACTTGTCCTGATATGAACGGTGTTCGAATTTCGACAAGAGCAAGGGGGTATTTCTCTATAGTGCCTGAGAATGTGCGACAAGTCACATGTTTGTCTGTGTAGTCTTTAGTGTCTATTAATGTTTTCTTAATCCCACAGAGCGTTGCGCCGGAATCCCGAATTAATGTGCACTTTTTGTTATTTACAAACCCTGTTGAAAAAACTAGCTTGCCTGTAGATGACAAGGCAGCGTTGGCTGTTTCATTTGAAATAGGGATAGTGTGGCCACATAGTAATGTTGTGTCAAGTTGGAACTTCGTACAGGTGTTACACTTACTGTCTGTAATGGTGTCAATAATTTGTACAGCATTTCCAAGCTCGCTTACATTCTCGGTTTGATTGTCACACTCATTCAGTGATTCAATCTCTTCGTCAGAGGACGTTTCCACTAGTGCAGCATTGGCCTGTTTCAATAACTTTCGGCCCTCACAGAAGCGACTATAGTGGCCAAAGCTACTGCAAAAAAAAACATTTGACCGCTCTCTGGTAAGCATTGCGCTTAGTCTTCTGCTTCTCCACCATCATTTTGAGGTGGTGAGGATAGTTAGGCGATTTATCGCACATCGCGTATTGGTCGTGATTCAAACTACAATATTGGCATTTAACTAGTTTACTGACATTTGAGCGTGGTTTAAATTTACTTTCCGTTTGTTTCGAGTATTTGGTGTTCACTACTGCTGCTGCTGTATCGTTTTGACTTATGTTTAGATGAAAAATGTCTCTGTTTGCTGTAAAAAATGCATTTCCCTTGGACTCGATTTCCTGAATACTTTTACAGTCCATTTGTTTTAAGAACTTAGCAAAAGGTGTAGGGATGGTACTCACTATCTTGTCAATAATAATAAGTTCTTTAAGTTTGTCATGGCTGTTGTTAGTTTTAGCCGAGTTAATCCACTTTGTGCACACATCTTGTACAGTACTGACATAATCTATAAAGGTTTGATTTGGTTGTGGAGATAATTTGGCAAACTGTTGTTGGTAACCTGCAGTATCTAAAGAAAAATGTTGGAGAATGCGTTGCTTTAAATAGTCATAGTCTTTTCGCATTTCCTGTGGCACTGTCTCTATTACTTTTAAAGGTTCCAGAGCTAAGTTTCTCATTAAAATGAATGCCCAATCTGATTTTATGATCTTATGGTAGGACATTAGACACTCAAAATTTTCCAAGTAGGCACTGATGGAATCTCCTGAGCAGAATGCCTTCACGAGGCCTTTATACTTGTTATATTTTTGTTCCTCCTCTTTGCTTCTTAGTTTATTCACAGATATTTCTACAGTGGAATCAATCTCCATCTGTTTTAGTTTTATTTGTGTATCGGCATTCAATTGGGCTAGTTTGGCCGCCGCCTCAAGCTCCATCTGTTTCTCCTGAGCCTGCAGTTGCATCTGCATCTTCTTTTCTTCTGCCTCAATTAGCATTTTCTTTTCTTCTGCCTCAATTTGCATTTTCTTTTCTTCTGCCTCGATTTGCCTCTTCTTTTCTTCTGCATCAATTTGCATTTGCATTTTCTTTTCTTCTGCCTGCACTTGCCTTTGTTTTTCTTCTCGTTCTATCGCTCTATCTTCACGGGCAATGTTCTCTGCGTGTGTCTTCTGTGCCCATTCTGACAGTTTCTCTTCTTTATAACCTAATTTTATTCCTTGCTCAATGCATTTATCTAAGGTAGACATTTTGTTTTTTTACTTGTAGATAATTTTAATGAAGTTAAATCCCTTAGAAAAATGTTGGGGAGTAGAAAATTTAGTTATCTCCCTTAATTATTATATGTGCAAATTCCAATGCAAGGTTATGTTGGTTACAAGGTCATGAATATACAAACATATCAATGCAAAGCAAAATGATACATTGATGGATGGTGAGAAGTACCGCTTAGAGTTGCAATGGGCATGATATGAAACTTAGCTTTTAATCCCAGAACTTGCGGATGTTGTCTTGTACTCTCGCCACTGTTGGATAGTTTACATAGGTTACACACCACACAACTCGCGGAACAATCTGCTCGTAGAGTGAGAAAACATTAGTAACAGTCAAAAAATGTCACAGTCATGTCAAAAATAGTTTATAGTAATCACAATAATGAGAGACATACTGCTGAGGGACTCAGATTAATACTATTTCATTGCTAGATAGCTGCCACTATTTTAAACTTGTAAAGTTATCAATTTGTTGTACAAAAATCAATTTGTTATATAGAAATCAATTTGATATAATTAATTTAGTGATTTTACTTGGCAATAAATAGCTGTGTAACATTAGATCTTATGCCAAAACCGGAGAATAAGCCCCCAAAAAGCCTGTCATCGTCTTGCTCATGTCTAGGTATCTGAGCTCGGGTTCACACAGGCAACAATAACTCCGTTCAATATGATATCGAACATTTATTGTATTTCAATATACAGTGCGTTGGCGCAGTGGGTTAACAATCCCGCGCTATGTTACATATCACAGATAGTTAACATCGTCACACATGGTTATCATAAACATTCTAGCAAACTATCTAGCCTATGTCTATATATCTATTGATATCTATTGAGTCCCTCTAAGGCAGGCCCTGTTGTCTCTCTGAAGTCCGTCTGTCCTCTGCCGGTCCACACGTGTCCCAATCCGACACGGGTGGTAACTCTGTCCGAGTTCCTCGTGGACCCCGCAATAGGCGGGCCACATCAGTGTCCACGGAACCCTGGACTCAATGACCAGTCCTTCGAGAAGGCTCTAGATTACTCTGGCCTCGAGTGACTCACTTCTATCCCTTGGGCGGGAGTTGCAGCCCTTTAATTAATATCTCTAAATGTGAGGCGGTGACAATTACTATTGATTTTGGTTCCTGTTACTCTGCGATGTTGTTTTGGCTAGACGAAGAGCGGAATATTTATTAGAGGGAAACAGCATAGCAAAGTCACCATGTTCATCTGCACTGTTATGTCACATGCTTAACACTCTTGACATCCTTAACAAAAATGCCAATGGAAGGCTTGTTGTAATTTTTATCACACTTGTAAGGTTTTCATTTGAATCCCCCTCGTAATATTTTGGGAATGTTCATGTAGCCTTATCGTGGCTTGGACTTTTTCTGTCACGGCATACACGCGTGAGACGACAAAGACCTGCGTATCATCATCATCCATCATCCATCATCCATCATCCATCATCCATCATCCATCATCATCATCATCATCATCATCATCATCATCATCATCATCATCATCATCATCAAGTGTCTTGAAAGCTGGCGTAGGCGTTCATGTCTCTCCACATATCTCGGTCCTTGGTTTTCTGGATCAACTGCTGATGAAATTCCTCCATGCCACCATCTCAATTCATCCAGCAACATTTCTCTTGGTCTACCCCCGTCTCCCTTCCCCTAGATCTTTCCAGTTATCACGATGTTCTCCAATGCCTCTCTTCTCATCACATGACCAAAGAAAGCTGTTTGCCTCTTTCTTATTGGTGTATGTAATGTTCTAATTTCATTAGCCTATTTCAGGCAATCGTTATTGGTTACGTTGTCAGTCCAAGGAATTGGCAACATTAGTCTCAGGAACCACATCTCTGTTGCTTCCAAGTTCTTCCTAATTTGTTCATCTACATTCCGAGATTCACTGTCATACAGCAGAACTGGTTCTATATAGCATGTCAGCACTCTATACCTTACATTCAATGACAATGACTTATTGCATAATATACTTTTCATCTTCTGAAACGCAGCTTTTGCTTTCCCAATTATGTTCTTAATCTATGCTGTGAATCTTCCATCTAATGTTATAAACGCTCGTAGGTATTTAACATTATTCACTTGATTAAGCATTTTCCCTTCTAGTTCCATTTCACACTTTGGTGTCACCTTTTTCTATGAAATCACCATTGTTACTATTTTCTTGCTATTCAAGGCGCGTCCTTTCTTGGCAATCTCTGTTACTACAATGTCCAACAATTGTAGATCTTTTGCATTATCTGCTACCAATACTGTGTCATCTTCATAGTGGATATTGTTTATATTATAACCCCCGATAAGTATTCCCGGTTTCTCTTTGATCTCTCTCATTATCACTTAGCTAAAAAGGGAGAAGAGATCCGGTGACAAGACACATCCCTTTGGTACTCCTAGCCTTATTTGTTAAATAATTGCCCTCTCTATTTCCCATTTTAATGGCTGCTACTTGGTTCTAGTAAATAGCCTTATTTTTTAATTCTCTGTCTTCCCCTTGTTCTCTTTCCCTCGATCTTGCCGGTTGTCACCAAGTTCTCTAATATATTTCTTTTCATAATATGTTAAAAAAATGTTGATTGTCTACGCCTAATTTCTCTAATCAGTTTAAGATGTTCATTTATTTCTTGTAGGACTTGTTAGTTGGTTTTTCTGTCTGTCCGTGGTATTCTTTGCATTCTCCTCAGAAACCACATTTCCATAGCCATAAGATGCTTGTCAGCTTGACTGTTCATTGTCCACGCTTCACATCTTTACAAAAGTACGGGCTCTATGTAGCACCTCAACACTTTTTCTCGTAGCAATTGACATCTTTTTATTGGTCAGTATGTTTTTCATCTCGCGATTCTTGTTCTAATTTCCCAGCAGATGTTATGACTGTTCCGAGATAATTGTACCCATTCTCTTGTTTAATAATATTCAAATCTACCTATATATTGCAATGTGGTATTTCGTTCTTCCTAGTTACGACCATAATCTGTGTCTTCTTATAATATGGTATAGCCATAAATACAGATTTCAGCATATGGCTCGGTAAATATACACTGCTGTAAATATACTGAATCCCCCCCCTCCCCCCCCCCCCCCCCGCGTTTCCATCATGTTTCAGGATATTGCGGCTGTATGTTGATTCCTAGGCTAGATTACGCTCATCAGCACGCCACGACTTTCTCCACACTCTCATAAGTCACTGGGGCGACTCGAGCCACTTCTAATTCTCATGCGATCACGTCAACCACGAGAGTATTCGGGATTAACGGAGAAAGCTGCTAACTCCTCGGCCAGAGAGCCGGCTTATACTGAAATATGTCATCATAAAATAATCAATGGTTTGAAAATTGATGAAAGCACGACCCGTATCAGCCACAGGAAGTCGTATGAACGAAGTGATTAGTACATTTGCCTGCCAGCCCGGTGGTTATGTATTTTCGAATCCCCATCGAGGCGGATTTTTAAATATTGATGTGAGATCTTCGAGATCTACAATGTCTATAATGTTTACCAGGAAGTATCCCGAGAAGTAAAGACGATCGGCTTGATATTTACCGCATTACCCATCTAGTGCCGATTGGTCTGTAACAATGTGGGGATAGGTCCATATAGTATACCCCATGCACCTCTAGGCGTGCAAAAGGGCTCTTTTGCTATGTGTCCATCTTTAATGTGAATCAATTTGTGTTTGAACTGAATTTCAAGTCACTTATAGCGTTTCGCTGTGTTCCGGGGGTTAAAGTACTTTAAACTCGTACACGACTGAAGAGTTTACAACTGAGTTTCAAGTCGCTTATACGTCTCGCTGTGTTCTGAGGGTTAAAGTACTTTTATAGTCTGTTTACTTTTATCTGCCCCAATATAAAATTCCATATTTCAGTAACCAACTAAGGGAAAATTATGAGATTTAGCATATAACATTATAGTTATGTCCACTCAACAAATTTTTTTTTGTTCTGGAGATTGTACAGCAGATTTCATTGTTTGTTTATATGCGGTATATAATTTACGGGTCAGAGATTAAGTCCACATTGTAAAATGTATTACACCTTCACCCAGACACATCCGCGCATTTTAAAAATTTTCTCGTGGTTCACGTACGGCGCTGCAGTTAAATGGGGATGTTCAGAGGTGTCGTTAATGTGGGTTCTTTCATGAAACGTGATTATATAAATAAATATATAAATAAATCTTACCATGAATATAATATTAATAGCTAATATTTGAATGTGCGAATATTGTTCAATGGGATTGAATGTGAAATTTTGTACACTTCAAAGCATCGCTATGAAGTTGTACACTTATATTTGTCAAGAAGCTGATCGCAGGAAACTGTTTCATACTGTTACAAATCCCGAAAAAAGAACATTGCATGCATTCGGTTTGAGTAAACGGTAATTTCGTCGATGGGTGCAAGAATCTGGAATAAAACCAACACGCAATAAGCAAACGGTAGGTAGAAAGGCAACTGTATACAGCTTTGACAAGGATGTCATAAGGCGAGCTATTATAAAAATGCTGGATGCCAAAGAAACAGTGACTGTAAGAAAACTTAGGATTTGGTTGAGAAAGAACAATAACATAGAGCTATCCAAAACAACTTTTTGGAAAATTATAAGGACATTAGGCTTCACTTTTAGAAAGTACAAGGGAGGTAGAAATATCCTTTGCGAGCAACCGCATTTAGGAGCCTTGAGAAGCAGATACCTACGTGAAATAAGGGAAATGCGCAAAGAAAATTATGCCATAGTGTATTTGGATGAGACGTGGATCAATGCGCACCACAAAGGTGAAAAGGAATGGCAATCAGTGGATGGAAAGATAAAGCGTTATGTGCCCAGTAGTAAAGGACTGCTTTTGGTCATAGCCTATGCTGGTAGTACTCATAATGGCTTACTACAGAATGCTGGACTCGTGTTCGTATCAAAGCATACAGGTAATAGGGATTATCATAATGGTAATGTACTTAGAGATATGGCTCGAGAATACTGTGCTTCCATCCCTAGATAGACCGTTGTGTCCAATTATTCGGAAACTCCACAGGGTCATCGCTGGAGCTACGGAGTTCGTGCTTTGTGCTACACTTTCCGCGCTGCGAAAAGAGACTGGGTCATATGAGATAAAACCCGGTGCAATGCAGTCGACCCTGTCGACTTTTAAGTGACTTTTTCTTTATTCCACCCACTCCCATACGAATCTGCCTACGCCTTGTACTTGTGTCGTTACCCGAAATGACGTGCTTTACCCTAAAACTAATTTGTTAGCGTGAATTCACTACATTTTCTCCAAAACACCAAAGAAATGTCGCCGCTTTCGATGATTTAAGTTGCCTTTGTACCTATCAAAGACATATTCCTTGGGTGGGGGTAAATATAAGACGGCAGGAAAACTTCCATAATGATGCAACAGTCAGTTTTCATAAAAATTGATCGTGAATCAAGGCATTCATTTCTGAACAGACTATAATTCTTATACGACTGAAGAGTTTCCCCCGAAGTTTATTGCAAGATTGTCATCTCTGTGTCAGTTTTCAAATACTTTTACAGTTAAAGACCCCGGTTAGTTCTAAATGTTTTCACAAGTATATAACGGTGG